>BPLQ01008495.1:0-567019 GCA_021605075.1 Caerostris darwini | reverse complement strand
TTACAATTATATGTATTTATGATGTGTTACAATTATATGTATTTATGATGCCAAAAATTTGCTACAACCGTGTGTCTCTTTTTTCTTAAATAAATGATTATATATTTTCGAAGTTTCAAGTCTTATTTAAAGAAATCACTTGAAATTCGAAATTCACTTCTGGACCCACTGGATAAATATTCATTTTTTCAAGATATACAGATAGGTAATTCTTATCGTCATCTCCTTTAGGGACTCCTTCATATTCTTAATTAGTATATAATAAACAGGAAGAGAAACTAATCTCTTATTGTAGATTAATACGGAGATGCTTGGCCGCGTAACGGCCACTAGCTCCTTCATTGTAAAATGTTGAAACATAGCGGTGGTTTCATGCCCTTTAAGTTAATTAGAAAAATAGATAATTAAATGCCATTTTTTTTTAAAAAATAATTATTTATTTAATAAAATTATAAAATGAAAAATATCAAAAATTTCAAAAGTGTAGATGTTGATGAAATCAGTTGCATGTAATCAAAAAAATAAAACAGAATGAGCAAAGGTCAAATTAGGAGAAAAATTAGCTTAGGAGAAAAGCGAACTTTTTCCATGTAGGCAGTTGAAGGTAATAAATCAGTCAGAGCAGGAGAAAATCGTCAGGATAAGGAATTAATTTAAAATATTTAGAACAGTGCCGCGGTTTTTTGCTATGTTTGCGGGAAGAAATATCATAATCGTAATATTGTAGGATATTTAAAACAGGATTATTGATGTTTCGCATGTCATTATAGAATTTAGTAGAAATTTTGTGAACAAATTGTCTTAAACTTGGAATCGGGAGAGCGCGTCTAATATCGTCATTATGAAAGTACCAGGGTGAATTCTTTAACATTCTTCAGCATGGTATGGCCGCTGGCAAAAAATTCCACTGGGCAAGGTTGCGGTTTTATTTTCCGGGATATAAAATCCCATTGGGAATTCAAGAGGAACTAATCTTTTTCATTTTGTTTTATTCACGTTCATCTGAAGTAACGATTTGTATATTTAATACAATCTGATAAAATTGATGATTATCTTTCATCATGCGCGTTATTTTCACGTAAGCTTTGATTTCCATTAACATGAATATGAATAATAATAATAGTTTTACCACAAATGAATATAAGTTACAAGTCTTAGATGTATCTTAATTGTTTTTTATCGCTGCAATTCTTCAACCCTGGTGTTTTATCAATTAATTAATTGGACATTCAAAATCTGTTTGACTCCATGCGGCATCATAAAGCTATAGTGTTTATACCAAATACTGATTTAGGACTCTTAATATTGTTGTTCGGCTTTGAAAATTTAATCATTTATGTATTTGTATCAATACAAGTCGTTTGTGTATTAAATTTCATTTAATTTTGATGATGACTTCATGGTACTGCAATTTTTAAAAACACGTATATAAAGGATTTCGATAATTAAGCATTAATATTTTTACGTATTAAAATATAAGAAAATATATTGTAAAATAATTTATTTTTCAATGCAATTTTTTAAAAAATGGTTTCATTTACTCAAACAAAAAATAATTACAATATAATAAATCACTTAATTAAAAGAAGCCTTATTCGAAAAGAATATCATATCGATAAATTCATATAAACTATTTAATAAGGAAAAGCAAAACACGTTTTTTTAATATTTTCAATTCTATTTTAACATCTTTTTTGCGCATACGTGCTACACTTATATATTTACATCTGGCGCCATCTATGGGTAGATATATGCAACTTAAATGTAAAAAAAAACTAAAATTAAATAATTAAATTTAATTACTGAATTAATATTTGAAATAACTGCATTAACATCCAGTGTCATCCACTGCAAGTTCAAAAAAATGTATTTGTACTCGAGTGGATGAATAAAAAGTATTTTCTGAACGATTGAAAATTTGAACAAGATATATATAGGGAGAGTGTGAACTAATAGAAGGAATTGAAAAAATTGCAATTTTTAACTCATCTCTGGAGCTCATTTCCTTCAAAATAAGATATAAATTTGTCCGACGTTTTAAACATAAACGAAAAGGAACGCAATTTTAATGCCAGACGTCCACACCATTAAACTAGGTAGTTGCGATTCGTCTTTACTTAATCCCCCGGGAAAATTTGCACGTTTAGAATTTCGCTTTGATCCGGAAAAAAAAAAAAAACCCTTTTTTTTTCTAGTTTTCCCTGACGGCGCATTTTTTGCTAAACTGAAGGTTTGCTGCTTTGAGATTCATTCGCTTATTCATGCATCTGAGGCATTTTTAAAATCTGTTTTATTATTTACAAACATAAAAATATTTGCAAGCCTGTTTTTACAAAATATATAATTATGAAGTAACTGTAAGTTTGCATTTATTATTTAAAAAAAAAAAATTGCTAGTTATAAATTTTAATGCAATAATTTCCAAAAACTAATTAATCCGGGAATAATTATATATCATCATCATCACTGGTGCAACAGCCCCATGATGGGACAAGGCCGTCTGCCTACAGGTCGATTTCGAGACAGGAGGCGTTTTCTTTTTGGTAGGGTTGTCAGCCCTACAACCAATGCTCTACAGTCACATTTGATCGGGACATACGGTTTAAAGTGGATTCCGAACCACTACAAATATCCATGGCACCACCGGGACTCGAACACGAAACCTGCGGCACCGAGAGCTAGAATAATTATATAACCTAAAGTAAAAAAATGTAAACATGGTACTTCCAAATTAACTGATTTTAAAACTCCACAAGCCATTACAAACCACTAGCAAACGCCTGTGCCACAGGATTCGAACCTGACGCCTGTGGTACCAAAGGCAAGAACTCTAGCCAATTGGCAAACAGGCCACCAGGACTAAGTAGCCCCGAATTTTCATAAAGGCGAGAGTAAAACATTGGTGGACTTCATGTAAACCACGAGCAACCGACCATGTGGTGTGTGTGTGGGGGGAGGGGGACTTTAAGGGTAACTGCGCTTATTTTTGCATGTTTGATTCATAAAAACAGGAAATTTCCACCAGAGGTGACTATCCCTGCGAAATGATTTAAATACCCCAGCTGCTATCGAATCTCTTTGTTTATGAAAGCAGTGACTGCATCAATACCACAAGCAGATTCGAACCTTAGTTCTCATGAACGCTAGCCAGACGCGCACATTGCCACTGCGCTACGAGTCGTTCTTAAGAACACTTCAACTCGCCAACGCAGCACATGTGGAAAACGTGAATGTGTAGTACACTTTGAACGTTTATTGTGGTCTCTTTTGTAAAATAGAAATTGACCTACACACAAATGTTCCATCACCAATTATGAAAAGGTAAACACACGGATTAAACGAATCTAGAACGAAACGATTTACTTGTTAGAGGTGTTTGTGAAACATGCATCATCATCGACGCAACAGCCCAGTGGCGGTCAAGGCCGTCTACCTACTGGTAAATTTCGAGACGAGGGATGTTTTTCTTTTTAAGGGGTAGAGTTGTCAGCTCCACGCCCAACAGTAATATAAGACCAGGACCTACGGATTAAAGTGGATTCCGAACCACTACAAACATCCATGGCACTGCCGGGACTCGAAGCCGAAACCTCTGGTACTGAGCACCAGAGCGCTAGCCACTCGGCTATTCAGGCCCTGTGAAACATACGAAGTTTAAAAATATTTTGAAAAAAAAATTATTATAATTTCTAATGTGAAAAATTTTAGTCTAATTCTTTTATAGATATTATGTAATTTAAAATATTAATGAGGAAAAATTAATTTTTTTATTGTTATTAATTTTTTCGATAAATATATTTTTCCTCTATTTCACGGCTGTTTCAGATTTGGCGAGTTGTCAATTTTCCATGCAGTAAATGGTATATCACTAGATGTGATTTCAATTATTAGAAGTTATTAAATGATTCTTTAGTATAAATGACTTTTGGACCTTACTATACATTTTTATTACACGAATTTTCATATTAATTTTTAAGAAATCCAATATTTTATAGCAAAGTTTTACTTCTATGTTTCAAAAGAGAAAAATTGCTTGAATCTTTTTCTCAATGGAATGGACAACTAAAATATTGGTACTTCAATTTCGTTTATTTGGAAGAATAAAATTGGTCCATGTTCAACGGGAAACATTTTGTCCCATTGCCAGATCAGTACGTGAATGATAAATAACAAATCTTCACAAGTTCCTTTCGATGGACTTTCCCCTTCACAAATTGACACTTTGTCTGATTAAATGTTGGACCAACTGATCCAATAAGATCCAGAAAGCGAACTTGATTGCTGGAAAGATCGTAATCACGACCAAGTTTTCTGCGAAATCATACAATCAATACGTAGACGGTTAGGGCCTGAATGGCCGAGTGGCTAGCGCTCTGGCGCTCGGTGCCACAGGTTTCGGGTTCGAGTCCCGGCGGTGCCATGGATGTGTGTAGTGGTTCGGAATCCCCTTTAAACCGTAGGTCCCGGTCCTAATTGGATCGTAGAGCGTTGCGGGGGCATTGTGACTTCGCGTCCGTATCTTCAAGTTACACGCGCCCCCTGGGTAATGCAAAGTGAGTAACGTCTGTGCAGCGCTTGCCTTAAGGCGACCAAGCTGTCTCAGTGTTTGCCAGCTGCATTGGAATAAAAAAAAATACGTAGACGGTTAGCTACTAGTCACATGAATTTTGGATGAAATTAATTGAAAAAGAAGACTTTACTTTTTTTACTTTTAAAAATAGATTTGTTGAATATATTTCGTTAACATAAGGCACACAATACAAAAAGTTGAAATTAGTATAATGAGAAGGTTTTCATCGTACTTATTACTAAAATTGACATCGATAACAGACGTCAAAACTTAATCACTTGTATTACACTTTTAGAAGAAATAAGTATATAATTTTTCCAGTACTCCTCGCTTTTTATTAATGCGAACTTGTTGCTCCAACTTTTAACAACTTAAATGTTTTCCTTGATTCAAGACTACTGTACTACTGCGCCCAAAAAGTAAGACCATTTATTTATTTTTTTGAAAAACTCTTTATTTATTCTTCCAAATTTATTTCATCGCCTTCACAATAATCCCCTCCGGACACAATCCACTTATGCCAACTTTTTTTCCAATCTTCAATGCAGTCTAAAAAGTCATCGGCAGGGATGGCCTGTACAGTAGATCATCTTTAAGTCGAACCTCGATAAGTCGAAAACCTCCACAACTGGAAAAATGTATTTGTTTCCTTCCCTTCAAGCCCCAAAACCTCCATGACTTGAAATTTCAACCCTCTATATCTCGAAGATTAGCAATGTTTGATTTTACAACATTTACAACTCGATCATTTGAAACTAATTACCCCTATAGCTCGCAGAAAAATAAGTTACCGACTTTAAGAATTTTCCGACAATGCACGTCTTTTTTTCCTAGAAAACAATGTATGAGTATATAGTAAATGAAATAACCGATTCTATGAAATAGCAACTCGGAAGGAAAAGAATTTTCTGCTCTTGATAGCTTGGATAATGCTGTAGATAGAGAACGATCGAATTGTCTAAAGCAAAAATAAATAAATACTAATAACTGACTTTTTAATACATAATATTTTTAATTTTAAGGTTGTTTCGGAATTATTTTGATATTTTATTGTAGTACAAAATAAAACTTTTAAGTTGCAAATAAACATGTTTATTACCTCTGTAACGTGAATTTTTATTTATTTTACCTCTCTAACTCAAAATAAGTTAGAAAGTTATCTAAACCACTACAAGTCGAATATTTCCTTACAAAATCCGCGTAAGTCTTCTGTAGTAGATTCAGCGTTACCCAGATGCCTGCCCATATTTTTCCGATATAATTTAGGATGAACATTCCATTTGCATTAGAACTGTTTGTCATCTCCTTCTCACCTCCTTGAGCCCAAAGGATGGATATTTCCGTCGACGGATTTATCGTGTCCATGCATGTCAAAAACTTTTAATTATCATCAATTATCATCATTATTAATCATCAGCACGGTTTGAATTAATTGAGCAAGAACTTGCGTTAAAATTTGTTTGCAGAAACGTATAGAATGTTGCCGAAGGCATTCGGTGAGCATTCCTATATCGGAAAAAAAATATTTAGAAGCGGTAAAAACAGTTCAAAGAAGGCAGAGAACGCGTTGAAGACGAAGAGACCTCTGGTCGACCACCAACCTCAACCGACGAAGTTCACGTCCAAAAAATTAAAGATTTTGTGCTTGCAAACCGTCGATTTATAATTAGAGACCTTGCTAATGATGTTAGAACTTCAAAAAGATCGGTCCATTCCATTTTGGGCCTCAAACGCGTCAAATCTCGATTGGTACCGAATTCGATTGGTATTGCACCAGCTGACACTGCATTGATTCTTCGCGACTTTTTCGCCAAAAATGAAACCCATCTCGTTCCACAACCACCGTATTCACCTGATTTAGCATCGTGCTACTTCTGGCTATACCAAAAACTCAAAAGACCACTCCGGAGATGCCGTTTTGAGTCGATTGAAGAGACATTTCAAAAATCGCCGGATTCAGTTTGAGCGTCACACAAAGCCAAGCGTAACTAATGAATATTTTGACGTAAAATTTCACATAGATGTCAAAGACAATTCCAGCAGCCTAAATAATAATCTAAATAAAATAAATTGAAATTCCATAAGCCACGGGAATTTTAAATTGAAAATTGGTCTCACTTTTTGGACACAGTAATAGTCTCTGAAATGTGCTATATATATATGTATATATATATATATATATGTGTGTGTGTATGTGTGTGTGTGTGTGTGTGTGTGTGTGTGTGTGTGTGTGTGTGTGTGTGTGTGTGTGTGTGTGTATTGCAATTTTTAACTCATCTCAGAAGCTCGTTTTCTTCGAAATAAGATATAAATTTGTCCGACGATTTAAACGTAAGCGATAAGGAACGCAATTTTAATGCCAGACGTCCTCGGTATTCAACTAGGCAGTTGCGATTCGACTTTTCTTAATCTCCTGGGAAAATTTGCAGGTTTAGAATTTCGCTTTGATCCCCCCCATTTTTTTTTTTTTTATTTTTTTTTTACCTGACGGCGCATTTTTTCTAAGCTCAAGATTTGCTGGTTTGAAATTGATTCGCTTATTTTTGCATCTAAGGCATTTTTAAAATCTGTTTTGTTATTTACAAACGTAACAAAAAGATTTGCAAGCCTGTTTTAATTCTTTTTTTACAAAATATATAATTATTAAGTAATTGTAGTTTGCATTTATTATTAAAAAAAAAATTGTTAATTAGAAATTTTCTTATTGCAATAATTTCTAAATACTAATTAATAATTAATAATATAAACTAAAGTAAAAAAAAATTAAAGATGGTATTTGAACTTCCAAATTAACTCTTTTTAAAACCCCACAAGCAAAGTTAGAGACGGTCCACATAAATTACACCATAATATTAGCATACGTCACACCATAATACCATAATATAAGTCACCATAATATTATAATAAGTTGACCATATTATAACATTGATATTGTTAACATATTATGGTCATCATAAATCACACCATAATATAAGTTACCATAATATTATCCCCATAAATTAGAGCACAGTCCAGAGATGGTCACCATAAATCCATAGGCTAAGAAGTCCTCAGCTATGCTTGAGAATGAAAACAAAAGCGTACAAATCTCAATATGTTATGTTTGTTTGGTGAAAATGAGGTTTCCTCTTGTTAAATACTGAACCTACTACAGTTCTTAAGACTAAATGTCACAAAAGATGTGTAAGATAAACTATCTTATTTCTAATCTAATATTATGAAATGATTGTACGTTCATAGTAGAACATTTATTATTAAAGGTTCGTTTATTTATTTCATATTGTTTTTGAGACCCATTGAAAAAACAGTAGTAATAAGAGACGCCTATGCTCAGTAGGAGACATTCATCTTACGGAAATATTATATATATATCTAAATCATCAATTCAGTGTCCTTGGTATTCGCATAACGTTAACGTAAATATTTAAATGTAAACTAAAAGGAACGCAATTTTAATACTAGACGTCCTCACCATTCAACTAGGCATTAAGGCTAAGATTTTAAGCATCGCTTACACAAATCTCCCTGAAAACCATAGAGAGATTTATTCGCTCCTTTTCATTTTTTCATCCCCCTTCTACCAGTTAAAGAGGTGAGAGTGGTACATCGGTGGGCCCCATATAGGCGTCATATTTTTCACACCTCATCCCCCCTCTACCAGTTACAGATGTGAGAGTACTGCATCGGTGGGCCTCATATAGACCTCATATTTTTCACACCTCATTCCCCTCCCCCTCTACCAGTTACAGAGGTGAGAGTGGTACATCGCTGGGCCTCATATAGACCTCAAATGTTTCACACCTCACCCCCTCTACCAGTTACAGAGGTTAGAGTGGTACATCGGTGGCCCTCATATAGACCTCATATTTTTCACACCTCTACCAGTTAAAAAGGGGAGAGAGGTACATCGGTGGGCCTCATATAGACCTCATATTTTTCACACCTCATCCTCCTCCTCTACCAGTTAAAGAGGGGAGAGTGGTACATCGGTGGGCCTCATATAGACCTCATATTTTTCACACCTCATCCTCCTCCTCTACCAGTTACAGAGGGGAGAGTGGTACATCGGTGGCCCTCATATAGACCTCATATTTTTCACACCTCATCCCCCCCTCTACCAGTTACAGAGGGGAGAGTGGTACATCGATGGCCCTCATATAGACCTCATATTTTTCACACCTCACCCCTACCAGTTACAGAGGTTAGAGTGGTACATCGGTTGCCCTCATATAGACCTCATATTTTTCACACCTCATCCCCCTCTACCAGTTACAGAGGGGAGAGTGGTACATCGGTAGGCCTCATATAGACCTCATATTTTTCACAGCTCCTCCCCCTCTACCAGTTACAGAGGGGAGAGTGGTACATCGATGGCCCTCATATAGACCTCATATTTTTCACACCTCATCCCTCCCCCTCTACCAGTTACAGAGGGGAGAGTGATACATCGGTGGCCCTCATATAGACCTCATATTTTTCACACCTCATCCCCCCCTCTACCAGTTACAGAGGGGAGAGTGGTACATCGGTGGGCCTCATATAGACCTCATATTTTTCACACCTCATCCCCCCCTCTACCAGTTACAGAGGGGAGAGTGGTACATCGCTGGGCCTCATATAGACCTCATATTTTTCACACCTCATCCCCCTCTACCAGTTACAGATGTTAGAGTGGTACGTCGGTGGGCCTCATATAGATCAAGAATATAGTTCCTCTTATAGGACCTCATATAGTTTCGAGATTTATTCGCTACTTTTTTTCTTTTCTTTTTTCCACACCTTATTCCATCTTCCCCTCTACCAGTTAAAGAGGTGAGAATGGCACATCGGTGGGCCTCATATAGACCAAGAATGGCCCACTGATGGGCGTAGAGGAACACAGTACCTTCCGGATCTTCAGTGCCTCATATTTGAATGTCGCATGGCAGAAATCCCAGGATATCCCCCACCAGGTAGCCTGACTATGATTGCGAAATTCATTACACACCCCAACCACTATTACCACTACACCACACCACATCACTGTTCTCAGAACGGAGTTGCCCCTTTACAGTTCGGGAATGATGTGGGTGAGTAGTGTGATTATGCTCTCTGACGCTCTACGGACATATGAGACCGGGATCTGCAGCTTAAAGTTGATTCCGATCCACTGCAAACATCCATAAGACCACCGGGATTCAAACCCGAAACATGTACCGAGCGTCTGAGCCATTTGGCTATTCAGGCCCCACCCACCCCAAACGCCATTGAATTTCGTTGTTTCTGAAAGCAGTGACTGCAAAGATTCAGTCAACAGAGTGGAACCTCCACATTGGCATTGCCACTGGAACACAAGTCGAGCTATACGTCAGAGCTGAAGTTTCCTACGAAAGATGCGTACAGTATGAATGCTGTGCAAGAACAGGAAAAAATCGATAACAAGATGTTATGGTTTTGAAATAGGTGTTAAAATTCGTCAACGTGTTAACCTTTGCAAAAATGGAGAACTGCTCACACTTTGTACGATTCTTGTAGTTTTCCTTTTTGTAGAATACAAATTGAACCATACACAAATGTTATTACAAGTGTAGTTAGACCGACGACTGTGTGAAAAAGTAAATATACGGATTAAACGAATCTGGGATGAAGTGATTTACTTTTTAGAGGTGCTTGTGAAACATACGAGATTTAAAAATATTTCGAAAGAAAAAATTTCAATTTCTATTGTGAAAAGTTTTTTTGTCCAATTTTTCTATTGATATTATGTAATTTAAAATATTAATGAGTAAAAAAAATTTAAAATAATTTTTATTGTTATTAAAACTTTTCAGGAAATATCTTTCACCCCCTATTATTACATAACTGTGTTTGAATCTGTCTCAGTTGCCCGGTCATACAATAGATGGCAAACTATATATGATTTCAATTATTAAAAAGTTATTAAATGATTCTTTACTATAAATCATTTTTGGACCTTACTACACGGACTTTATCACACGAATTTTCATATTAACTTTTAAGAAATCTAATATTTTATAGAAATATTTTAATAATATTGTTAAAAAAGAGAAAAATGACTTGAATCTTTTTCTCAATGCAAAGGGCAACTAAAATATTGGTACTTCTATTTTGTTTATTTGGGAAAATAAAATTGGTCCATGTTCAACGGGAAACATTTTCTCCCATGGCCAGATCAGTACGAGACTGATAAATAACAAATCCTCACAAGTTCCTTTTGATGGACTTTCCCCTTCACAAATTGACACTTTGTCTGATTAAATGTTGGACCAAATGATCCAATAAGATCCAGAAAGCGAACTTGATTGCTGGAAAGATCCTAATAACGACCAAGTGTTTTTGCAAAATCATACAATCAATATATAGATGTTTAGCTATAAGACACACGAATTTTGGATGAAATTAATCGAATTGCAAACCTCTTAATTTTAAACTTTAAAGGTAGATCTATTAAATTATTTAACTCATGAAAGCTTGTTGAGTGTCTTTTAACATGCTTTAATTACCTTCCTTGATTAAATACTGCTGTATATGGAATTGAGAATCAGGAATATGATCTTATTTTTATTTATTCTTTTTCTTTTAACATAGGTAGCCCCGTGTTACATTAGAAGTATGGTAACAACACACACACTGGCAACTTTAGAGAAAATTTTAATTCTTTGTATTCGCCCAACCCTTCATGAAATGGTAAATTTCCTTAAAACTCAAATATGTTTATATACTCATGTGCTAAAATATACTTGGAGACGACTTTAAGGCTCTGTATTCGTCCAACACTACTGTATTCTGTATTCGTCCAACCTTGTCTAGCTTTGTATTCGTCCAACTCCGTCCAATTTTACATGAAATTATAAATTTCCTTAAAACTCGAATATATTTATATACTCATATGCTAAAAAATACTTAGAGAAGACTTTTACAAGAAGACTTTAAGGCTCTGTCATCGTCCACCCTCACATGAAATGGTGAATTTCCTTAAAACTCACATATGTTTATAAGCTCATATGCTAAGAAATACTTAGAGAAGACTTTTGCAAGAAAACTTTAAGGCTCTGTCACCGTCCAACCTTACATGAAATGGTAAATTTACTTAAAACTCACATATGTTTATAAGTTCATATGCTAAGAAATACTTGTAGAAGACTTTTGCAAGAAGACTTTAAGGCTCTGTCACCGTCCAACCTTACATGAAATGGTAAATTTCCTTAAAACTCACATATGTTTATAAGCTCATATGCTAAGAAATACTTGTAGAAGACTTTTGCAAGAAGACTTTAAGGCTCTGTCACCGTCCAACCTTACATGAAATGGTAAATTTCCTTAAAACTCACATATGTTTATAAGCTCATATGCTGAGAAATACTTAGAGAAGACATTTGCAAGAAGACTTTTAAGAAATGCTCTCACATATGTTTATAAGCTCACTAAGAAATCCAACTTTTTGCTTCTGAAATGGTAAATTTACCTAAAACTCACATATGTTTATAAGCTAATATGCTGAGAAATACTTGAAGACTTTTGCAAGAAGACTTTAAGGCTCTGTCACCGTCCAACCTTACATGAAATGGTAAATTTCCTTAAAACTCACATATGTTTATAAGCTCATATGCTAAGAAATACTTGTAGAAGACTTTTGCAAGAAGACTTTAAGGCTCTGTCACCGTCCAACCTTACATGAAATGGTAAATTTCCTTAAAACTCACATATGTTTATAAGCTCATATGCTAAGAAATACTTGTAGAAGACTTTTGCAAGAAGACTTTAAGGCTCTGTCACCGTCCAACCTTACATGAAATGGTAAATTTCCTTAAAACTCACATATGTTTATAAGCTCATATGCTAAGAAATACTTGTAGAAGACTTTTGCAAGAAGACTTTAAGGCTCTGTCACCGTCCAACCTTACATGAAATGGTAAATTTCCTTAAAACTCACATATGTTTATAAGCTCATATGCTAAGAAATACTTGTAGAAGACTTTTGCAAGAAGACTTTAAGGCTCTGTCACCGTCCAACCTTACATGAAATGGTAAATTTCCTTAAAACTCACATATGTTTATAAGCTCATATACTAAGAAATATTTGTAGAAGACTTTTGCAAGAAGATTTAAGGCTCTGTCACCGTCCAACCTTACATGAAATGGTAAATTTCCTTAAAATTCAAACATGTTTATAAACTCATGTCTTAAGTGGGATTTTGATGAAACTTGGTATATACGGTATACGGACCATGGGAAAAAGATTTTTTTGCAATAAAAAATAGTTCAAATGTTGAACACCAGAGGGAATTGTGGCGCTTAAAGAAGGACAAAAAAATTTGTCAGAACCATTAAAGTTTGTTCAAGTACAGAATATGCTCAACATGTGCTCCATTGACATCAATTACGTATTGAAAGCGCATTATAGCGTATTCAATGGTAGAGCGAAGAAACTCTCGAGGAATTTCAGCAACATGGCGTGTTACGCTGAATTTCAACTCAGGTAAAGTTCTAACTCCTCCTCCATAAACACGATCTATTAGGAATCCCCACGTCCAGAATTCAAAGGGATTTAAGTTGGGTGACTGACGAGGCCAGGCATCCATAAAAGTTCTGGATATTACATGATTCTCGCCAAAGTTAGCACGAAGCAGCTCTTTGAAAAGTGAATTTTTTCCCATGGTCGATATACCGTATATACTGTAAGTTTTATCAAAATCCGACTGGTAGAACGCGTCCTAGAGGGTCTGAATAGGGTTACTTTAATTACACAGTTCAGTCACATTAATGTGACCATCTGTCAAAAGGCAGAACATACACTCTTGTATATTCTGGCCGTAAGTGGAGTATGGAATGTGGTATTTAAGTGGTATTAAGTGGAATTCTTTATATACACTCCACTGTAATGTGCTGCCACCTGACCATTGTGATTGGTTATTTCACGTTGACGTCGAAAGTAGGTGGTGGTCACACTAATGTGACTGTACTGTGTATAACCACCCTGTATTTCTGGCAGCCATATTCTGTACCCAAGTTATACGAAATAAAAGATTCTTACAAGTAAATATTGTATATGTAGAAAAGTTATCAAGGTATGCAGGTATATTTAACCGTAGAGTTTTTTTCCTTCTGTTGTTTATAATCCATTTCCTATTTAAAATCTTAGTGAAAATGTAAAATTTATAATCCAGAGTTTCAGAAGCGAATTGCTTTTTCAATTCCTTCTATTAGTTCACACTCTCCCTATATATATATCTTGCTCAAATTTTCAATCGTTCATAAAATACTTTTTATTCCTCCATTCAAGTTCAAATACATTTTTTTTTGAACTTGTAGTGGATGACACTTGATGTTAATACAGTTTTTTCAAATATTAGAAAGTTTTTGCATACCGTATTTTTGACGTCCGTTAGCTTTTCCTCCCCAGCGCGCATGCTCATAGGAAATTGCGCATGCGTATCTGTAATAATGTTTCCTATGAGCATGCGCGCTAGGGAGAAAAAGCTAACGGACGTCCAAAATACAGTATGCAAAAACTCTCTATTAATTTAGCAATTAAATTTAATTCATTAATTTTAGTTTTTTTTTAGATTTAAGTTACATCTATCAACCAATAGATGGCACCAGATAAACTTAAAAAATGAATGAAAATTATTTATAAAGGATTTTTTTGCAATATAGTGAAAAAAAAAAAAAAGAATGAATTGACTTTTAAAAAATTTGTTTTTATATTACTTGTTCGTGTTTATTTTATAATTAAAGACTGAATTAAGGTCTTACTTCGGCAACATAATCGCTAAGTTAAACAGCAGAAGATGAAAGCAAAGAATCTCCCTCTTTACTCTAATTTCTATGCAGAGAAGCTGCAGCATAATGCAATCTCAACCTTCTAGGAGTAATTACTCTAGCAAGTGGATTGTGAAATGTTTGGCCTGTGCAGGCAGAAAGAAGTTGATGCCTCCACTCTCATATTGAAGTTGCTAATATGATTTTAATGCTTCATCAATGTTTGTACTTCTAATGAATTAGACAGTGTACAACAGCGCATGTGTTTAGATTTCTTCTCGGGAAAACCAACTTAAATGTGTATACACCTTTTACAATCAGTTGCCTTGACAACGCGCTGAGGTTTGGCCAAACTATAGATCTACGACCTGCTGCTTACTTCACTCGCCAAACTCCATTTTCATTTAATAAAACTCTTAGGATTTCCCTGTACAAAATACGAATGCGAATGCAAATACTTTATTGATACGAATCTACGATATGTTCCATTTTAAAACCAAATTATAAATTTTTCTTAGTATAACATTTAAATTCTATTGAGAAAATGTTGGGCAAAAAAAAAATTTGCTTGAAAAAAAAATATTTGTTATAGATTTTTCAAGGAAATTTTTAATATATAAAATTTTAAATATTTAATATAAAATGTATAAAATATTAAACACTATTGCAGGAAAAGGGCCTGATGGCCGAGTGACTAGTGCTCTGCCGTTTGGTACCACAGGTATCGGGTTCGAGTCCCGGTGGTGCTATGGATGTTTTTGGTGGTTCGGAACCCACTTTAAACCGGAGGACTCTGAATAATGTGATTACTACTAACTACTACTACTCCACCACACCATATCATTGTGCCTAGAGCTAAGTTACTCCTTTACAGTTTGGGAATGATGTGGACCACTACAAACATCCGTGGCACCTCCGAACCCAATATCTGTGGTACCGACGGCTAGAGTGCTAGCTATTCTGCCAGGGGAAAGTGTGTCTAATACGACTGTAAAGCGTTGGGCGTAGGACTGACAACTCTATCTTGTAAAAAGAGAACATCTCGCGTCCCGAAATGTGCCAGTAGGCAAACTGCTTTGGCCCACCGTGGGGTTGTTGCGCCAATGATGATGATGACAAAAAAAAATTTCCAATAACTAGCACATATTTAAAGCTGAAATATCATGCCAACCAAAATCATGTGTTACTTTATTTTATCAGCACAAGAAGCATTTCAAACAATTCGTTGTCAAATTCTTCATGAATTTTTCCCAGTGTTTTAATAAATAAATCAATTCATGGTCTTTCTCTAAACATAAAATACGCAGCATATTCTTTAAGCCTGAAAGTTTTCTTTTTTACGTTCTATATTTTGTATCCTAGAATAATATTCTATATTAAAAATACTAAAATCTCGAAAACTGTATAAAGATTGGCCGAACATATCACCGAATTGTACTTATTTTGCTTGCTGAATGTTTGAATTTTTCAATCACTAGTATGTCACGGTTTGTCATTGGTAAAACATAATCAATATCATTTAACTAAATGTCACTTAATTTTAGCAAATCACCCCATATCACTTATTCTATACAGTGTCCAATTATTCACCCTTTAAATCCAAATAAATTGCAATAATAGATTTCCTAGCTCAAGTTGATTTTCAGTTGGTTGTTGATTGATATTTCCAATTCATACTCTGCTAGGTATTCTCATATTCGTAGCGATGAATTCTTGTCTCATCACAAGCAAATATCTTTGCATTATTTGTTCCACATCACTAAAAGCTAAGAATATTTCAATCTCCAATATCTTATGAAATATTTATAGGCAAAGCCAGGACACATTTGCAAATGATTCGCCGCACAGTTTAGTGTCCTAGGACTATTCAACAGAATATTTCACGAGCAAATGATGTCATCTGTTAATGCCAATTCATATCAGCATGAAGTTTTAAAAATTCAAGATAATGGATAATTTTTAAATTCTTGTGTACATGAATATATGATGACTCTTCAATCAAAAATGTAACACGTACTTAATCCGTACTTTTACAGAATCTTTCACGTGCAAATGGTGTCATCTATTAATGACAATTCTTATCGCCATGAAGTTTCAAAAAGCAAAAAAATGAATAAATTTTAAATTCTTGTGTATATAAATATATGATAACTCTTAATTCAAAAATACAACACGTAATTAATACGTACTTTTATAGAATCTTTCACATACAAATGGTGTCCTCTATTAATGCCAATTCATATTTGCATGAAGTTTTAAAAACCCAAGATAATGGATAATTTTTAAATTGTGTATATGAATATATGATGACTCTTCAATCAAAAATGTAATCCGTACTTAATTCGTACTTTTACAGAATCTTTCACGTGCAAATGGTGTCATCTATTAATGCCAATTCATATCAGCATGAAGCTTTAAAAATACAAGATAATGGATAATTTTTAAATTCTTGTTTCTTGTGAATTTTTTAAATATTTGATGACTCTTCATTTAAAAATGTAATATGGCGCCCTGCTGACATCAAACCCCTGTAAAATGTAAGTAAAATAGATAAATCAAATTGCTGTTACTATTAAGTAGTTCACGAAATAAAATAGGCAACAAATCTTTCTAACAATCAAATCAACAAGGTTTTCTTGATGTTAAATAGAAAATATTTGAAAAGACCTGGTAATAAAAGAACAATTACAATTTATACTTTATCAACAATTCGATTTCTCTACTGAATTTTTATTTTTTTTAGACCACATTCGATTTGTTAGCTCAGAAGTTTTCTGTGACAATATCAGAAGTCGCTGTAATAATTATTCAAGTGAAAATTCAGCCAGTGCTTTAGACAGAGATACAAACTCTGGAATGAGTTAAGACTGGATTCCTCAGGGAAATAGTTCCTAAAATATTGATTCCTTCGGAAGTCAAAATGCCACAAGCACCATAACAATATTTAGAGGTCTGAAATTAAAGCAGAGACAACGCTCGGAGCGATGTTAATACAAATTCTCCAATATGCGGATGGTCTGCAGACGAAACAGAAGAGGTCAATTGATCCATGAATTATGGAATGGTTGTCGAAATTAAATAGATAAATTGTGGTTAAAAAATATTGTTAAATTATGTCAGCGTATTTTATAATCCGTAAAGTAATATACGAATAATTTAACTGGAATATTTAGAAAATATATAAAATCAACTATCACTAAATTAAACTAATAATAAATTTTTAATATAGATAATATCTACTGCTTGCCAGAATTTGCAGAAGCCACTGGCACTAATGTATCACGGCGAACAGTATACAGAAGGCTTAATAAAAAAGCCTTTATGCCAGAATGCTATGGGTAAGTGTTTCACTGTCTTCACAACAAAAGAAGGATCGCTTTAATTGGTGCAAAGAACATCAGAATTGAAGTGAGCATCATGGGTCCCATGCTCTCTTTACTGATGAGTCAAAGTTTAATTTTACAGGTGATTCTAAACGTGTTTATATCTTGGTGGAATCAAGAACACAAAATTATCTCTAGAACATTATGGAACTTGACCGTTTCAGTAATGGAGGTGTAACGGTATTGGGAGTAATAATGATCAATGGGCTGACCCCTACACGCTTTCAATAGCAGATCTGCGGCAGCCCAGAGACATTGTAATGATGTTTTAGAGCAGGGGTCTCCAAACTACGGCCCGCGGGCAAAATCCGGCCCGCCAGTGTCATCCATCCCTCCCTCGACAGCGAATAGCTTATTGTTGCTGTAATAAGTTGGATAAAAAAATACACAGACTGATAATAACTCGTTTTTATTGACTTGCTATGTAAAGCTTATTGACAAGCATAATACGCAGAAAATTTAACTTAAGCATAACAACTAACAACTAATTGAAATTAATCCCACTAACATTATAAACTAGTGAACATCCCGCGGTTACCCTCGGTAGTTATGGAGGGGGAAAGAGTATCGCATATGCATGTATATCGAAGTTTGGAATGTATATTATACATTCCAAACATCGATATACATACATATGTATATACATCCTGAATCAAACACATGATTTTTATCCTGAAAATCCCCCAGTAACGGAATAGTCTAGAAATTATAGATAATGGCAGAAAAATTAAAACAGTTTTGGCCCTTGGTACTTACTGGAGTAAACAGTATGGCCCTAAGGCTGAAAAGTTTGGAGACCCCTGTTTTAGAGCATTATGTAAGACTTTTTAAAGGTGTATATGAATCTGAGCTCTTATTTAGAGACGATAATGCTCGTCCACATCGAGCAAACCTCGTTGACGAATTCCTTGATAGTGAAGACATTCAGCGAATACCGTGGCCAGCAATGTTTCATGATCTCAACCAGATAGAGACTTTATGGGATTACCTTGGAAGAGCAATTGTAGGTAGACATCTTCCTCCTGGAAATGCATATGCTCTAAAGACGGCATTGCTAGAAGAGTGGAGTCTAATCCGCAAACTGTAGTTAACAGCTTTATTGCCAGCATGAAAACAAGTTATGATAGGTGTCAGGGGAGGTCACATACCATATTAAATTCGCAAGGCTTCATTTCTTTCTGAGTTATTCCTTTTTTTTCTGAACTCTCTTTGTCACATTTTATTACCAATTTTTGTTGTTTCATACTACAATTATATATCGTATTTAATTTTTTTTTCCCTTTATATTTATGTGTCATAATGTTATATATCATTCCAGACCAATTCATATAATTATAGTGCACAGTTTTCTGCGAAATCCGTTAATTTATGCATGTAAAGATAATTTTGGACATGAGTTATTTTTATTTATGATGAGTGTATTTTCTTATTTATCAGTAAAACTGTAGAGAAAATAATTTTTTATCTATTATAAATTCTAAACATTATTTAACTGAACATAAAAGCACATACTTAAGAACTCGTCAAAAAAAAAAACATCTTTATTTATACCATCTATATTCATACAAAATGTATTATTCAGAGAGAAAAAATAATTGAATGATCAGATCAAATATCCTTCTAAAATATTCTAAAAGAAATAATATAAATAATCCAGAAAAAGATTTTTTAGAGATTTTACTCGAAATTGCAGTTTTCTTTTATCATTATAAATTTTTTTATTGTTTTCATGATTCACAAATGTAAAAGGATTACAAAAATATTTTATATCGTATCAAGTCCATTTAAAAATCCCATTATTTTATCTTCTACGAAATGACGTAGGATTTAAAACATCAATTTCACAAAAAATTGGACACAAATTAAAAAATGTTTAAAGCACCAAAAAAGTATTTTGAATTATAAGAAAGAAAAAAAAACATTTTCAAGATTATAACTGAGAGCTTTATACATTATATGATTTGGATTTTATTAAACTTTTTTATATAATTTTTATAAAGCCCATTCTTTCAATGTACAAAATCAAATTTTTTTTTGAACAAAATGATCAAACATATTGAAAATTATTTTCGACAATATGTTTTAAATCATTTTAAATTCAAAGAATATAAAAAAAAATTTAATTAAATATAATTCGATAATAAAGCTCATATTAAAATTCACAGTTTTAAAATAAAAGTTTTACACTGAATTATTTGATTTATCAGAAAAGTTTATAAACTATATATAACAAACATTTCGAAGAATGTGTCAGAAAACTAAATGTATCTAAAAATACTTTAGCAAAATACATTTGACAATCTCTGTATGATTCTTTTATATAAAAATAAAGTTAAAATGCATGCTTGTTTTCCAGGACAGTTTTACTTAAGAAAACACTTCAACATTAAATCAGAGTTGACAGGTTAAAGTCAACATAACAATCGACCTCTTCAAAACATTATTATTTTAGAATTCCATTTTGACACTGCCTCTTTAAAAAAAAAAAAAAAAAAAAAAAAAAAAAACATTTTTTTTAAAGCTATGTGAAAATCTAACTTGAAATTTATTTGTATTACTTTTGACAACTAAAAAACAATAAAATTGAATTTTGATGTAGAAAGAGTTCTGAAAAAAATAAAGAAAGAAATTATCACTGTATTAGAAAGAATCATGCTATTTTTCCCGCCTATTTTTTTAGCTATTGTTCTTAAAGTAATAAAAATAATAAATAATTTTTTAATCAAATATCAGACGTTTGAATAGAAAAATTAAATACGTAAAATTTATTAAAAATAGAAATAATTTATCATTTAAAAAAATTTGATTTCGATTTATTTAAATTTAGATTTATCATTAAAAGAAATTCGGAAAAAAATGTAGTTTAAAATTTAAGTAAACAATTAATAGATTAAGAAGATTAAATAATTTATTTTTATTCAATACATATATTTATTTAAAACTGTTTAACTCGATAATATAAAAAAAAAATGTCGAGTAACTTTTATTTTAATTTCAAAACAAATGTTTGATATTCCTTGAATAATTATTTCCCAAATGCTCTGCTATGTTTGTATTCTGTTAAATCATTTCACAGAATTAAAAAAAAAACATTTAATAAGAATTCATTTAAAATAAACTAATTAAAGTGATTAATATAAAAAAAAATATTAAAATAATGGTCAAAATTTATGAATTATTTTTAAACATAAAGCATTTTAATCCTTAATTATGAAAATAATTGCGAATAATTTTTAAGAAATTAATAATTTTTGAAACATATAATCCTTAAAAGAGTATTTAAAAGGGGGAAAAATTACATTGCATATTTTCGCAAAAAGCTGTGTAAAAATATTTTATGTTTTATTCATGTTCATTAAAATGTAAATTAATCAGATTAAAATAATAATTTTACTTTCATTGCAAAATGCATACTTTTTTGAGTGATTAACGATTTTTTTTAATGATTTGAAATGAATTTTTAAAATAACATACACTAGAATTGTATTTTTATTCTATTCAGGTAAAAATACAGATACCTTTTACATTTCGCTATTTTGAAATAATTATTCATCTACATAAACAGAGTATAGACTTAAGCGCCGCAGAAAATATCTGCAAAGAAAGAAAGCTGATTTATCAACATTTATGCTTGAAAAATTCTTATCAAAACATTTTATTGAGACTGACTTTTTTTATTTATTTATTCTCTATTTATCATTGTCAAAATAATATAATTAGAGATAGGCTTTTTTTTAGTCAAAAGTCTTCAAAGAATTGATAAATAAGCAAATGAAAGGAAAGACTTCATAATTTATACACAGAAATTTGCAACACCAAATGATGCGTAAATTGAGATAACTTCAATTAAGTAAATATATTATTTCAGATAAATGCAGATCTTATAGAAGCTATTCTATCAGTAAGAACAAATAAGATTTATTGTATTACAAATGTTGTATCGTATATTATCGTATTACAAATATAGTATCGTATATTATCGTATTACGGGGCTTGAATGGCCGAGTGGCTAGCGCTCTGGCGCTCGGTACCACAGGTTTCGGGTTCGAGTCCCGACGGTGCCATGGTTGTTTGTAGTGGTTCGGAATCCACTTTAAAAAAGTAGGTCCCGGTCAAATAGGATCGTAGAGCGATTGTGACTCCGCGTCCGTGGCTTATCTTCATGTGACACGCGCCCCCTGGGTAATGCAAAGTGAGTACGTCTGTGCAGCACTTGCCTTAAGGCATCCAAAGACCAAGCTGTCTGTGTTTGCCAGCTGCATTAGAAAGAAAAAAAAATATTATCGTATTACAAATATAGTATAGTATTTGTGATTAAAATGTACAGTCTTCAACTTTTCTGGTTGAATCTTGGTACCTATTAATTTGGAACCGTTATTTTTACAGGATGTATATATTTTTTGTAAGCAAATTCAGACTACAAAAATGTCTTTTTAAATAATAATAATACCACAGAACAAATCTTTAAAGTTGTAAAAAAAAAAATACTTTATAATAAAAAAAAAAACTTTTGTTCTAAATATATGACTTCAATAAAAATCATTTAGTTTACGTTACAAAATCTTCTAAATACATTAGTAAAAATCATCCTGTTATTTATTATAATGAAAAAAAAAAACGTTTTTCTAAATATATGACTTCAATAAAAATCATTTAGTTTATTTTACAAAATCCTCTAAAGCTATTAGTAAAAATCATTCTATTATTTATTACTCCTGTTTATTTCTAATTTAAATTCGTCTTAATATTTATCAAAGCACTTTGAGATCAGGAGAGCCCTTAATAATCGCATCGGGACTATGACGTCACGAATGGCTTCGAAATCTACCCATGATTAAGATGCGTGGGAGTGCGCTCAAATTGATCAGAACGAACTGGCGACGTTTATAAATTGAAGCAGGCACATTTAGAACGATTCAGTGGAGTTGGATTGAATTGTCTTGCCCTAACAGAACATCGCTACTCGCAAACTGTTTACGCTAGACAAGATACAACCGACAGTTTAAACGGATTAATCTTGATTTAAGAGCATGAAAATGTAGAGGGATTTCCAATCAAATAGTGGCAACACCAGCATATAATCATGTGTGGTCTCGCGTGTAATTACAAAACGTTGTTAATTTAAAGCAATATGGTGTTCAACATTTAGTACTGCAATTCAATATGAAACTAACAAGAAATGATTAAAAATTACAGTGTCATTTACGATTTTGTAAACGTTCTGTTGATCAAATAAATATATTTCAGTAGTTGTACATTTTTTTTTCACGTAAAGTCATAATTTTTACATTCGATCTCCTTTATAGTGTGATATTACCTTTAAATTTCAATTTAAGCACGAATTTGAATACGATAACATTTTTTTTTAAATATGTTTATGGCAATATTTGTCAGTATTTGACGTTCCAAAAATTTGATTTTGAATTTTATTAAACAACAATTTATCAGTTTTTACCAAAATAGGCTTTTTTTTTTAAATAAAGACAAATATTTTTAAAATTTAAACAAACTATAAACCCATTATTATGTTTCTAACACAAATTCGACTATTTTGGTATTCATGTTATTATCGATTCGTTAGTTTTTTTAATTACAATTCTGTGATAAATCGCCAACGCATGGCGCCAAACGGCCGGAAGTACTAACTACTATTATTTATAGTCGTGAGAACATCTTGGAACGATTAAAATAAAAAAGGGGCATCATAATAAGATGCATAACTTGCATATAGTTTCTAAACTAGCTGTTTTGGACCAGATCGGATCGGTGTGCTTGCAGTGGATTCCCTCCCATGTGGGCATCTACGGAAATGAAATTGCTGATCTGCTCGCTAGGGAAGGTTGCGAACTTCCCAAAGCTTCCTCTTCCAATCTGTTAGCTTCAGAGGTTCATTCCATGACTTTAGCCAGAGTGAATACCTCTTAGAGGTCGCCACCCATTCATGCATGGTACGCCGCTAAATATCCTGGTATGTCCTTGGAGTGCTCCTGTCCTAGACCTGCTCAAACGGCTTTAGCTATACTAAGGACTGACCACACTAAGAGTTTGACCTTCAATGGAGAAGTGAAGACATATGCCCTTTGTCAGAGTTCGGCCATCGCGTCTCCCTCTCATCTCATAGATTGTATTGGTGCCTCTGTGAGGCAACTGTTGAATGAGGGGAGGACAGTTTACGATCTATTGATGCAGCATGATCTACTGGACTTGGTTTAGGATTCTAAATCAAGGGGATAAGCAACAACAACAACAATATAATTTGCTACATTATGTAAAAATCCTCATATCGAATCAAACGGATAATGCAACAATAAAAAGAAAAACTTTAACCTCATAATCAGTGTGAAATTTCATAACCCATCATTTTAAACACCCTTGTCTCTTTTTAATATTTGCCTCAATTATAGCAGCCAACGGCCGTACCATGCTGAATATACCGGTTCTCGTTAGATCACCGAAGTCAAGAATCATTGGGCACGGTCAGTACTTGGGTGGGTGACCACCTGGGAACACCGCGTGCCGTTGGCATTCACACATTTGGGACTTGAATGGCCGAGTGTCTAGCGCTCTGGTGCTCGGTGCCACAGGTTTCGAGTTCGAATCCCGGAGGTGCCATGGATGTTTGTAGTGGTTCGGAATCCACTTTAAGCCGTAGGTCCCGGTCTCCCATGACTGTAAGAGCGTCACGGAGCCAAAGTCAGACTTCTACCTACGGGTGCTCCATCACAACAGAAGCTGCTTCCTTCCCCTTCAATCATGAGTACGTATGGGCTCGTGGGCTTGGCCAGTCAAGTGGGATAAGAAACAACAACAACAACAACAGCCTCAATTATATTATATTTGTAACAAGGAAACATTTGATGCTTTATTTATAATTTATATAATAATCATTTGATTTTTAGTATATTTAAATTATAATTTTTTGAATGATTATTAAATTATTTTCGTGATCTTAAAGTTAGTGGACCACCAGATAAAGGCAAACCTCTATATATTTATGAATTATTATGCAACCAATGGCAATGTTTGGCGCAATATATCAACCATAGCAATATATATACCATTAGCGCAATATATCAATACTAATGCAGTCAAAATCATTTGACATGAGTAATATATTAATTTTAAGAAAATAACTAAGTGTATTTGTTAGATATATTTTAATTCCTACGAGTTTTTATCAAAGTTATTTAATTTAATTTTATAGCGTTTAATTTCTGTTTACAGCATTTCATAATAAGTCTAATTCCTCATTCATTCATCGTTTTGCCGCCATAATGATTTTACGTACGTTATCAAAAACGCTTCTAATCGCATGCGCAGTAGTGCAATATTTCCGATATACATACGCAATGATGCAAAGTTTCTGATGAGCATGCGAACTAGGAAAAAAAAATATGGGACGAGAAAAAAAAAAGGATATGCAGAAACTTTCTAATATCTATTAAAAAATTAATTGTATCCATTTTAACAGACATTTTTTTTAAATACGAATAAAATAATGTAAAACAATAATTTCAAGAAAATAATTAATTGTATTTGTTAGATATATTTTAATTCCTACGAGCTTTTATCATTTAAATTATTTAAAACAATGAATCATTAATACAAATACTATTTTCCTCCCGTTATTAAAATGATAATATAATAAATGAAATTAAAAACTTCGAAAACACGTATAAAAAAATTCAACGTTTGAATTTATGAAAGAAAAAAATTGATGTTTTTGTAAAATTTTGTTCTAAGAATTGAAATCCTAAAACAATATGAAGAAGATATTATCTTTGAGTGTAGAATTTTAATCTTTACAAAAACAGGATGTCTTATTTCACAAGTTGGTTCTAAATTCTTAAAGTCTTATGTTAAAACCTGCTCTTGCTTTAGTGGAAATTTTAAATTTGGCTTATTTACTTTTAAAAAAAAATGATAATTTAAAAAAAGCATTAAAAATACTGAAAATAATTGCTGTATAAATTTAAACTACCCCTTTTTAATTATTTAAATTTGTTTTTGTTTTTAAACGTAGTGTTCGCGCCTACGCGCAAGGATACCCCTAGCGGTGAAAAAAAGTGTGTGTGTACACATGCGCCTGCCTGCGCATAAGTCCGGGTCTGAGTCAGTGTAATGCCAGAGCGGCAAGAGAAAAAGGGACGGCTGCGAGTGGCTGTGACTGTGTCGTATAAATAAAGTGTTCTTGTTAAGTTTTAAACCTTTGGTTTTTTATTGTGTTAGTGTGAGTGTGATTAAATATACAGTCCGCTAGAGGAGTGAGTGAGTGCTTTTGACGAGGACACTTAGGATTAATGTCATGTATTATTCAAATATTGCTTTCAGAAAAAAAGAAATTTTAAATTATCGATACCATTTTGAAAAAAAAAAAAAAGAAAAGAAAAGAAAAAGAAAAAAAATATAAATAATTGCGTCTGTACCAAAAATGCATTCGCCACAATAAAAAGTAAAAAAAAAAAATCTATAATTACTTTCATTCTTTGCGTAATTAGCACTTAGTAAAGGACATTAATAAATCAAACAAACTACAATTGACACCAGAAATGATGCAAATTTTTTTTACGGCCATTCTTATGTCTTATTTGGTACTTACATATTAACGGTACCTTGGCGTCAGTTGCGCCAATAAAGAGCACACGGGCCAACCGCAACTACAGATTTGTCGCCAACCTACACTTAAAATTTTTGTTCCAAATAATAAAATATATATGAAACACTTCATTTAAAATCAAAACGCTTTCAAAATATTTTTATTCCAAATAATAAAGATTGGCGACACTTGAAAACCGCCA
The DNA here is from genome assembly GCA_021605075.1 of Caerostris darwini. Lineage (NCBI taxonomy): Eukaryota > Metazoa > Arthropoda > Arachnida > Araneae > Araneidae > Caerostris > Caerostris darwini. Next base: position 540,506 of record BPLQ01008495.1, on the reverse strand, counting down.
AGCCTGTCGCCAAGGTACCGTTAATACGTAAGTACCTTTTATTTATTTAATGTCAAAAAATTTAATACCTTGTTATAGATAATACTTAGCAATACATCAGCATAAAATACCAAGTGAAACTTTTTCATTCAGTGATTTGCAGGTTATTTTATATAAGTGAGTCTAACGATCTAGCACTGCAAGAAAATACGAGATTGAAGGACACCAATTTTGGCGGAAAGAAACTCGTTTTTAAGCCAAATTGGCAATTTTTTCAGAATTATTTTCCAAAAGTTTTAGCCATGGTTCTTTTGGCGAGGCAATTCTGCTCGCCAAAATCATTGACCGTCTATATAGCATCGGTTTCAAATTATGTTATTATCATGATTTCAATGATTTCCAATAATGTAAAGTAATGCTCTTTGAAATGGTTTATCTTTTTGAATTTTCAATATACATTGTATGACTGCTCTAAAAAAATTTGAAAAGCTAATAATTTATTAAATTTACTTGTTAAACGATTGACCTACTGGAATTACATGTAAATGAAATAAATATGTGATATTTTTAGGAAATTGTAATAAACATTAATTTTAAATTTGTTCTAGATTATATGATGTACAGGTATTTTGAAGATTGTTATTCTCCTTTATTTACAATTTTTTATGAAATACTTGGAAGGCGAAAAAATTTTATTTTAAAATACTTTTTTTTTTGAAGAATGCTATGTAACTATGTTTGTCGAATTATAAATTGGCCATAGAAAATTAAAAGTTTTTTTAAATGTATGAAATAAAATACCAAATTTATTTCCCTTTGTCATAATAATAATAATTAATTAATTCTGAATTTTTAGTGTAATTAAAAAAAATCTTTTTCATTGACGCAACAGCCCCATGGTGGGACAAGGCAGTCTGCCTACTGGCAGATAATTAAATAACAAATAAAAAATTCCTAAATTAAAAAATTAATGTTTAAAATACTTTTTATAGAAAAATTATTTACTCGAAAAATGGAAGTATAATTAAAAAAAACACTCCATTGTATAAAAAATTCCAGTGTGTAACAGAGTATTAAAAACCTTTCAAGTGTTTTATATATTAATTTTTGGTTACATTTTAATAGTTAACTGTAATGGTACATCGAATATCATAGTGAGATAAAAATATAGCTTCAATTAATTATTATGCTATTATTTAAATTTTAGGGAAAAATATAAAATTTTTTTTATATCAATTTATTCACAGTTCATTAAGTTTTAAATTACAATAAAAGTCTTTAATTTTTTTAAATAAATACAAGGGCTGTTTTATATTAAATATAGTAATTTTATATAATAGGCAAATGAACTGTATTTTAATAAGAATACGGATCGATTTAAAATGATTTTTACGAATCTCCATGGTTTGCATTTTACACAAGCTAAAATAAATATTAAATTTAAAAGATTGAAAAAATAAATTATCAGTATATTTCAGTTAATTCAGTGGTGCTATTTTGTGTGCATATAATTAATTTTTAAAATCTTTCACTTAAATGCTTTTAATTATTTTTAAAACGTTTTGGTACTTTTCAAACATTTTAAAAGTGTTACTTAAAACAGAGTAAAATTTGTTCTTTTCGAAATTCTACCGAATATCGAAAACAGAATTTAAAAAGGAGAAGAATAACAAATTAAGCCAGAATTTATTTTTATTTTATTATAATTTATTTTTTTATTTCTTTATTTTTATTTCGAAATAAGTTTCAACTCTTTTTGTGCGAAAATAAAATCGAGACACATACAGTAGAATATATTTGAATAATACAACGAGTGCTTTTAAGGTTTTTAGATTACATAAACGAATTTTTATTCAATGCAATCAAAACTACGGAATATGATCTTAAAAATAAGTGTTAATTTTGCTTTCTTAGTAAATGAGATAATGTTTTGCATCATTATGCTGGTTATATAAATAAAAATTAAATATTATAGGTATGCAAATGTAATTATTTTAAAATATGGGCGCTGTGTTACACAACTACAGGCGTAATCTATCAATTTATTTCATTCCCTTGAAAAAAATAAATAGCAACTTTAATACAAATTTTAAAAAATTACATTATTTGTTTACTTATGGTTCAAAACAATATTTTTTCATACTTGTGATAGTTTATTATCAATAAATACATAATCTATGGTAAAATAAATAATCATAATCATAATCTATGGTATTCATTATAAAATATAATTTATGTTTTTATTATTATTCCAAAGAATAGTAAAATAAATAAAAATTTTCTGCTCTCTTAAATAGAATGTGAACTCAATTAATCAGACAATTATTTTAATTAGTAAGTATTTAATTATATTGAATTGTAAAATAGAATTGTTTGTTAAAATAATTGTTTTTATTTCAAATCCTTAACTTCCTGTATAAAATCTATTGATGGAAATAATTGTAAGCAATAGTCATAATTTGACTCGTATTTAATTCATAAATAAAAAAAAGCTATGAATATGAATCTGAGAAAATAAGTTGAAAATTCAAACATTAGAAATAAAGACAAAAAAGAATTGTATGCGGTTTAATTGAATCAAATTATAACATTAATAATACAATACAAATTGTGTTGTATTTCTAAATTAATAAATAAATAAAAATATTCTGTGTTCTTATTGTAGTTGTTGTACTTGATTTAAATAGAATTGAAATACTTGTTTTTGTTCCGAATCATTAGCATTCTTGAAAAAAATTCATTGATCAAAAAAGTTTTTCACATTTCTTTTCATTTAATTAAAACAAAATTATAAATCAATTTCGTTAAAATAAGCATAACATTCTTCATATTAAAAACATAAATTAGGAAATAAAGCCCGCATGTGAATTTGTAAAAATAAGATGAAAATTAAAACCTGCAGAAATACCCTTTGAAACTAAATATAACATTATTAATGCAATATAATTTCTTGGTACTTACGTATTAACGGTACCTTGGCGGCAGACTTGGCAGTTTTTAAGTGTCGCCAATCTTTATTATTTGGAATAAAAATATTTTGAAAGCGTTTTAATTTTAAATGAAGTGTTTCATATATATTTTATTATTTGGAACAAAAATTTTAATTGTACATTGGCGCCAAATCTGTAGCTGCGGTTGGCGCGTGTGCTCCTTATTGGCGCAACTGTCGCCATGGTACCATTAATACGTAAGTACCAATTTCTTTTATATTCCAGAATACAGTAAAGTAAATAAAAACTGAAAAGCATTTTTACTGAAAATAAGTTTCACTTTAGTTCTGTTTAATTCTGTTTGTTCTATTTTTGTTCTACATCGTTTGCTTCTTATTTACAAATTTAATGATAAACAATTATTCAATTGCAATACATCTATAAAACTATTTCATTTAAAATAATTATGATGTTTTTTTCTTATTAAATTACAAAGTGAACCACGAATATGAAACTGTAAAAATAAAAGAATAAAAAGATGTACTACTGTGTCCAAAAAGTAAGACCCATTTTCAATTTAAAATTCCCGGGGCTTATAGAATTTCAATTTTTTTTTCTTTTTCAGGTTGCTGGCACTGTCCTTGACATCTGTGTGAAATTCTACGTCAAAATATTCATTAGTGTTTGAGTTACGCTTGGCTTTGTGAGACGCTAACACTGATTCCGAAGAATTTTTGAAATGTCTGAATTCATTGAGCAAAGAACATGTATTAATTTTTTTGCGGAAACGTATAGAATGTTTCAGAATGCATTCGGCGAGCATTCCTATATGGGAAAGAAATGTTTAGAAGCGGTATAAAGAGTTCAAAAAAGGCAGAGAACGTGTTGAAGACTAAGAGGCCTTGGTGTTTGCAAACTGTCGATTTACAACTAGAGACCTTGTTGAATATGTCGGAATTTGAAAAGAATCGGTCAATTCCATTTTGGAATCGGTCAATTCCTCAAACACGGCAAATCTCGATTGGTACCGAAAACACTGAATGCGCCAGCTCACACTGCATTGATTTTTCATGACTTTTTCGCTACAAATGAAACCCATATCGTTCCACAACCACCGTATTCACACCGTGCGACTTCTGGTTATTCCCTAAACTCAAAAGACCACTCCGGGGACACCGTTTTGAGTCGACTGAAAAGATTCAACTTGAATCGCCGCGCGCTTTGAAGGCCATCCCTGCCGATGACGTTTTAGCATGCATTGAGGATTGATTGGAACAAAAGTTGGCATAAGTGCATTGTGTCCGGAGGGGATGACTTTGAAGGCGATGGAATAAATAAATAGTTTTTGAAAAAAAAATATTTTTTTTTCTTTCTAATGCAGCTGGCCAACACTTAGACAGCTTGGTTTTGGATGCCTTAAGGCAAGCGCTGCACAGATGTACTCACTTTGTTATTACCCAGGGGCCGCGTGTAACTTGAAGATAAGCCACGAACGCGGAGTAACAATGCCCCCTTAAAGCTCAACGATCCTATTAGACTGGGACCTACAGTTTAAAGTGGATTCCGAACTACTACGAACATCCATAGAACCGCCGGGACTCGAACCCGAAATCTGTGGTACCGAGAGCTAGTCACTCGGCCTTGTGTATATAGATATAATTGATCTTATTTTATTGGGCACAGTAGTACATTTGAACCTATAGAAATAAGCCAAAAAGGAAGTGAATGAAGCCCTTTGAATCAGCGTGAGCAATTTTAATGTAGTTTAGGTGCATTTTGAGCGCACCAGTTATTTTTGTAATACTGGCGCCGTCTGCTGTAGTTGTAAACCACGGCCTATAACTATTTTTTGCAAGGTTTTTAATTATTTAATTGAATTATCATGTCCCAAAGGACAATTATTTATTAAACTACTCAAACGCCGATTCGCAGTGCTCCGATTCACTTCCTCGTAATTCAAAGTATTAGACGTGGTATTTATATTTCAAAAAAATGTTTTTTCTTATAAAGTGGTAATTAACTTCATATCTTAATATTTGCCAAAAAACTAATATTTTTTATAAATCAGAAGAGATTTTTAATGAAATTAACACTTTATTTATTTTTATGATGAATTTGTCTAAACTTATTTATTATTTTCTTATTTAAAAGATTTCGTTAATTTAAAAAAAAAAAATGTAGTTCCTCGAATTGCCAGCAGATGGCAATACAATATAAAAATTATCATTGCGAGATGAAATCAATAAATATAGATGGCGCTGCCTATTTATTTTTTAAAAAATGAATATCTTTTAATTACATGATATTGAATATTTTATTTTTTTATCAATAGTTGGCTTTTTTTTTAAATTTTGAATATTTCGCGACTTTGGTAATAATTAAATAAACTAAAATAAAAAATTTCGCCAACAATAATTTATTTTTATTTTTATTATTTTTCCGCTTTTTAAAATATTGAATGAATTTTAAGTCGTTTGAAGAATTTACTAAAATATTGTAATTGATTTTAAAAAAAAATTTTAGCACTTAATTAGTAGAGTTAAAAAATAATATGCGTTATTTACAACATATTTTTAAAATATTTGGATGATTTTTTTTATATATGATTAAATTTTGTTCTCGTTTAAAAAACTAACTTTGGAACTAAAAATATCTAATTTTACATTTTTGATTCAAATTATTTGTTTTATATTCTGATAAAAAAAAAAATTTAAAAATAGAATAAATATGGAGCGAATTAATTAAAAAAAAACTCCGTTATTTGTGAGTTGTAAAATATTCAATATATTTTTTATAAAACAAAAATCGTCATGTAAAAAAAAACATTTATAGTGCCAAATGCAGCCAAAGGAAAATAATAGATTCCGCCAACTCTGTCACGGCATTAAATATGAGTCTAGTCCAGGGGTCGGCAACCTGCGGCTCTTTGGATGTGAAACTGCGGCTCTTTTGTTCCATACGCAAATATTATTTATTTTATCAAAAAAAAAAAAAAAAAAAAAAAAAAAACCCATTTTAAAATCGTTCTGAATCGATTAACGAGGAATCTGAAGAACTGTTTCGTGATTCCAGAACTGTTTCTGTGACAAACCAGAAATCTTGAAAAAAATCAGAGATTTGCCACTATCCGCTAAAACAGTATAAGATAGAATATCTAAAATATCTTCAAATGTAACATATTCGCAGGTGGGAGATATTCAACTTTCTTCTGCTTTATCACTGGCTATAGATGAGTCTTGCCACATAAAAAACACGGCACAAGTTGCCCTTTTTGCTTTCTGCTACCACTTTCGGGACAAACTAGAAGGGAAGATATAGCAAATACCGTGCACAAATGCCTTGAAGACAATAAGATCGATTTAAATAAAATCGTTTCAATAGCAACTGATGGAGCCAGAAATATGACAGGAAAAAATAAAGGGGCAACAACGATTCTTCAGAGCAAAATAAACCACGAAATTCTTACGTTTCACTGCATAATACACCAAGAAGCGCTTTGTGCCCAAACATTTCCAAATCCACAAATAGTTGAGGTCATGAATTTGGTAATCAAGATTGTTAACAGCATCTTGCCAAAAGCACTCTACCATCGTCAGTTTAAAGAATTCTTAAACGAAATGGAGACTCAGTATTCCGACCTCCTTTTTCACAATAAAGTTCGATGGTTTTCCAAAGGTAAGGTGTTGAAACGTTTTGCTTTGTGCTTGAATGAAATAAATACATTCCTAAATAAAAAAGGCATTAATCATCCTGAGTTAGAGAATGGCAAATGGTTGCAAAAATTTTACTTTATGGTGAATATCACAGCGAAATTAAATGAGCTGAATTTAAAGCTGCAAGGAAAGGGAAACCCAGACTATGTTTTGGTAGAAGAATTGGTTTGTTTTGAAGAAAAATTAATTCTTTTTGCAGAAGATATTCAGAGCGGTATATTGTTTCATTTTCAATTTCTAAAGCAATATCGTGATAAAACTAGTGCAACTGTTGACACGAGGTACTTCAGCACAGTTATAAAAAAAATTAAAGATGAATTTGCTCATAGATTTAAGCAATTCAAAACCAACAACAAAACGACTCTAGCATTCATAGTAAATACTCTCAACACAAATAGTAACGAAATCCACATTGAGCCATTTGGAATTGCTACTGGATCTCTAGAAATGCAATTGGTCGATTTAAAAAGTAAAGCTTTGTGGAGTGGAAAATTTACAGAGTTGAAAAGCAAGTTGGAAGAGTTGGAGGTCCAGAAATGTGTGTACATAACGCAACAAAAGTGGACAACTTTAAAAGAAATGCCGCGAGTTGAGGCCGCTTATGTTCGACGTATGGAATACTCTTCCAGATTGCTACGGTAAGGTGAAGAAGTTGGCATTTGGAGTGCTGACTCTCTTCGGATCGCCATATTCGTGCGAACTAGCGTTCTCTTGCATGAATATAATTAAAAGTAAAGTAAGAAGCCAACTAACAAATGAAAATTTAGAGTCGTGTTTGAAACTTAAAGCAACAAGTTATAAGCCAAATTTATCCAAACTTTCTAAAACCATGCAAAGCCAATGCTCCCATTGAATTTGTTTGCTCAAATGTATGCTATTGTTTTTTTTATTTAAAGACAAATTACATTGTTTAGTAAAGTTTAAATTTTCCACTTGAATAACCATGCAAAGCATCGCTCCCATTGAATTTGTTTGTTCAATTGTTTGTTATTGAAGTACAAGTTAGTGTTGTAAGTAAATGTTTAATTGTTTTAATTTTTTACTTAAATAATAAGTAATTATCTAATAATGAATAAATAGAATGATATAACGAATAAATAGATATGTTTTCTTATGAATAAATAGATTAGTTTTTTTTTTTTTATCAAAAAACTTTATTTATGCGAGTACTAACAGGTGGGCTAATATTATTAAATCGGAGCTACTAGTATTAAATCCATATGATTTTTAATTAGCCCTAACCTTCAAAAACAATTTCTAATAACCGTAAAGTGAAGTTAATTGAGATAGCTGAGACCCTAAAGATATCAAAGGAACGTGTTGGACATATCGTGAATGAATATTTGGATATGCAAAAGCTCTGTTCAAAATGGGTGCCGCGCGAGCTCACAATCGACCCAAAACAACAACCAATTAATGATTCTAAGCAGTGTTTGGAGCAGTTCAATCGTAATAAACCCGAATCGATATGTGACAATGGATGAAACATGGCTCCATCATTTCACACCGGAGTCCAATCGATAGTCAGCCGAGTAGACTGCACGTGATGAACACTAAAAATGCTATGACTTCATTAAAAATGCTATAACTCACATACTAATAGCGCAACAGCTATCAAATTTATTCAAGTGTCTTTTGAAGGTTAGGGTTAACTAAAAATCATATGGATTTAATACTAGTAGCGCCATCTATGTGTCAGCCTATGAACTTTTCAGCCCACCTGTTATTTATTGTTGGCAAGAAAAAATTTTGTGGCTCTTTAAAAACTTTGAAATTTTGTAAATTGCCATTTTTGGCTCTTCCGAGTCAAAAGATTGCCGACCCCTGGTCTAGTCTATCAGTCAGTCAGTCTTTACAGTTTATCGGATTACCTCGGCCTTAAACTCCTATCTGGTCAAAATGAGTACATGGCGATAAGTAGGAGAAACATGGTTATCAAAAAACAGGAAATAAGTAGTTAAGGAAAATATCCCCAAATTCAAAATTTTAAGAAGAAAATGAATAATATAAAACAGTAAATTAGCAGAGATTCCACAGGAGGATAGGGTAACCGCTGCTAGAAATGATGACAAAAGGACGAGTTCATCTAGGAACTTTGTAAATTGTAAAGAACCGCTGGGGCGTTTAGGATTTTCCGGCAGAGTAAAATCGTATCTCGGGAGATTACGAATTTCATCATTCGGAATATGTTCAAGATTTGCATAGAATTTTTCAGCAAGATGGAGCATAAAATTTTGAATAGAAGGGAGGGCAAGACTGTGACGAATGTCATCATTTTTAAAATACCGCGGAGAATCAGTAATCATTCTTAGAATTTTATTTTCAAGTCTACTAATGTAGTTAATGTGGCATCTTGCAACAGAACCCCAAACTGGGATAGCATACGTGATAATGGGACGCAAATAATACATGTAAATGATTAGTTTATTATCCAAGGATAAGAGTGACTTTCTATTAATAAAGGGATATAGCATGCGTAGAGAAATATTAGTCTATCTACAAGATAGGAAATTCGGACATTGATATTGAAGTTTATCAGCAAGACTATAAATACAAGATAATTCAGTAGCCATCATTAATTATTCAGTATCATTTCCAGTTGTTAAGTAATTAAATATCACACCATTTTCAGTTAAAACGTTTTTTTTTTTCTTTTTCTTTCTAATGCAGCTGGCAAACACTTAGACAGCTTGGTCTTGGATGCCTCAAGGCAAGCGCTGCACAGACGTTACTCACTTTGCATTACCCAGGGGACGCGTGTCACTTGAAGATAAGCCACGGACGCGGAGTAACAATGGCCCCGCAACGCTCTACGATCCTGTTAGACCGGGACCTACAGTTTAAAGTGGATTCCGAACCACTACAAACATCCATGGCACCGCCGGGACTCGAACCCGAAACCTGTGGTACAGAGCGCCCGAGCGCTAGCCACTCGGCCATTCAGGCCCTTCAGTTAAAACGTCATAATTAAAAATCATATTTAAAGTTTGCTATGTTTTGTTGGTGTAGTGGTGGATAGTCGGCCAGACTACTGACTCCAGTCTTTTAAGTCAATGATTCCTGAGTCTTAACTGTAACTTTAATAATGGAATTTAAACTCATGCATATATCTTTAAAATCGGTTTTCGCATAACAAAGTATTTTTCACAACATTAAAAGATACATTACTAAAGATAAGCTTGTACTCTAAATTTATTGTCATATATATCATATGAAAATAACAATACTGGGGCCTAAATAGCCGAGTGTCTAGCGGTCTGACGACTCGGTGCCACGGGTTTCGGATTCGTGTCCCTGCGGTGTCATGGATGTTTCCAGTGGTTCGGAAACCACTTTAAGCCGTAGGTCCCGATCTCATATGACTGCAGAGAATCACTGACCCAAGTTATTCTTCTACCTACTGGTGTTCCATTACAACAGAAGCTGACCCCCCCTTCTATACGGGTTCGTGAGCTTGGTCTTGATGTCTACCAAGTGGGATAAGTAACAACAACAATAACATAACAATACTACGACGATTTGCCAGATTAATGGAGAACCTTGGTTGCTTAGCAACCTCTATCTCCTGCTTTGTGAGTGAGGGAAATTTCTTAAGCTTTAACCCCATTGATTAGATAGAAAAAAGGAATATACGTATATTATTAATTTATTAAAAAATTAATTATTCGAAATTTTTATTAATTAATAAAAATAATAATAATAAATACATAATAATAATAATAAAATTCTGCATAGATAATTTTTTTAATATTATTATTATAATTGCAAGTAGGTAATAAAAGAGATAAACAATCGAAACAAACAATAACGACTGGAGGGGAAATTGTGACTCAGTGGAGAAACTGCATGGTCATTCGGAAAGGAGGATATCGGAACGTTAATGAATAATATTCAGAACAGCGCGAGGTGTTTTGCGATTTTTAAAATCAGAAATGTCGTAAACATAGTTGCTTAGATCATTCAAAACGGAATTATTAATATTTGGAATGGAATTATACAATTTTTTTGCAGTTTTATACACAAATTGTTTAAAACTTGGGAGGGAAAGAGCATGTCTGATATCCTCATATCGGAAAAACCAAGGCGAATTTGTAATCATACGTAGGATATTATTTTCATGTCTTTGTATGATCTCGAAATTCGACGGAGCAGTACATCCCCGAATGGGACTCGCATATGCAAGTAATAGACGCAAGTAAGCAAGATAAATGAGCCTTTTATTTTCCAAGGACATAATAGAATTCCTACAAATGAGTGGATACAGTACACGAATGCATCTATTAAATTTATCCGTAAGATAGTTAAATAACATTCCTCATTCAACGCACAGAGTACCTTGGCCGTGTATGGCCTTAAGACTCCTAATCTTGAGGAATAAAGTTCTTTGGAAACAAAAAACATGAATACAAACAAAAGCAGTGAGCATGATTATGTCCATTGTTAGTACAAAAAAGAAAAGAGTAAAAACAAATCGCAGAGTAAATAAAAGAAAGGCGCAATTAAAAAATAATTAAATAAGAAGCAACAAGCGCAATTACTTAATGAATTTAAAAAGAAGCTGCATTTTTTCAAAGGGATTAGTTAAATAACAATACTAAACTACCAGGTATTTTTAAATAGGAGCCGAAGCTATTGTTAAAATAAAATTGTACATTTTAATCACAAAGATACTAGATTTTTTAATACATTATTATTATTATTATTATTTGTTGTTGTTCTTAATAATAGAATAGCTTCTATAAGATCTTCCATTGTTGATTCAAGATAATTTTTTTATAAGCCTCAGTGCTAAGAAAAGTCTCTGCAGCACTTACTTGACCTGCGGCTAAAGCAATAATTGTCTTTGCTCGCGGTATCATTGAAAAATACAATTTAATTACTATTGAATTATTAGAATTTTGTAGACAATAAATTTATATTTATAAAAGAGTTGAAAGTCATATTTTTAAACATCGAAATTTCACATGAAAATTTATTTTTCAATTCCTTCAATTAGCTCACACTCTAAATATATCTTGTTCAAATTTTGAATCTTTAACAAAATGCTTTTTATTTATCCACTCAACTTCAAATACATTTTTTTTTTAATTTGTAGTGGATGACACGAGATGTTAATACAGTTTTTTCAAATATTAATTCATTCGTTAAATTTAATTAATTAATTTTAGGTTATTTTAGATTTAAGTTGCGTGTATCTACCAATAGATGGCGCCTGATAAACTTAAAAAGAAATGAATGAAAATTATTTATAAAAGACTTTCTTCTTTATAGAGAAAAAAAAGTAGGAATTGACTTTAAAAAAATTGTTTTTATATTACTTGTTTAGTTGTTGCATTACAAATTATTAAAGGCAGTTCTTATGATTTCTAATTTTTTTTAATAAAATTTTGTATTTTTGAAATATTTTTTTCTAATGCATCTGGCAAATATATATTAGACAGTTATCTTTTATGCATAAGCAAGGACTGCACCGACGTTACTCACTTAGCACTACCCAGTGGGTAAGTGTAGCTAGAAGATAAGCTACGGTCGCGGAGTAAAAATACTCCCACAACGCTCTGTGATCATTTAAGACCCGGACCTACGGTTTAAAGTGGATTCCGAACCACTACAAACCTCCATGGCACCGCCGAGACTGGAAACCGAAACCTACAGTAATGAACGCCTGAGCGCTAGCCACTAGGCCATTCAGGCCCGCTCGTGGTATTATTGAAAAATACAATTTAATTACTACCTTAAAATTTAATTTTATGTTGAATTCTTATAATTTTGTAAAAATAAACTTATATTTATAGAAGAGTTGAAAGTCATATTTTTAAACATCGAAATTTCACATGAAAATTTATTTTTTAGTTGTTACATTACAAATTATTAAAGGCAGTTTTTTTTATGATTTCTAATTTTTTTTAAATATAATTTTGTATTTTTTTAAAAATTTTTTTCTAATGCATCTGGCAAATATATATTAGACAGTTGCCATAAGCAAGGGCTGCACCGACGTTACTCACTTAGCACTACCCAATGGGTAAGTGCAGCTTGAAAATAAGCTACGGACGCAGAGTAACAATACTCCCACAACTCTCTGAGATCATTTAAGACCCGGACATACGGTTTAAAGTGGTTTCCGAATCTCTACAAACATGCGTGGCACCACCGGGACTCGAACCCGAAACCTGCAGTACTGAACTCATGAACGCTCGTCACTCTGCCATCGGGCCCAATATTTTTTTTATATAATTGTTATAATATATTTTTATATAGTTTGTATTTTGGCTATATCGTATTGAATAAGTGAATGGTTATTTGATTTCGTATAACTAGGAATAATAAAAATATGAAACTTTAATTTTACGAATTTTTAAGATTGTAGAACTTTAAAAATTAAACAATAAAGTGTATTCAAAAATCATTGAACTAGAAGAATATATTTTGGCTATCTCTCTGTTATTTATATTTGTTCACTCTTCAAAAATTTATGTTTGATCTCGTAAAACTTAAAAAGTTTAGTATTTAAAAGTCTACTTTTTTTCAAATTTAATATTTTTTAGCTGTTGCATAATCAAAAATTTCTTAATAAAACATTTCTAAAAGCATTTAATCGGTTCGGCCGATATACAGGTTACTCATATAATTTACTATTTAATGTAAGATCAAAACGCATAATAGCAGTTTTAAACCAAACAAGAAAGAGTGAAAAAGTATCAATAAAACATATTCAGACAATAAATTATGTTTACAGTTATAATTTAATACTGAAACAAGTAATATATATAAAAAAAAATTTAAGTCAATTCCTACTTTTTTTTCACTATATTGCAGAAAGTTTTTTATAAATAATTTTCATTCATTTTTTTAAGTTTATCTGGCGCCCTCTATTGGTAGATATATGCAACTTAAATCTTAAAAAAACTAAAATAAATTAATTAAATTTAATTAATGAATTAATATTTGAAAAACTGTATTCACATCCTGTGTCATCCACTACAAGTTCAAAAAAAAATGTATTTGAACTTGAGTGGATGAATAAAAAGTATTTTATGAACGATTGAAAATTGGAACAAGATATATATAGGGAGAGTGTGAGCTAATAGAAGGAATTGAAAAAAGAAAACAGATTAAATATAAAACAAAAAAAACTATAGAATTCCAAACGATTTTATAAAAAAGCACGTGAAAGAAATTTAATAAAATAAGACATGAGAGAAATTTAAATGAACCAATAAGAATAGGTCGAGAAAGAAATTAAAAAAATAATAAGAAGAAGAAGAAACGTTAAAAAAAGTTAATAAGAACATCGCTGGTTCGCTCTCCCTAAAACAATACCTGTATATTTTACGAGTAATAAATTTTAATTTTTTTAATTATATAAAAACTGCAACTTTAACATATAACATATATCGCCAACGCGGCGATACGGCGCCAAAGCTGGCAAAGAATTATCAGGACAAAAGAGCCGATAAAGAATGGAAAATAAAAGTTCTGAATATATTGTTTTTAAGATTCTAGCTAAACAATTGTTCTAGCGAACGATAATAACAATTATTCTTGATAACAAAGAGTCCAGCATTACAATGTAACATGGAATGTTAAATAACATTTAATATTTTGATTTGTATTAAGGAATTATATATGAATGGAAAATGATTTCGAAGCTCTTTTCGAGCTTGGCGCTATTTTGATATTTTTTTCTAATAGCATTATTTGTCTGTTGTTTTTATTATTCAATATTATTATTACATTAGATGTTTGGAACTCGCGATTAAGATTATTTTTAACGTGATTTTTATGTTTGAGTTTTGAATTCCATATAGAAGTTTTCTAGCACTGTATTATCAACATGATGTTTTACCCCCAAGTTATTTCTTTCACTTAAAAATGAGTAGTAATATGTATCAATAAATAGTCTTATGTATCAATAAAGTCTTAAGTATATACACTCAAGAGCCAAAACATTATGGCTCTGCATTGTATTGGGCTGTCAGCTGAGCCACTGTCTTGCTCCGGTTTTGCTTCACCATGCGAGACAGTCTCCGACGACCTTTCTCTTTGATAGCATGTGGACGTCCAACACCATGTCGTCTACTGCTGGTTTCACCGTCATTCATCCACTTTGCATAAGTACTAACAACTGTAGATCGCGAACAGCCCACGAGTCGTGCAGTTTCGGAAATACTTGTTCCGAGCCATTACAATCTGCCCTCTATCAAAGTCGCTTAGATCCGCAGCCTTTCCCATCACACACAGAAGTAAGTGAAAGAAGGATTCTTCAGACTCTCCAGCAGCAGTTAAATACCACTTCCACCTGATCACGTGCCTTCCACGTCATCCAGGAGAGTTCATTGCAAAATGTAGGGGTGGTCATAATGTTTCGGCTCTTGAGTGTATGTAATCAATAAAGTCTTTCAAATTCATTAGAAAATATTACGTTTATTCACTAATCATATTTATTATTATCACATTAGAAGCTTCAGATTAACATAGAAATATTATGTTACATCGTGTAATATTAGCGCCAATTGCATCGTTTTGCATGAGCTCGATCGTTAGCAAAGATGGCAAGTGATTAGTAGGGCATGGAATGTTTAATACGAAGACATCACAAGTACTTAGGTGAGTTAAATAGTTCTTGACTCACATAATGCCTCTTAGATTCAATACTCCCTCTAATGAATAAATACAATTCATTTTAGCTCAAATTCCTGTTAGACATCAACTTCGGAACATAGGGTAATTTCACAGCTTGTAGAAATTATTAAATGTAATGGTTGTTTACTATTTGGTACGCTACTGTTTGGGTTATAAAAACTTGAATGTAACGTATTCATTTTATAATATGGCAATGAAAATATAAATTAATTAAATCGAAATGTTTGCAAGTTGAAAGAAGGGCGTAGGGAAAAAAAAATAAAAGCTTAAATCACAAAATAGTGGCCGTTGGAATTTGGCGTCAAAAAATGCTTTTGTCAAAGAGCGCCAAATTACGGGTTGCGATTGTAAGTGTAGAGAATTGCAAACAATGCAAGAAACCCGATTTACCACAGTTGGCCTACTTATCGCCCAATTGACGCAACTAAAAGAGTCGCCAAATCCCAACGGCACCTTTTTTGCGATTTGGTCAAAAAAATATTAAACACACCATGTATGTTGTATGTTCTATTCAATTTGATCAATATAATTACATTAAAGAAAATTGACTTCATAATTTTTAACAAAAAATTCAACAATGAATTATTTGATGTCGAAAGCAAATTTTTGATATCAATATTAAAAAGAAATCTTAAATATTATTATTATTTAAGGAATTAAATCGGTGCTTCGTTTCTTTGAATAAAAATTCAATTTATTCTTAAAACACAAAAACGTACTAAAATTATAAATTAGTTAAATCGAAATGTAAGTTATGAAAATGCGATATGAAAATGCAAGTTGCAAGAAGGCGTAGGAAACAAAAAATAAAAGCTTAAATCACAAAATAGTGGCCGTTGGAATTTGGCGTCAAAAAATGTTTTTGCCAAAGATCGCCAAATTACGGGTTGCGATTGTAAGTGTAGTGAATTGCAAAAAAACCACGATTTTATAATATATTTAATAAAATATATTATATAAGATTTTATAATATTTAATAGATTTATAATATTTCAGACAAAAGTCGTTTTAATATACATAAGTTAACAAATGAAAATCCATACAGCCTTTTTTAAAATTACAAAGAAAAAAATATAAATTTAGGGTTATAATTTTAGTTTAAAAAATTAGCTCTTAATTATTTTTGATGCTTTCGTATTACATATTTGAACAGATCATATATTCGATAAGATTTTTTTAAGCAAAGTAAATTGCAAGTATTAATTCGAAATCCCAAACTTTAACTTGAAATATTTCTCAAAGTATTAAAAGTTTAGTATAACATATCTCACTTTCAATGAGCCCTTATAATTTAAGTAAAATTTAAAGCTAATTATAGTTAATAGCCCTGTTAAGTACAGAAAATTCACTTTCTTAAACTATTTATCTTAATTGATTGCAATGTTTTGAAAAAAAAAATATAAGAAGTGGAAGAATAATGTTTGAGAATATATAAGCTTCAAGAAATATTATGCCTATTTAAATACGATTGCTAGACTATTTATCTATCGTAATTTTTAAAAAAAATATTATTTGAAATGGTACTTTCATTAACTCTGGTTTTAGAGGATTATAGACTGATTTCAGAACTAAGAACGTTAACAAATATTATTCATCTAATAGAGAAAAAAATCTTATTTTTCCGCGCAATTCATAAGAATGTTCTTCATTTTCATCGAATTCTATTTCATAAGAATTCCTATTTAAAAATAAAGAATCGCTCAAAATAATTCTTTTTTTTATTACATGAAAAAAAGACTTGATATTTATATACAAAATTAGTTTTATTTTAGATAAAAAGGAGAAGCACAAGGTACTTACGTATTAACGGTACCTTGGCGACAGACTTGGCGGTTTTTAAGTGTCGCCAATCTAACAGCAACATATTTGGCGGTTTTTAAGTGGCGCCAATCAAACAGCTGCAGATTTTCTGAGTTTCGACGCCATTTTGTGGTGCTACGAAAATGCGTATTTGGGATTTGCCAGAAACAGAACAAGATGCAATTTTATTTTTTCAGGAGCGAAATATTTTACCAAAACAACGAAAATGTCCCAATTCCCATGACATGAAACTTTATTTTGGTAAACGTAAGTTTTGGAAATGCAATTTCAGTCAGTGTGCTCATCGTGTGGGACTTAGAAAAGACAACTGGTTTGAGGGAAGCAGAATTACATTTTGTACAGCTTTGAGATTCATATACTGCTGGTGCGAAGAGTTGACGTCGATTAAATTTTGTGAAAAGCAACTTGATTTATCGGATAAAACTGTTATAGATTGGAACAATTACATACGGGAATTATGTGTCTTGGATATGGAGAATAAACCAGAACAAAAAATTTTTGAAAGCGTTTTGATTTTAAATGAAGTGTTTTATATATTTTATTATTTGGAACAAAAATTTTAAGTGTAGATTAGCGCCACTTAAAAACCGCCAAATCTGTAGCTGCGGTTGGCGCGTGTGCTCTTTATTGGCGCAACCTGTCGCCAAGGTATCGTTAATACGTAAGTACCAAGCACAATTTTGTATTATATATTTTGTACCATTTCTAATGACTAGTAAAGTCTCTAAAAGTAAATAATTGAATATCACCGATTCTGTGAAAAATTGGCATGTGCCCAAATCAGGCGAATTCAAGTGGTGTAAAGGTCATTTTCGAGCGATAAATAAAATAAATAATTAAAAATAAATAAAGCTAAATTACAATAAAAAATAATTTTATTTCATAAAAATTGAAATTTTAAATTACATAATATCAAAAATAAAATAAAATAAAATAAATAAACAATAATAATAATAATGAAATGAAAAAGTTTCATAATAATTGTTACGCATTTTTTCTTTCAAAATATCGAATGCACTTTCTTTATGTAGCTTACAGCGCCATCTAACAGGGGGATGAAAAGTTCGTAGGCTAACACATAGATGGCACTACTAGTATTAAATCCAAATGAATGATTTTTAGTTAGCCCTAACCTTAAAAAGACACGTGCATAAATTTGACAGCTGTTGCACTGTTAGTATGTGAGTTATGGCCTTTTTAGTGAAGCAACTTTTGTTAGTTTGAAAAAATGGATAAAGAGGAATTTCGCATGTTAATAAAGCATTGCTTTTTGGCGAAAAAAAATACTATTGAAGCCAAGGCTTGGCTTGATAAACATTATTCGGACTTTGCACCAGGAAAATCAGCCGTAGAGAAGTGGTTTGCTAAATTTAAACCAGGCGAAATGAGCACCGAGGACGATGCACGCAGTGGACGCCCCAAAGAGGCTGTTACCGACGAAAACATCAAAAAAATCCACAAAATAATTTCTGATAACCGTAAAGTGAAGTTGATTGAGATAGCTGAGACCCCATAGATATCAAAGGAACGTGTTGGACATATCGTGAATGAATATTGTGGATATGCGAAAGCTCTGTTCAAAGCGGGTGCCGCGCAGAGCTCACAATCGACCCAAAACAACAACGAATGGATGATTCTAAGGAGTGTTTGGATCTGTTCAATCATAATAAACCCGAATTTTGCGTCGATATATGACAATGGATGAAACATGGCTCCATCATTTCACACCGGAGTCCAATCGACAGTCAGCCGAGTGGACTGCACGTGATGAGCATTAAAAATGCTATAACTTCACTAAAAATGCTATAACTCACTTACTAATAGTGCAACAGCTGTCAAATTTATACACGTGTCTTTTGTAGGTTAGGGCTAATTAAAATTCACATGGATTTAATACCAGTAGCGCTATCTATGTGTCAGCCTACGAACTGTTCAGCCCACCTGTTAGATGGCGCTGTAAGCTACATAAAGAAAATGCATTCGATTGTCAGTGATATTTTGAATCGAAATGACAACGTATTTGCCATGAGTTGCACATTAAACCAATTGTAGTGTCCAATGTGCTTGATTGTTTCGGCTTTTTGACGGGGAAAAATGACTTCCAAGTCATTCAACAATTGTGACATTGTTAGTGGAGAGGCCATCCAATACGACAAGGCCATACCAAATTGGATGGAACTTTTATTTGATGACATGCCGTTTTGCCCATCTTCAAGTATTTTCCGTTCAAATTTGAACTCATTGTGACGCGTGGTTCTTTTTCTTTTACAGCATTTTGAAAATTTTTTTTTTCCTATTCAGCTGGCAAACACTTAGACAGCTTGGTCTTGGATGCCTTAAGGCAAGCGCTGCACAAACGTACTCACTTTGCATTACCCAGGGGGCGCGTGTGACTTGAAGATAAGCCACGGACGCGGAGTAACAATGCCCCCGCAACGCTCTACGATCCTATTAGACCAGGACCTACACTTTAAAGTGGATTCCGAACCACTACAAACATCCATGGCACCACCAGGACTCGAACCCGAAACCCGTGGTACCGAGCGCCAGAGCGCTAGCCACTCGGCCATTCAGGCCCCAAAAATTAAAGCGAAGGCGTGGTTTCGAACCTCCGCACTGTTTGGAGAACCAGAGCTTACATTAGGCTCATTAAATCTCTCGGCCACCCTGACTTCGCATTTTAAAATTGGGACTTTAATTATAATCATCCTGTATATATGATTAGCATCCCTAAACGAATAATCGATTCGTCCGTTTCCGCTTTCAAAGCGGATGTATATCAACCATACAAACCGTTATCAAAATATACAAATATCATTCAATTGCGAATGATTAAAATCAAGGCTCTGCAGTGGAATAAAAAAAAATATTTAGTGTTCGTACTTATTATTATGACTCAAACTTGTCAAGATTATCGCCATATATTGTGGTGGAAATTATATCTATGATTAGGATAACAGCAACCATTTGGCTGAATAGGTTGGCAATTTATTACGGGGGCGTAATACAAAGAGTTAACTACACTCGTGTCCATTAATTAAGGATAATTCAGAATCACACAGAAATCGAACTCTAAAATAAAAATTTCACCTGTAGAATTATCACACACATCTTGAAGAAGAACAGGCAAATTACAGGAAACCACCAGATGGCGCGGATAGTACGTCACAATGACGAGAGTGTAAGATAGGGGTATATAAGAAATGGTGGCAAAGAAGTAAAATTGTTCACAAGCGCTTTAAAGGCCTTTCAGTGCAATAGCTGCATAGTTATGGCACAAAGGAAGCATTTGGATGATTTTTTACGTGGTAGAATTATCGGACGACTGCAATGTGGACGTATCCAGCTGGAAGTATCCGAGGAACTTGGAATCGCCCAGAGTGTCCTCTCCAGGCTTTGGCAACGATTCCAAGATGATGGTAATGTGAGTAGATGTTACAGCACAGGTCGCCCCCGAGTTACAACGCCGAATGAGGACCGGTATTTAGCAGTTACTGCCAAAAGAAACAGACGGAGCACAGCATCAGACCTGTCTCGTCAGCTCTCTTCAGCTACCGGTACGACAGTTTCAAGGCAGACCGTGTACAGACGCTTAGGGCACATTGGTCTATATGCTCGTAGGCCTGTCAGATGTATTCTACTTAAACGAATGCCTTCAATTGGAGGATATCACCCGTATGGATTGGCCAGCATACTCACCGTACTTGAATCCAATGGAGCATGTGTGGGTTATTCTTGGCCGACGAATTGCAGCCCGTCAACCCCCTCCCACCTGTCAACCGGAACTTCGTGGGGCATTGCTTGATGAGTGGTGTAATATTCCCCAAGATCAGATTGATAATTTGATACTCAGCATGCCTAGGCGTTGTAAGACCTGTATTGCATCGTCCGGGAGACATACTCCATATTAACCATCACACTAACCATGTTATACTGTTTTTTGTAAATAGGTTCTTTTTTGAAATTTGCTCCAGGGAGTAAAAATCGCCATTTTTATTAATCATGTCAAACATGTAGCATCTTTTTTGCTCTTTACCTTTTGTTTAATAAATAGACTTTACAAATAAGTCAAATTTGTTTTGCTTCTGTCTCTTTCTTTGCCTGAACTTCATTATCCTTAATTTATGGACATGAGTGTATCATGATGCATAAACAAATCAGAACATCACGATAAAAATAATAAATTTAACATATGAAAAGTTGCTAAAATTCTTAATGAAATAAATAATAAATATTAATCTTTAGTGTTATTTTTTTTACGGAATTTAGATTTAAAAAATAACTATAATGAACAATAAAAATTATTTTTAAAAATAAAGCAGTGGGACCTCATGCAACAATGCTTTATAAATTTTAAAAAAAGAAAACTAATTTTTTAGTAAATTAAACATTTTTAACACCAATAGATCTAACTAAAATTAGATTTTATTATCCAACTCAATCTAATAAAATCTAATTTTATTATCTAACTAAAATTAGATTTTATTAGATTTATTGTAAAATTTTTCTTAAATACAATATTATATTGCTATTACTAAATATAACTGCAGTGATATTATTCATGTACATTAACAAAAAAAGCCACTACCATAATTCTTGGCGAAGTGAAATGCATAAAATATTACTTCAAGTTTTTATACTTTATATAAAGGTAATTTATTAGAATTTTATTCGAAATCTCGAAATAATATTTATTTGTGAATAGCTTTGAACATAATAGCTTATTCTTGACAGTTTTCAATACATCACTGATGAAATATTAAATCAAAGTGGAAACAGTATTTGGAGACTGAATAATATTTATCTGTATAAGTGTTAGTTTAATAGACGTCATTGTTCAAGAAATATATTTTTTTTACTCTAAAAAAAGTTTAAATAAATAAAGCAAAATATTTATGCATTCAATTTACATGGATTTTTTTACATAGTTTAAAAATACTTTTACTTAACTTAATTTATATGTTCAGATTGTATGTGCTTTTGTACGATATCTATTCAGATTTTATATTCTTTTGTACGATATCTATTCAGATTTTATACGCTTCTGTACTGATATATATTCAGATTTGAGACGCTTCTGCACGATATCTATTCAGGTTTCATACTCTTCTGTACGATTTCTATTCGGATTTTATATGCTTCTGTACGATTTCTATTCGGATTTTATATGCTTCTGTACGTTATTTATTCAGATTTTATACGCTTCTGTACGATATCTATTCAGATTTTATACGCTTCTGTACTGATATATATTCAGATTTTATACGCTTCTGTAAGATATTTATTCAGATTTTATATGCTTCTGTACGATATCTATTCAGATGTTATACGCTTCTGTACGATTTTATATGCTTCTGTACGTTATCTATTCAGATTTTATACGCTTTTATACGATATCTACTCAGATTTTTTTTTTGTTTAAATGCATGTATATTTTTAAAGCAATAATTCCATTTTTGAATTTATAAAATATATCATATTTAAAAATAAATAGATAAAAAAAGAATTTCTTCTAACCTTCTCAGTCTAATGGATTTAACTTTAAATGATTTTAAAAGTAGAATTATTAGGCTTTTAAGAGTACACAATACCCCACCTACCATTGTCTCAATGCCCTACAGGCGGAAATACAAAAATAACATGCTTGAGAACTGTACAACGCTAGCCGATCTGTTATCATTGGCAGCATTGTTAAGAGAATCGTTTCTAGTTTATCTATCTATAACTCTCTTTTAGAGAAGTTAACGGGTTCATTAACCTTAGATAATTTAACCACAGACTGTACTAAAATATGTAGAGATTGGAAGGCATATTCCGGATATACATAGATTGGAAAGGAAATCGATCTCAATTCATTAATGCTAAAGGGAGAAAGTTAAGGGAACGTTAAGTACGCTCTGTGCTTTCTAATGCATGCAGCAGCGTGAAACCTATTGCAAATGCATTTTCCATGTAGTTGACTTCAAAGAAGGTTATTAGGCTATTAAATCTCTCTGGTATTAGGCTTCGCATTATTTGCTGTCATCAAGAATTAAATCACCACTCACAGAGATCGCCCATTAAACTTTCCTCGACATTAAATTCTGCCATTGCACATGTTAAACAATTGTTTATTAATATTTTAAAAGATTTTTTTATTATTGTTGCTGGACATTGATGGGACTCGTATTTTGTTCATGTATGCCACAGAAGATTTTAAACCTTCCGGGTGGATTTTAAAAAGTTCGAATCTTAACTGTCTTGACAAAAGATAATAAGTTTGTTTCTCGTATACTCATAACTTAAAGTGATGCACAATAATGTTGAAAATTGAACTCAATTGATGGGATTGGAATTGATGGAACAACCATCAATTGTTGACATTGATGGGATTGGAATTGATGGACCAACCACCAATTGTTGACATTGATGGGATTGGAATTGATGGAACAACCACCAATTGTTGACATTGATGGGATTGGAATTGATGGAACAACCATCAATTGTTGACATTGATGAAATTCGTATTTCATTTATGTATGGCACAGAAGAGGACATTCCCCTCCGGTAGGATTTAAAAAATTCCGAATCTTAAATTGTCTTGATAAAAGAGATAATTAGTTAAAAAGTTATCAAAAATTTCGATTAAAAAAAAAATCGAAACTTAACTGCCTTGTTAAACGAGATAATAGATTTGTTTCTTGTATTATCATACACTCATGTCCATAAATTAAGGATAATTCAGAATCACACAGAAATTGAACTCTAAAATAAAAATTTCACCTGTAGAAATATCACACACATCTTGAAGAAGAATATGCAAATTACAGGAAACCACCAGATGGCGCGGACAGTACGTCACAATGACGAGAGTGTAAGAGAGGGGTATATAAGGAATGGTGGCAAAGAAGTAAAATTCTTCATAAGCGCTTTAAAAGCCTTTCAGTGCAATAACCGCATAGTTATGGCACAAAGGAAGCATTTGGATGATTTTTTACGTGGTAGAATTATCGGATGACTGGAATGTGGACGTACCCAGCTGGAAGTATCTGAGGAACTTGGAATCGCCCAGAGTGTCATCTCCAGGCTTTGGCAACGATTCCAAGATGATGGTAATGTGAGTAGATGTTACAGCACAGGTCGCCCCCGAGTTACAACGCCGAATGAGGACCGGTATTTAGCAGTTACTGCCAAAAGAAACAGACGGAGCACAGCATCAGACCTGTCTCGTCAGCTCTCTTCAGCTACCGGTACGACAGTTTCAAGGCAGACAGTGTACAGACGCTTAGGGCACATTGGTCTATATGCTCGTAGGCCTGTCAGATGTGTTCCACTTACTGCAACTCACTGTCGCCTTTGATTAACCTGGAGTAGAGAGCATGCATTATGGACACCGCAACAGTGGTCTTGTGTGATGTTTTCCGACGAGCCCAGGTTTAGTTTGCAGTCTGATTCTCGCCGGACTTTCATATGGAAAGCGCCAGGTACCCGTTACCACCAAGAGAACACCTTAGAACGACACCGTTACGGTGGTGCCGGATGGCTCGTTTGGGGAGGAATTATTCTTCGTACCAGAACTGACCTACATGTTCAGAGTGCAACGATGGCAGGCCACATCTATCGGGATGTCATTCTGGAACAACATGTACGTTTGTTTCGGGGCGCCATGGGTGCTGAATTTCTGTTTATGGATGACAACGCCCGTCCTCACCGTGCAAACATTGTAGACGAATGCTTTCAATTGGAGGATATCACCCGTATGGATTGGCCAGTATACTCACCGGACTTGAATCCAATAGAGCATGTGTGGGATATGCTTGGCCGACGAATTGCAGCCCGTCAAGCCCCTCCCACATGTCAACCGGAACTTCGGAGGGCATTGCTTGATGAGTGGTGTAATATTCCCCAAGATCAGATTGATAATTTGATACTTGGCCTGCCTAGGCGTTGTAAGGCCTGTATTGCATCGTCCGGGAGACATACTCCATATTAACCATCATACTAACCATGTTATACTGTTTTTTGTAAATAGGTTCTGTTTTGAAGTTTACTCCAGGGAGTAAAAATCGCAATTTTTATTAATTTTGTCAAACATATAGCATCTTTTTTGCTCTTTACCTTTTGTTAAATAAATAGACTTTACAAATAAGTCAAATTTGTTTTGCTTCTGTCTCTTCCTTTGCCTGAACTTCATTATCCTTAATTTATGAACATGAGTGTAATTAAAATTGATACACGATAATGTTGAAAATTGATGGGAATGATGGAATTGGAATTGATGGAACAATTATCAATTTTTGAGCATTGATGAGATTCGTATTTCATTTATATATGCCACAGAAGAGGACATTCTCGTCCGATAGGATTTCAATAAGTTCGAGTCTTAATTGCCTTGATAAAAAGTATAGTTTGTAAAAATGTTGGAAAAAATTTCGATTTAAGAATGTTCGATTGTAAATAGTTCGAATCTTAACTATCTTGATAAAAGAGAAAATTAGTTCGTTTCTCATATTCTCGTAACTAAAAAGTATATACAATAATATTGAACATTGATGGGATTGATGAAATTGGAATTGGTGCAATAACCATCAATTGTTGAACATTGATGAAACTCGTATTTCATTTATGTATCCCACAGAAGAGGACATTTCCTCCGGTAGGATTTTAACAAGTTCGAATCTTAATTGTCTTGATAAGAGAGATAATTAGTTTGCTTCTCGCATTCTCGTAACTAAAAAGTATACACAATAATTTTATAATATAATACTGATACAGTGATTAATAATGATGATACACTCATAATTTTAAAATGATGCTCAAATGTACGTTCACCCTGAGAGTTTTTTGCTATCTGTGAGAAGTTCAACACCAATTTATCATTAATTGTAAAATATGTCAAGTATTATTCATAGGAATAAAACATTAATTACCAATCCTCAAGCTAACGAATTAAAAAGTGAAATTATATTGATCAACTCTACATAAAGCTTCCATAAGAGATTTTGGAAGTATAACCATTAAAACAAAATACAACTGATGCAATTGTAGGTCGATTCTATATTAAAAATGAAAATATAAAGCGAAAAGTCTCTCTACATTAAACTTTCAAAATTAAAAAAAAACTAACGAAGATATATACACTCATGTCCATAAATTAAGGATAATGAAGTTCAGGCAAAGAAACAGACAGAAGCAAAACAAATTTGACTTATTTGTAAAGTCTATTTATTAAACAAAAGGTAAAGAGCAAAAAAGATGCTATATGTTTGACATAATTAATAAAAATTACGATTTTTACTCCCTGCAGCAAATTTCAAAAAAGAACCTATTTACAAAAAGCAGTATAACATGGTTAGCATGATGGTTAATATGGAGTATGTCTCCCGGACGATGTAATACAGGCCTTACAACGCCTAGGCATGCTGAGTATCAAATTATCAATCTGATATTGGGAAATATTACACCACTCATCAAGCAATGCCCTCCGAAGTTCCGGTTGACATGTGGGAGGGGCTTGACGGGCTGCAATTCGTCGGCCAAGCATATCCCACACATGCTCTATTGGATTCAAGTCCGGTGAGTATACTGGCCAATCCATACGGGTGATATCCTCCAATTGAAAGCATTCGTCTACAATGTTTGCATGGTGAGGACGGGCGTTGTCATCCATAAACAGAAATTCAGCACCCATGGCGCCCCGAAACAAACGTACATGTTGTTAAAGAATGACATCCCGATAGATGTGATCTGTCATCGTTACACTCTGAACATGCAGGCCAGTTCTGGAACCAAGAATAATTCCTCCCCAAACGAGCCATCCTGCACCACCGTAACGGTGTCGTTCAATGGTGTTCTCTTGGTGGTAACGGGTACCATATGAAAGTCCGCTCACCATATGAAAGTCCGGCGAGAATCAGACTGCAAACTAAACCTGGACTCGTCCGAAAACATCACACAAGACCACTGTTGCGGTGTCCACAATGAATGCTCTCTACTCCAGGTTAATCACAGGCGACAGTGAGTTGCGGTAAGTGGAACACATCTGACAGGCCTACGAGCATATAGACCAATGTGCCCTAAGCGTCTGTACACGGTCTGCCTTGAAACTGTCGTACCGGTAGCTGAAGAGAGCTGACGAGACAGGTCTGATGCTGCTCTCCGTCTGTTTCTTTTGGCAGTAACTGCTGAATACCGGTCCTCATTCGGCGTTGTAACTCGGGGCCGACCTGTGCTGTAGCATCTACTCACATTACTATCATCTTGGAATCGTTGACAAAGCCTGGAGATGACACTCTGGGCGATTCCAAGTTCCTCGGATACTTCCAGCTGGGTACGTCCACATTCCAGTCGTCCGATAATTCTACCACGTAAAAAATGATCCAAATGCTTCCTTTGTGCCATAACTATGCGGTTATTGCACTGAAAGGCTTTTACAGCGCTTGTGAACAATTTTACTTCTTTGGCACCATTCCTTATATACCCCTCTCTTACACTCTCGTCATTGTGACGTACTATCCGCGCCATCTGGTGGTTTCCTGTAATTTGCATATTCTTTTTCAAGATGTGTGTGATAATTCTACAGGTGAAATTTTTATTTTAGAGTTCAATTTCTGTGTGATTCTGAATTATCCTTAATTTATGGACATGAGTGTAGTTTCACCACGATTGTGTAGAAAACTGGCAAACTACCAAGTCAAACTGAATCAAGCACAACTCCATAATGTGGTAAATAAGATTTTCGGAGAGATTTTAAGTGCAATAAAGATAATTTTAAATAATAATTAAAATTTAGAATTACATTACATTAAAATGAAAAACATTAGATGATAACATTAGATGACAGAAATTTCATAACCACTATTGAACATATTTTTTGATTAAAACTATTTGCGTCATTCATTCATTAGCACTACTAATTAATTTGCCAGTTTCAGCCTTAAACCGATTCTTTACCATCCCACGCAATTGTGTATTTAACGATACACGTACTTTTATTTTTATAAACACAGTATAAAATAATTTTTAATGATATTTACAAAATTTTAATGTGTGTTATCAATCGTAAACGATGCATTGAGTTTTGAACTTCTTCATGGTGATATGTTGAAATTGCTGTTTGTCAATCCCCAGTTCGCGAATAGAAAAGTCGAATGACAATGAATTAGTCGTTCCCAAAACAGAGATTTTTAGATTTAGAAATATGAAAAAAGATAAAAGTTACAATTGTTTAAATTGTTAGCCTCTATTATAAGCCAACTGCAAATAAAAAAGGGGCAGAACTCTTCATAATTTTAAAAATTCATTAAAACACAACCAACAGAAATATTCACGCACAGATTGTATTTTTTTTTTCAATTAAGTTTCAAATATTAGTTTGGTGATATTTACAACATTTCACCGTACTATACCATTATCATAGCCAATACATTAAATCCTACATTTGATAATTTGTTTAACAAATCCCCAAATTGCAACGCTGATGAATTGAAAAGTCAAATAGTAGTACGCAATACAATTGGCAGTAACAGATTTTTAAGTTTAGAACTATATTGACAATCGATGGCTATGATGACAGTTGTAATTCGACTTTAGATTTACTAAGTAGCACTAATTTGGGATTTGTAAACAATTTTTTTACATGTTGCGTGTATTCCATACATTCACATAGACGTACCATGCCTATAAAAATAGCCCAATGAATTTTTACAAGCGTAAATATAGTTTTCAAATACCCAGTGTTAAATGAAATTCAACCTTTATATTAAAACTCAAACAATATTAGCTAAATAATTTAAAAAATTTATCTTTTAAAACTAATTAATCAACTACTTCAGTAGAAGGAAACAATTTCTAATACATTTCAATGCACTGTATTTTTAACATCTCATTATATTCTATTTTTATATTCCACCAAGGGAAAAAAAATGAAAGACTCTAATTAGCGAAGTCCAATGCTGAAACAATAAAGCTTAGATCTATCCCAAAAGGGCCATTGAAATTCTTTCTTTTTTTTTCTTCTTTTCAAGCAAAATAGAGAATTACTTTACGCAAAGAAGTCTCGACGAATTGTGAAAATTAAAAAGGAAAAAGAAAGTCAGACTTAACTTACCATCTTCAGGCTGAAGCGTCTCATTCATAGAATAAATACACTTAAGTTGAGAGTCTCTTAAAAGGAACAACTGTTGTTGCCTAGAATGATGATGGGAAGAACTATTCTGAAAAATAAAATAGAATAAAACGATAAGTATCTTCACTTCAGTTAAGTTTCTTTTTTTTTCACATATAAAAATAATTACACTTTTCGTTTATACTAGAAGCAAATATTCATCTAAACTTAGCAGCAATAACAATAATATTGGTTGTTGGAAAAAAAAGAATGCCTTTCGGGTATTGTTATGTATCGATGGTGTATGAGATTTTGGATTAAGTTTTATTTCTGTGTATTGTTCTTGATTTTTCAAAATGTTTTTTGTACTTACACGAAAAAGAAATCTGCTTTTTCGATATAGGCTTCAATGGAATTTAAGTTTCAGTTATAAAATTTTTTTATGCAGGACTATTTTTAAAATATAAAACTTTTCGATTAGTTTTATGTAGCCTTCAGCAAATATTTGAGACAAATTGTTCAGATAAAAAACATATTCAATTAATTAAAGTTTGGCGAAAATGTAGTTTGAGTCAGGTTAAAACAATTAATATTTTATAAAGATTGATTTAATCAACTTATCCGAGGAAGATATTGTTTTACAATAACAATTTGTTAAATTTTGATTTATTAAATACACTTATTATTATTTTTTTTTTTTTTGTAATTTTTATGCCTTTCTTTATTTCACTTAAGTTTATTCTTAAGAATAATGATTTTATTCTAAAAGTATTACAGCTTTTAGTTTAACATTTTATTTTCTAATGACAGAATGAAAATTTTTAAGAATTTTTTTACTTATATTCTAAGATTAAGATTAAAATTAAGATTATTTTAAGATTAATTTTAAGATTCCTTATATTTTTTTTAAAGTTTTATTATGACCAATAATCGGAGATGGTGCTATAATATGGCTAAAAATAATGGTGCTACAGTATTTCCATCGGTGAATGTTTAGATCAGGGGCGGCCAATCCGCGGGACCGCCTTGAATATTTTTGCACCCGCGAGATTTATCACACTTTTACAAAATATATTTATTTTATAATGGCCAAAGTTGTGGAAACTAATGTATTAAAAACATACATTATGTGTACATCCACATATTCAAAAATTAACTGTCGAAATTATGAGAAAAAAATTACATTGATTTTAAAATAATATTCTTGAGAATATATGACAGACATGGCATGTTTTATGTATGAGTTTACAGCTATGAGTTCGCAGAATAATTAACTGTGAACTGTATTATGCGAACTCAGCAAAGCGCGCTCGTTTTGGAACTTTTAATATAACAAGTTCTATGTTTCACTTTAAGTGACCTCAGTGACGCAGTGACCATCCCTAGATATGCACAGTTGATTGTTGATAGCAGAGCAAACCCCACTTTTAGCGCGTTTGGTTCAACTTACACTTGCGAGTCGTTTTTTTCGAAAATGAAATTGATCAAACACAAAACAAGCTCAAACATAACGGACGCAACACCAATTGCAATATTCAAATACCCAAATTGAGATCGATTTACAAGTGCTAAGCGGAGAAACAAATATCGTACTAGTAAAAAAAATATTTTTTAATCATTTTATTTCGTTTATATATATATATATATATATATATATATTATACACTCAAGTGCCAAAACGTTATGACCACCTGTCAATAACGCGTTGGCCCACCTTTGGCGTGCAACACAACTTCAACCCGCCTTGGCATGGATTAATACCACCACTTAATACCAGTTAAATACCACTTCCACCTGATCACGTGCCTTCCACGTCATCCAGGCGAGTTCATTGCAAAATGTAGGGGTGGTCATAATGTTTTGGCTCTTGACTGTATTTCCTTTAAATAAATTGTTGAACCACACTGGTTCTGGCTGTCTACCAAGTGGGATAAGAAGCAACGAACATTATCTGAAAGGACTATGCTTTCAAGATAGGTAATAAGTTTAAAAAATTTTCTTATCAATGCAAGATGAGCATTCAAAATAATTTTAATTTTAGAATCTTAATCCTCTCAGCAATAATTTTAATTACATTTTTAAAGTGACTAATCTTGCTTAAGCTAGATTAATATTCAAAGAATATTCCAGAGAGAAAAAAATGCATTTAATCGACAAAAACTGAAGTAGAAATCTGAATTAGTCTTATTCCCTGAAACAATCATTTTCTAATTTAGAAGCTATTCTTAAAATGGGATTAATCAAAACAAACAATTCTCTTAGCTTACTTTTTTGGCCTTGCGCATATTTAGTTTATAGTTCTTTTATGTAGGTCGATTTGTTCCACGATTTTTCAACTGTAACTTCTACATGATTATAATCTCATTATTATTATTTTTTATTGCTTGACTATACAAACATGCTTTTATTTTCCAGATTTTCATCTGAAAAGCAAAAATTATTCTAAAAGTTCCAAAAAATCGGACTAAAGGGAATTCGAAAAAAATCGAAGTAAAAACGACGAAATGCTACGTTATCATTATAAGCCTACGTAACTATTAGTACAGGGTTAATTGAATTATTTAGCAAATACACTTGCGCAAAAGATTTCTTCCTTCAAGAAATAATATTCCATACAAAGTGAATCACTCAGAAATTCATTCGCTTCACTGCCTTGAATGGCTCAATAACATGTTTGAAAGGTATACTTTACTTTTACTTTGATGCATATTTTAAGAGACACGTTTAAAAATATAGAGATATGTTTTAAAATGCCATAACTAGTTAAGATTGATGTATTTATCATTTTTTTTTCAGGTTTATTTTTCAACACACTATTTAAATTAATATTCTGTATTCATTTGAACATTTTAAAAACAAAAATAAACAAAAAATAAATAAATAAAGCATTTTTTTAATTGTGTCAAATATTTTTATGTGCAGTCCCTTTAAATTAAACAGAAAAATTCTTATAATATTTTATTTTAAAACAAAAACATATATATACATATGTTGTAACGTCTCGGCCTATATTAGACCTATGTGTAACGGCTTCAAGAAGAGGGCAGCTTTCAAGATCATGGTAACATTTTAATTTCACATTGGAGAAACATTTCTCAGATCATGACCTATCACCAATCACGATGGAGCAACTTATGATGTAGTCCATATTCCAACTGTAATTATTTCTATCTGTCCACTGTCATGTTATGTATAATGAGACTCATGAAATTAGCGATTGTCTGGGTCGCACACACAATCGCTAAGACAAGTCTCATTATACATGACACTGAATATCTGTTATCAGATTTGATTGACAAGTTGTTCTCATTAGTACAAAACAGTAATTGCATGTAATGTAACTACCCACAACATTGCTTGTCTCCTGTCAAATTTGAATAATGGGTTGTTATCATGTACTTGTCAAAGAATATGCAGTCATCTCTCCTGTGAATGAAATGCCAAAATTTTCTCGGTGAGAAAAAAATGCTACAATGTATATATATATATATATATGCACTCAAGAGCCAAAACATTATGACCACCCCTACATTTTGCAATGAACTTGCCTGGATGACGTGATCTGGTGGAAGTGGCATTTAACTGGTATTAAGGGGTGGTATCAATCCATGCCGAGGCGGGTTGAAGCTGTGTTGCGCGCAAAGGTCGGCCAACTCGTTACTGACAGGTGGTCACAATGTTTTGGCTCTTGAATGATATATATATATATATATAAGTATATAGGACAAGAACCACTTTTATTTTATACAGTTTAAGAGGGGGAATAAAACATTCGTTGATTGTAAAAATTGTTAGCCTTTGCGTTTCACTTCTGTAGGCCGGTTGAATATTGTTGGGCTTGTGTTTAATTTCAGTAGGTGGAAGAAAAATCCATCTACGGATGAAGAGGACAGCAGATTGCCTTCTAAGGTAATTGCGTCGTATTTGCGTGTGGTATGGGAGAAATCGTGAAAAACATCCACCAAACAATCTGATTATCGTTGCTGACATTGTTGTTGTTGTTCTTCTCATTGTTCCAACAGCAATCAGTCCTTAGTCCTCCTGCCCGCTACTGTGCATGTTATTACTTTGATAAAAATCTACCTAAATATAAAATTGACAGTAAGGGAGAATTCATAAACAATTCAAACTTCTCTTATCTTTATAATCAATCACGTATGAAAATGATAGCGATAAACGGAGGTTGAATTCCCTCTCTTAGAGATTTATTATAATTTTATTAAACGTTTATTAATATTTATCATTAATAAACGTTTTTAATATGATGATAGAAAATACGAGAAAACAATTTGTACACTTTTTTTATCTTTAATAATAATCGATTCCACTGATCTGATCCAATTATTCAAAATTATTTCCTATATTTGATACATAATATATAACTAGTTATTAAATAAATAAGCATTCCTTTCAACACTACGATTATTTGTGAAATCCTATTTCACAATTTCCCTTATGAATAATTATATGGATTCTTCAGATAGGAAAGGATTTCCATGTAAAATGAAAACAACATCCAACACCTTTATATTTCGAAATTGCAAACAGAGAAGATATACTTTGGCAACTTATAATCAACTGTTAAAACATTGACTTCGAAAGCTAATCTCAAATTGAAATTAGAGGGAAATATTTACATATTAAAAAGAGAATTATGTACATCAGAATAAAATTAAACATTTAATTATATATATATTTTTTTTTCTTGAAAAATTTAATCATTTTAATGCTGTCACAAAATGTATCCAATTTCACAATATTTTTTTTTCCAATGCAGCTGGAAAACAGACATGGACGTCTTAGATGCCTTAAGGCAAGCGCTGCACAGACGTTACTCACTTTGCATTACCCAGGGGGCTCGTGTAACTTGAAGATAAGCCACGGACGCGGAGTAACAATGCCCCCGCAAAGCTCTGCGATCCTATTAGGACCGGGATCTACGGTTTAAAGAGGATTCCGAACCACTACAAACATCCATGGCACCGCTGGGACTCGAACCCGAAACCTGTGGTACCGAGAGCCAGAACGCTAGCCACTCGGCTATTCAGGCCCATCGACAGGACATGAGTTCCTTAATGAGCACTTGCACCGCATTGGTGTAGCTACTAATGATGTCTGTCCTATGTGTTCTTCAGGTGAAGCCATGGCCTTTTCAATTCCTACTATTAGTTCACACTCTCCCTATATATATCTTGTTCAAATTTATTAATCGTTCATAAAATACTTTTTATTCATCCCCTTCAAGTTTAAATACATTTTTTTTTTGAACTTGGGGTGGATGACACTGGATGTTAATACAGTTTTTTCAAATATTAATTCATTTATTAAATTTTATTAATTAATTTTAGTGTTTTTTTAAAATTTAAATTGCATGTATCTAATAATAGATGGCGCCAGATGTAAGAGAAAAATTTCAACTTTATTTCTAAAGGACTTTTCTGCAATATAGTGAAAAAAAAGTACGAATTAACTTTTTTTTTTTTTTTTTTTTTTTTTTTTTTTTTTTTTTTTAATTACTTGTTTATATTTGCGTCATCATCCATTGCAATGGACTTGCCCCGCGCAGTTTTTACGGCAAATTTCCGACTCTCGATAGAACATGAGTTTTTCAATAAACACTTGCGCCGCATTGGCGTAGCTACTAATGATGCCTGTGCTCGTCAAGTGAAGCCGTGGACTTTTTACATTTGACAACATGCACTGCACTTGATTTTATAACTTTTAACCTTGACAACTATGGGGCCTGATGGCCGAATGGCTAGTGCTCTGGTGTTCTGTACCACAGGTATCGGGTTCAAATCCCGGATTTGCCATGGGTGTTTGTGTAGTGGTTCGGAATCCACTTTAAGCTGTAGGTCCCGGTCTTAATAGGATCGTAGAGCGCTGCGGGGTCATTGTTACTCCGCGTCCGTGGCTTACCATCAAGTTACACGCGCCCCCTGAGTAATGCAAAGTGAGTAACATCGGTGCAGCCGTTATGGCGAAAGATCACGGTCTATTTGCCAGCTGCATTAGAGAGAGAAAAAAAAAAAAAACCTTGAGAACTTTACCAAAGCTAAATTTTATTGGGCGGTTAGAGCTCTTATGGTGGATATCGCTACAGTTTGACGCAGTGACAAAAAAACATTTTTTGTTGCAACAAAAAATATTTTTCGTAGGAATTGAAATACTTCTGTACACATTGTTAACTGTATTAACTCGAATATATTAAAAATCGGACAGTGTAACTTGCATTTTCGAAAAATTAATGTTACAAAAATAACAATGAATTTCTGAAACAAATATAAAAAACAAATAACCCTATTAAATAAAATCTGCCGTTTACTATTGATTTTATAGAAAAGCGAATTAGTGTAAACGTTTAAAAAATGCTACATTATGAATTAAATTTTTTAAAAAAAATAAGAAAATATTTTTATATTAATTGCATGGCATAGGGTTTTGTTCGGATTTAAAAGGAAGTTATAACATTAATTAAATCAAGGGTGGCCAACCGAAATGATCTTGCAGGCCACTTTGGAAATGCACCGTAACTCCGAGAGTGGCATATAAAATTATATCCCCATATTAGATTTAGACCCACTATAGACATTTTTTTGAAGTGAAAAATTGAGACATAATGAGTTATTATTATTGTGTTTACTATTATTCTTACATGTAACCATAAATAATATAATAACAATGATACTAAACGCACATTTTAAAGAAATATATAACACTGTTTGATACTAAACGCACATTATAAAGAAATATATAACACTGTTTGATACTAAACGCACATTATAAAGAAATATATAACACTAAAAATGAATTATAAAAATTACATCAATATAAATGAAATTAAAAAAATGATAATCATTGAAAAATATTTATTTTATAGGGCGACATTTGTTTCTCCATTCATCATGAGTTCGCATAATACAATTTAATTATTCTGCGAACTCATAACTGTAAACTCATAAATAAAACAGGCAATATCTGTCCTATATTCGCAAGAATATTATTTTAAAATCAAAGTTAATTTTTTCTCATAATTTTCACAGTTAATTTTTGAATAGGTGGATGCACATAATATATTTTTTAATGCATTGGTTTTCACTACTTTGGCCATTTTAAAATAAATATATTTTGTGAAAATGTGATAAATCTCATCTGTAAATCTCTCAAATCCCTGAACTAAATCATGAATGAAAACTTCAAGAAATTTGCCAAGCAAGAAATACATTTTCTATGTTTAAAAAAAAAATCGATTTACAATAACAATCCTTCAAAAATAAAGCGCCATCAAGCACAAAACGCAGATATTAGAAGCCAACTATGTCACCAACACTCAATTCATAATTTACCAAGCAAGGAATATAAGAAAATATATTTCTCTATTTATGCAAAAATTCAATCGATATACATTCACAATCATTCAAAAATAAAGCGCCATCAAACACAAAACCTAGATATTTGAAGCCAACTATAACGCCAATACTCAATTCAAAATTTACCAAGCAAAAAATATATTTTCTCTATTTATACAAAAATCTAATCGATATACATTAACAATCCTTCAAAAGTAAAGCTCCATCAAACACAAAACGCAGATATTATAGAAGCCAACTATGTCGCCAACACTCAATTCACCCCGCCGGAATCTTATAACCACAAATCATACGACGGGCACCGTTGCGAGAAATTGCTCAGCCAAATTCTGAATCTTTTCCAGATGAAAACCGGACGAAATAAGCCGGATAGTTCTGCAAGAAAAAGTCAACAAGTATCTTGCCGGATCCGAAAAAGAATTCGGAACTCGCGGGAATCAGTGGCACCAGAAATAGCGCGATGGGAGGGGAGGCAGGGAGAGAGGGGAGGTCCACCCCCATAAAACAGGCGATGCGTTCTAAACGGCCCAGTCGTAAAATTCCCACCAACTTGTCAGGTCCTTTTGGGGTTGTAAAACCTTCCTAGCTTACTGGATCAGCCTCGTTGTTGCTCATAATGTTTCAAGGGTAAACTGGTAGACACACTTGGGGGATTAAACGCATCTGTGGAAAAGTGTCGCGGGAAAAGTGCAAACGATTTCCAAGAGGGTAGTTCCAAACGGTTTATCGTATGGTGAAAGAATAATAAATAATTGTCTTAGTTCAAACCCCTTGTCTATACATGCTAGGTTGGACATCCATATTCAATATGGAGATATAAATGTCCTTTTGAAGTTCGTATTGCATTAAAATTTACATACTATTGTAATATCTCAATTTTAAGGAAGCAAACGATTTTTAAGAGGGGGGATATATTCCCCAGATAAATATCGTTTGAAAACTTAAGCCTCATTTGGCCAGATATAAATGTCCTTTTGAAGTTCGTATTGCATTAAAATTTGCATACTGTTGTTGTATCACAATTTTGGGAACCAAACAATTTTTGGGGAGGGGGGGGGAATATTTCCCAGATAAATATCGTTTGAAAACTAAAGCCTCATTTGGTAGCCTTTCATCTGTGTCTACTGTCTCTTTTTAGCAGGAAAAAAAAAAGAAAAATATTTTAAATTTATATTCTATACTGGGTTGTAGATATCGAAAAAAAAAACCCATTTATAAATAGTTTAATTGTTTTTTAATGTATTGTTTATCTTTTAGTGAATAAAATAATATTTCCGTTGTC
This sequence comes from Caerostris darwini, assembly GCA_021605075.1. NCBI lineage: Eukaryota > Metazoa > Arthropoda > Arachnida > Araneae > Araneidae > Caerostris > Caerostris darwini. The sequence continues at coordinate 502,680 of BPLQ01008495.1, read as the reverse complement.
AAATTGATGTTTGATTTATGACTTGACAACTAGAGGGAATTCGTAAAATACTGCAGTTGTTAGACAAATGTCAGCTGTAAAGAACAACAACCAAAAGAAAAATGTACAATAAACTTGTGTTGTTGTTGTCGTGTCCCTCATGGAAGGAGAAAGAAGGGGTGCAGCTTCTGTTGTGATGGAGCACCCGTAGGTAAAAGTCTGACTTCTACTCCGTGCAGCTCTTACAGTCATAGGAGACCGGGACCTACGTCTTAAAGTGGATTCCGAACCACTACAAACATCCATGGCACCGCTGGGGATTGAACCCGAAACCTGTGGCACCGAGCGCCAGAGCGCTAGACACTCGGCCATTCAGGCCCCCACAATAAACTTGTGACAAACAAAAATAGATACAGTTATTAAAAAGAAGGAAAAGAAAAAAATTGCAAGACAGAAAACACAAAATCGCAAAAAATTCAATAACTTATTCCAAGGCCTGATGGCCAAATGGCTAGCGCTCGGTATCAGAGGTTTCTGGTTCGAGTCCCGGCGCTGCCGTGGATGTTAGTAGTGGTTAAGAATCCACTTTAAACCATAGGTCCCGGTTCAATAGGATCGTAGAGCATTGTAGGGGTAGTGTAACTCGCGTCTGCAGCATATCTTCAAGCTACATGTGCCCCCTGGGGTAGTGCTAAATAAGTAACAGCGGTGCGACCCTTGCTTATGGCATAAAGATTAACTATCTCTGTATTAACAGCTGCATTACAACAAAAAAAACTTATTTAAAGTTGGAATGAAATAATATTTTCAAAAATAAATATATGATAAAGTTAATGAATTATTTATTTGTTAAAAAATTCACTTTAACTATTTGTACAAATATTAAAAATATTACTCAACAATAGTATTTATTATCTTTTATTGCTGTATGCTTACTTGTAACATTGACAAAAAAAACCTCAATAATTCTTTTATTGCTTATTGAGATACTAAATTACAATTGGATTTAAATTAATAAATTTAATATTGAAACGAAAAATTAAATAAGTTTAACAAAAGTTTTCATTAATTCTTTCAATCATTTCAAATAATTTCCATCGGTATCCAATTTAAAGTAACATAAATAATAACAAATGTACAAATCGACTTCATATTAAATACCATAAAATTTTAAAAACAAAAAGTTTCAACTAATTTTAAGATGTAATTCAAGTACGGAATTTAATATAATTTTTACGATTACTAAAAATACTTTTTTAACAAAATTAATGTTCACGTTAAAATTTTCTTAAAAAAATGTCTTAAATAAAATTAATATTCCAATTTGCAATTTGTATGCATATTATTTTACGTGAATATAAAATATTTTAAATAACTTTTTAAATATTGTAAAATAATGAAATTAATTCTCTTTTATTTTTTTAATTAATATTAGATTTCGTACTCAAAATTTATTTCAGATAAAAGCAATATCTGCTTTATATAGTTATTATTGACCAAATATAATACTAAAAAAGACAATACTTTAATTATTTCTTACTTTATTCTTTTTTACAAGCATTAGTTGTTCATTTTTAAGACAGACATTTTAAATTTAAAATTATTCTTTTAAATCACCACTGAAATTCTAGATTCTTTAAGACATATTATTTTTTATAATTCCTTTAACCATTCAAATTCTAAATAGTATTCTAAAATTCTCCAAAAGTATTGTAATTGTATATGTATATATATATATATATATATATATATATAAAGCTTTCCTTTGGAACAAAGCATAAAATTTAACATAAAAAACATTTGTTCTATTTAAAATTATTCTTTTAAATTATCACTAAAATTCAAGATTCGTGAAGACATATTTTTTTTTATAATTCCTTTAGTCATTCAAATTCTAAATCGTGTTCTAAAATTCTCCAAAAGTATTGTAATTATATATATATATACCAGCTTTCTTTTGAAACAAAGCGTAAAATTTAACATAAAAAATATTTGTTCTAATAGGAAACAAAACTCACTCATTATTGTATTATTATAGACCGTATTCTAATTCTATTTATGGTTATTCTTTTAGTGAACATTCTAATGATTCTAGTGCTTATTTTTATAATGTACAAAAACCGCAAAACATTTTAGCCGATGAACAGAAAAAGACATTAAGAGCAAAAGTCCATTAACTTGCAATCGGATCATAAAATCCTTCGCAAAATCAAAACAAAAACTGTTGGAAAAGTCAGTTTTTCTTCTTTTTTATGCAAGCAAACTCAAAATCATTCTACACCATAATGTGTTTTGCAAATCAGATTAAGAGATAAGCCCATTCCAAACTGTGCAACATTGATGGTTTTATTTTATTGCGTTACACCATTTAACAGATCCTTCTTTGAAATGAGTGTGCTTTCTTCATCTAAGCCATTTTTTTGTGGCCACCACCACAAATGTTTTCCTACCAACTTGTTTTTTTTTTCTTTCTTTTTCTTGACAGGAAGTTTTCACTGATCTTGTGGCAAAGAGCCAATTCCAACGAACCTTGCAAGTTAGCGTTTGTATTACCTGTTTACCGATGGAAGTTATTCGGTTGACATCTTTCTGGAAAGGGTTTTGATTTTTTCTGTAGCCAAAATAGGATCTTGAGGAATTTCGAGATGTTAACGAAAGAATTGCGTCCTCGCAAACTATAAAAGAAACTGTGCCATCAAGGATTATGATGCAGTTTTCTATTTTAAAAAATACCATCTTTTCTTTCGACAGTGACGAATTAAGTAAGATTTTATCTCATCAAGATTTTTTTTTGCAGGAGCATGAACTTTTAACAGCAGATCTTTTGAAGTGGTTTAATGATCCAAGTTGTCAGAAGTAGAGGCGGCATAATCTATTAGATGGAAGTGTTAGTTGTTTTTAAAGTATTAAGGATCTATAACTTTTAACGTCAAAATAGATCTATTTATAAACATAATAGATTATTTTGTTTTATTTATTTTTTCGTATATCATGTCAGGAACTTGCAAATGTTTCTAAAGAAGAAAAAAATCGTATCAGCACAAAAAATCTTATTAGAACATTTTTTTTTTTTTTTTTTAAAAAAAAAAAAAAAAAAAAAAAAAGTTTTGGTTATACTGTATTCATTATATAAAAAAACGAAGACTAATTTTGAAAATACATTTAACAATTTATAAAATTCACTTGCTTGCATTAATAAATAAGAATTCGTTTATATCTAGTTATTATCAATAAAACTATTGAGTCAGTGACATGTGCTGATGTCTTTTTGGAAATAATTTTATTTATCTATGTATAATATATAATGCAAACGCAATATGTTGACTTACATGTTACATTTTTGACTTACATATGCTATGCAATATGTATAAGTCAAACAAACGCAAACAACGTATAAGTCAAACAAACGCAAACAACGTGTAAGTCAAACAAACGCAAACAACGTATAAGTCAAACAATTGCAAACAGCGTATAAGTCAAACAAATGAAAAATTTAGTACAAAAATACACCATAAAGACAATTCCAGAAATATTTAAATAAAAATAATTAACATAAACGTTTCTTTAAAGAAGTTATTTTCTAAAATTTAAAAATGCTTTAGTCGTCTTAATTTTTTTCATATTTTTTCTCAATTTTTGCATTTTATTACATAAAAAATACTTTATAAAAATTTGCTCATACATTCATTAAAAGAGTTCAAAGATAATTTTAAATAAATGCATATATATATGAATGAATTAAAACTTAATTTCCAAGAAAATTTGCTAAAGTATCTCTAAATTTTTTATTATCTTATATTATTTTATAAATCTGATTATAAAATGCATACAGCAGATATAACATCTAATAAGATTATTTAATTTAAATATTATGCCATTTAATCAAAAAGTGTGTAATTTTACATAAACGACTTTTTTAAAGAATTTATTTTTAAAATTTAAAATTGTTTTATGCATCTTAATTTTTTATATTTTTCACAATTTTTGCATTTTATTCCATAAAAAATACTTTATAAAAATTTGCTCATATATTCACTAAAAGAATTTAAAAATAATTTTAAATAAATTTATACCATAATATGAATGAATTATAGTATCTATATGAAAGAATGAAAACGTAATTTCCAAAAGAATTTGCAAAAGTATCTCTAAATTTATTAGTATCTTAAAAAAAATCTGATTATAAAATGCGTACAACACGTAATAAGAATAAATATTATGCCATTTAATCAAAAAGTGAGAAATTTTACATAAGCGTTTTTTTAAAAAAGTTGTTATCAAAATTTAAATATGTTGCATGCGTCTTAATTTTAGAATATTTTTCTCAATATTTGCATTTTATTCCTTATTAAATATTTCATAAAAATTTGCTTATGCATTCATTAAAAGAATTCAAAGATAATTATATATATGAATGAATGAATAAAAACTCAACATCGAAGAAAATTTGATAAATACTTCTAAATTTTTTAATATCTGATTAAAAATCTGATTACAAAATGCATACAACAGATATAACATCTAATAAAATTATTTAATTGAAATATTATGCCATTTAATCAAAAACTGAGGCACAAGGAACAATTTTCCAAATAAAAAAAAATGTTTAATTTAATGTTTACAAATTTAAAAAAAACTGTTTGGAAATTTTCGAAATTTTAATACAGTTTTCTGCATACGGTAGATGTCCGTAATATTATTAATTAAAATTGGTTATTATTAAAAAACTAATAATCCATCTAACTAATAATATGGACTTTAAGTTTATCTATTTCAGTGTCCATCATACCTTGCATGGAGTTGGTATTGACAAAATAATGTGTGTCCTTAGAATCAGCACATTTTCCGTATTGTCACAAATTAGTAATGTGCGGGTTTTTTTTTCTGTTTTAAAAATCATGTTTTTGTTTTTGACAATCATATAGAGATCCTACCATATTAAAATGTTACGTTTATTACCTAGATTTTAACCTTTTAAAAGGAGAATTTTTGGATTATTTTATGGATGAAAGTTAACCAAAAAAATTAAGTCAAATGGGTTTTTAAAATTTATTTTTTATTGTAGTGTGTAGTTTGGCCAACCAAATTGTAACTGGGTGTGGTTGGCTTGAGATACTTGAGGCATAGGTTGGAGAACTCTCAGCTTTATTGATATGCGTACAAACACCACACACATAAAATTACAGACATACAATATTTAATACATTTAAAAGCAGATAATTATAGATTCGTGGAAGGTCTCCACTTCTAAACAGAAAAACCCAAAATATAGTTCCTCTCCAGCTGAGAGTCTGTAGACCAACTAATTCGCCGGGATGCGCTAAATATATTTCCTTTCGAGATGAGAAACTATAAACTAAACATTTCCCAGCGGTGAGAATCTCGACGCCGACTGAGCATTATTCCTGAACTCCAAAAGGGTGGGGGCACACTTTTGCCAGATTTTAGGAGGAAGCGCGGTTACATTGCAAAATATATATATATATATATATATATATTATATGTATGCCTAAATATATTCACAAATATATGTTGCTGCAAACAATTTGGCGCAATTTAACGTAATTATTTTCGAGGAATGCACACCTGTACATCGTTAAAATATATTCTAAAATGTTTTTTTTTCGTAGGAATAAAAAAAAAATTATGGCTTTAAAGATGTTAAATGCAAGCTAGCAAGTTACTGACAAAGGTTATGATCTTCTAGATTGTAATATATTACTAAAAAATGGTTGCTTTTTTTTTAATAATCATGTTCCATGTTTTAATCTTTCATTAAAAATTGAAAATGTTTTAAAACATATGATACTTAATTTTTGAAAAAGGAAATCTGACATAGCATGAGGTGAGCTGTTATAAAAGCAAGATCTGTGCATTCTGATTTAGATATATATATTATTTACGAAAAATAAATAATGCTAAGTTTACCATTTTATGTGAAAATTAAACATACTCGTACTAAAAAACTTTGTTTAGATATTTTATCATGCATTTTTAAATTATGTACTTACCAACGAGTTAGATGATGACTTGTTTTTTTTTCTTCTTGTTTTTTGGCGGGATTATGGAGCTTTTTTTCTCTGCAAAATGATGTTGATAAAAGATTTTCTGGCCGTAGAACTCGTAAACGAGTTGTAATTCATCAAAGATTAAGGATGTTATTTTCTGTTCTAAAAATATTTGTTTCTGACAGAGACGAATTAAGCAAGATTTTAGTGCTTTAAAATGTCCGCATTAGTATGAACTTTTCAGTAACGGTTTGGTTTAAAAACCTCGGTTGACAAAACTAAAAATAAACTCACAATTATCTCTCATAAAGAAGAGTTATTTTTAAAATATTTAAAATTTTATTTATTTATTTTTTTACTTGAAAAAGCATCTATTTTAAAATTACAGACCACATTCAGAGCTAAAATTTTTGAATAATATTTTAATGGAATTTTTTTGTGATGTTATTGTTAAAATAGGTTATAAAACACTGACAAACATGAAAACTAAAATATATACATGAATATTTTTTGTTAAAATTTGTCGAGAAATAACTAAAAGTATATTTTTAAGTAGTACAAGTATTTTAAAGTACACCTAATTAAAAGAACGAGTAAAACACATCACATTTACTTGCTTATAAATGTAGACAAATGTCTGTCATGCATGCATTAAACCGAATATATAGAATGATAATTAAATATATGATAATATACACTCAAGAGCCAAAACATTATGACCACCTGTCAATAACGAGTTGGCCCACCTTTGGCGCGCAACACAGCTTCAACCCGCCTTGGCATGGATTAATACCACCACTTAATACCACTTCCACCTGATCACGTGCCTTCCACGTCATCCAGGCGAGTTCATTGCAAAATGTAGGGGAGGTCATAATGTTTTGGCTCTTGAGTGTATATATATATATATATATATGTAGAATGATAATATTCTTCACTATAATAGAGCTTTGGAGAATCGTGTTATTTAAAGCAAAAATACAAGAAGGAAAGTAAAAATACCAATAACTCATCTCTGAATCAATATATTAAAAAGATTTTAGTTCAATTTATGCCGGACATCAGCATAGATATGTACTTAAAATTTCATTATATTCTGAAAGCTATTACAATAGTTAGGACTGTTATCCTATGGTGGTGTAGTGAAAAATAACGCTTTTCAGAAATTCAATCTAGAGTTTTTAATGCATGAATTCAGTATCAAAATAGCTCGCAATTAATCAGCTGCATCTCTACAAATGACACTAGAAATAAAAAAGTTTTTGAAAGCTGCAAGCTTGACCTTTAAATAAAACAATAAAAAAAATTGGGTTATTTTAAAAGAAAATTGGGATTGAATCTTTATAGCGAAATAAACTATTGCAACCTTGCGTCCTCCTACCCACTGGCAAAAGCGCCCCCTTTGCCCATCAGGAGAAATGGTCAGTTGGCTTACAGACTCTCACCCGGAGAAGAAGTATATTTCGTGCATCCTGCACGTAGCTGAGTATCGCGTTTTTGACTTAGAAGAGGAGTACTTCCACGAATCTATAGTTATCATATTTTTTATGTATTTAAGTGTTAAATTAGAAGTAAAAAAACTTAATTCAAAAGAATTAATTTTCACAATCGGTAATTAAACGGTGGTCTAACAATAGTCTTCTATTGGGCATAGTCTATGATGCAGGATGGTTTATTAAATGTGGATATAAAAAACAAGCAATATAAAAAAAAAAAAAATTAAAGTCAATTCCTACTTTTTTTTCACTGTATTGCACAAAAAATTTTGCTTTTACGTCTGGCGCCCTCTGTTATTAGATACATGCAACTGAAATCTAAAATAAACTAAAATGAATTAATTACATTTAATTAATGAATTAATATTTGAAAAAAAACTGCATTAACATCCAGTATTATCCACTACAAGTTAAAAAAAAAAATGTATTTGAACTCGAGTGGATGAATAAAAAGTATTTTATGAACGATTGAAAATTTGAACAAGATATATATAGGAAGAGTGTGAGCTAATAGAGAAATTGAATAATATACAGCGCAATAATGATTTTATTAAAAGAAGCCACTACAGATCTACTATGGTTAGTGAAACTAACTCCGATAAAAAGAAACTATCGCATAGGTCTGAAACTATGGCGCAGTTTTATTGAGGTCAATGTACTTTACGGAAATTACCCAATTTTCTTTACTGATTTTATTTAATTCTTCTTTGGCAAAAAAAAGGTGGTAGGAGATTCAATCAGAGTCTAATCAACTGAAGAGTTCCTCACAATCAAAACCGCGATTGTTCAACACAGCGAGTTGTGCAACGCGGAAAAAGAAATGGACGGTTTTCACTTTCACCAGAAAGGATGATTCCGCAACTCGTCCATCCAATACAAACACCGGCGGATGCACAGCAGCCACTGACACTGCAATGGATTTTCTTTCCCCGTTTTCTGGGGGTGGTAGCCATGGATCGAACGGGGTGGAGCTGATTCAGCGAGTAAATAGAAGTCACTTGAGCACAATGTCCTGAAGGCGCAATATTAGGGATGGGGACAGAAGAAGAAAAAATTAAGGGGAGAATAATCCTGCATAATATTTGGGAAAATCCTTTTGTTCACAGACTTTATGTGATAACGCATAATATAGTCCTTATGATTAATAATATAGTTAATAAACCTGATAATCAATGTAATCAATTTCATTTGTTAAAACATTTTGGACTAAATTGATTTTTAATATATAATAAGGAAATGCTTAAGTTTTATTAAAAATTACATTACTTTGCTGAGCATATCCTAATGTAATGAAGATTAATGTTGAGCATATTCTATTATAATGAAGACTAATGTTGAGAATATTGTAATGGATATTAATATCGAGCATATCCCATTGTAATGTTGAGTAACATTGAGCATATCCCATTGTGAGGTTTGGTTTGTCGTTCTACAGTCATTTCCGAACCACTACAAACATTCATGGCACCCCCGGGACTCAAACCCGAAACCTGCCGTACTGAGCACCAGCCACTGGGCTATTCAGGCCCTTCAACTAAAAGTAAAAAAAAAAAAAACTTATAAGAAACCTTACATAACCATATAAAGCATTAATTTACACAATCAAGTAAATATATTTATCAATAGTCTTCTATTGCACATTGTCTGTAATGCGTGACGGTTTATTAAATGTGGAAATAAAACACAATACAGAGCATTAATAATTTTATTAAAAGAAACTGCTGGAGATCTACTATGGTTATTGAAAGTAATTCCGATAAAAAGAAACTATCGCATAGGTCTGAAACTATGGCACAGTGTTATTGAGGTCAATGTACTTTACGGAAATTACCCAATTTTCTTTACTGATTTTATTTCATTCTTCTTTGGCAAAAAAAAAGGTGGTAGGAGATTCAATCAGAGTCTAATCAACTGAAGAGTTCCTCCCAATCAAAACCGCGATTGTTCAACACAGCGAGTAGTACGACGCGGAAAAAGAAATGGATGGTTTTCACTTCCACCAGAAGGGCTGATTCCGCAACTCCTTCCATCCAATACAAACACCGGCGGGTGCACAGCAGCCACTGACATTGCAATGGATTTTCTTTCGCCATTTACTGGGGGTGGTAGCAATGGATCGAACGGGGCTGGAGCTGATTCAGCAAGTAAATATGAGTCACTTGAGCACAATGTCCTGAAGGCGCAATAATAAGAGATGGGACGGAAGAAGAAAAAATTAAAGGGGAGAATAATTCTGCATAATATTTGGAAAAATCCTTTTGTTCACAGGCTTTATGTGATAACGCATAATATAGTCCTTATGTGTAATAATATAACTTAGTTAGTAAACCTGATAATCAATGTAATCACTTTCCTTTGTAAAAACATTTTGGACTAAATTATTTTTTAATAGATAATAAGGAAATGCTTAGGTTTTCTTAAAAATTACATTACTTTGCTGAGTAATTCTGAGCATATCCTAATGTAATGAAGATTAATATTGAGAATAGTCCATTATAATGAATTTTAATGTTGAGCATATTATAATGAAGATTAATGTTGAGCATATGCTTTTGTAATAAGAATAATATCGAGCATATTCTTTTGTAATAAAAATAATATTCAGCATATCCTATTGCAATACAAGATTAATGTTCAATATATCCCATTGCTGAGTGGCATTGAGCATATGCCATTGTAATTAAGTTTGATGTTGAACATATGACACTGTAATTAAGATTAATGTTGAGCATATCCCATAATAATGCTGAGTTGTTCTAATCCAGTTTCCAATACAAACAGTTAATCTGTATGCCACAAGCAAGGTCTGCACCGACATTACACATTTAGCACTACCCAGGGGGCACTTGCAGCTTCTGAAGACTTCCTACGGACGCGAGTAACATAACGCTCTACGATTCTATTAGACCGGGACCTACGGTTTAAATTGGATTCCAAACTACTACAAACATCCATGGTACCGCTGGGAATCGAACCCGAAACCTGTGGTACCGAGAACCAGAGTGCTAGCAACTCGGCCATTCACGCGCCTCATGTCTCAAACTAAAAGTTAAAAAAAAAACCTTATAAGTAAACCTTATATAACCTTATAAAGTATTAATTTTCACAATCGATAATTATATTTAACAAGGGTATTCTATTAGACATAGTGTATGTTGTGTGACGGTTTATTAAATGTGGATATAAAATATAATACAGAACATTAATGATTTTATTAAAAGAAACCGCTGGAGATATACTATGGTGAGGCAAACTAATTGGAATAAAAAGAAACTATCGCATAGGTCAGAAATTATGTCGCAGTTTTATTAAGGTCAATGTACTTTACAGAAATTACCCAATTTACTTTATCGATTTTATTTAATGCTTGTTGGGCAAAAAAAAAAAAAAAAAAAAAAGGTGGTAGGAGATTCAATCAGAGTCTAATCAACTGAAGAGTTCCTCACAATCAAAACCGCGATTGTTCAACACAGCGAGTAGTACGACGCGGAAAAAGAAATGGATGGTTTTCACTTCCACCAGAAGGGCTGATTCCGCAACTCCTTCCATCCAATACAAACACCGGCGGGTGCACAGCAGCCACTGACATTGCAATGGATTTTCTTTCGCCATTTACTGGGGGTGGTAGCAATGGATCGAACGGGGCTGGAGCTGATTCAGCAAGTAAATATGAGTCACTTGAGCACAATGTCCTGAAGGCGCAATAAAAAGGATGGGATGGAAGAAAAAAAAAAATTAAAGGGAGAATAATTCTGCATAATTATTTGGAAAAATCCTTTTGTTCACAGGCATTATGTGATAACGCATAATATAGTTAGTAAACCTGATAATCAATGTAATCACTTTCCTTTGTTAAAACATTTTGGACTAAATTGATTTTTAATAGATAATAAGGAAATGCTTAGATTTTCTTAAAAATTACTTTGCTTTGCTGAGTAACGCTCAGCATATCTTAATGTAATGAAGATTAATATTCAGCATACTCTATTATAATGAAGTTTAATGTTGAGCATTTGTAACGCTGAGTAATATTGAACGTACCACATTGTACTAAGAATAATGTTGAACATATCCTATTGTATGCAATATTAATGTTGATCATATCTCTATGTAATGCTGAGAAACATTGAGCATACCCCGTTGTAATTAAGATTAATGTTTAGTATATCCCACTGTAATGCAGTGTAATATTGAGCATATACCATTGCGGTGAATATTAATGTTGAGGTATCCCATTGTGGGGAAGATTAATGTTGAGCATATCCCATAATAATGCTGAGTAATATTTAACATATTCCATTGTAATGAAGTTTAATGTTGAACATATCTGATTGTAATACAAGAGTAATGTTGATCATATATCATTGCAATGCTGAATAATATTGAGCATATCACATTGTAATGTTGAGTAATATTCAGCATATCCCATTGTAATTCTGAATAATAGTGAGCATATACCATCGTAGTGACGATTAACGCTGAGCATATTCCATTGGAAAGCTGAGTAATATTCAGCATATCCCATTGTAATTCTGAGTAATAGTGAGCATATACCATCGTAGTGACGATTAACGCTGAGCATATTCCATTGGAAAGCTGAGTAATATTCAGCATATCCCATTGTAATTCTGAGTAATAGTGAGCATATACCATCGTAGTGACGATTAACGCTGAGCATATTCCATTGGAAAGCTGAGTAATATTGAGCATATATCCCATTGTAGTGACGATTAATGAAATATCCCATTTTAAAGCTGAGATATTGATTCCCTGTAATTAATATTAATGTTGAGGATATTCCATTGTTACGCTAATTAATGCTGATCATATCTCGTATTTGAAATTAACGTCGTCCAGTGTTGAAATGTTATTACATGACTCGGGCCAAACAAATTTTTTAGTATCCTTGTTGTAGTAAATAAACTATGTGCCCATACGTTTTACTATATTTGTGCAAAAAAATTTTCAAAATTCTCATAACGAACTTTATGCAGCATTAAATTTTATTGATATGATCTAAATTGAATAGATCTAAATTGGGCAATGACGACAAAATTCCGAAATACAATAAAAAAAATTACTACTGTTAGTAGTCTAACTCAAAAATTCAAATTTGAAATTAAAAAATCGATAATTATCTCCCAACAAATACCAGACTATACATTCAATAGAAGATTTTTTTTTTAGAAATACGATATTAATACCATGTTTAGATCAATAAATGATAATATTTTTAGATAATTTTTTTCAATTGTTAAATCAATTGAAATAGCTGTTTATTAATGACAAAACTATATCAGAAAAATTTGACGTACTTTTTTTAGAAATTGAGCTGCCTGAAGTTTTCCAAAATTGCAATATGCAAAAACGCAATTGAATTATTAGGCGAATACAACAGAAATATATATAAGAATATATATTTCTTATTAAAAATATTTGGTACTCTACTAGAAACATCGTGTACTAGTGAAAAATATTTTCAATGTTACAAATGCTGAAACCTATTTCAGCAACACAGCAGAGCAAGAATATCTAAATGGTTTAGCTTTATTAAACATTCAACATAGTCTTGAAGTTCATTAAATATTTAAGCAATTTTTTTTAGAAATTTAAATTAATTTTTTGGCAGTATTTTTTTAGTTTAATGTTCCCTTTTTCATTTATATGAACCAAAATTATTACAATGTAAAAATTATTAATAAACAACAATTGAAATTGGAATTTCAACTTTAGATCCATTTTTTATTACTTATACCATAGTATGACGTATTGAGCTTTTTCAAATGGTTACAAATAAATTATTCATTATTATTATCAAATCATTCAAATCAAAAATTATTATTATCAAATTAATCAAATCAAAAATTATCATTATCAAATTATTCAAATCAAAACTTATTATTATCAAATCCTTCAAATCTAAAATTATTATTATCAAATTATTCAAATCAAAAATTATTATTATCAAAAACCTTTATTTTAAAATAATTTTATGAAATACATTTCTTCAAAAGGTACGTACATTTGAAAAGAGTTTAGAACATTCATATATAATTAAGCTATTTTTTTTTTATTTCTTATGATATACTATGCATATTAAAAAAATAATGAATTCTACTTATCAATGCACAAGACTAATTAATACAAGATTAGAGAAGAACACAAGATTATAAATATTTTGAAAAATTTCTAATATATATAAATTATTAAGTCACTTCAAAAATATTTTATATAAACAAGTCTGATCGTGTTTTTTTTAATTCTTACCATCGGAATGAAACTGAATAATTCGTTATCACAAGTCTTATTTGCACGAATAAACTTTTAGTGCTTTTCAAGAAATATTCACTTCAATTACATACTTCAATAAACCATCAAAAACTTATTTTAAAATAATTTTTATCAAATACATTTTTTTTAAAAGGTACGTGCATTTGGAAAGAGTAAGAATATTAATATATAATTAAGCTATTTTTTCAGTATACATTTATTTTTATAAAAAAAATAATTAATTCTACATATCAATACATGAGATTAATGAATTCAAGATTATAAATATCTAAAAAAATTATAATATATAAAAATTATAAAGTCACTTCAAAAAATTTTATATAAACAAGTCTGATCTTGTTTTTTTTTAATCCTTACCATCGGAATTAAACTGAAGAATCCGTTATCACAGATGTTATTTGCACGAATAAACTTTTAGTCCTTTTCAAGAAATATTCACTTTAATTATATACTTCAATTTAAAAGTCACACTACAATTTTACATTTTTTCTTCTTGGTATATACTTATTAAGATAACATTAAAAATATTTCTCTGAAAGCTTGACTAAACATTCAGCTATGTGCTGCCTGCTTTTGCCAGCGCGAAACTGTCACGAAGATGAGAAATAAAAAAAAACACACCACCAGAAAGAAACAAAGAATAAAAAAAGAAACCTTTTTCAATGCCAATTTTATGTTATGATAGTAGTAATTCTGCTTGAGATATAGCTGCTAGCGAGACAAAATAAACTGTTATTTTATACAGAAAAAAAAACTGGCCTTCGCGGCTCGCTTTTTCAACACAAACTACAAAAAAAATGGCACAAAAATATAACTTCGACGAAATTCGACTTTTTCCCTTCCAAAAAGCATAATAAAGAATAAAACACTGTATGAAGAAGTTTGTCTTATTAAGATTAAAGATAGCCATTTTCTTCTGCAGAATATTCGCCTTCTTCAAGAAATTACTTCTTATTTGCATGTATTCATATTTTCCTCTTTGTTTCTCATGTTGGGATTTGACTCGGGTACTTGATAACAAGAATTATTTGAGGACAGTTATTTTAGTTTATGTTTTACTTTTAGTATTATTATAATCGAACTCAAGTTCTTTTCTATGTATTATACGTTCTTTTGTATTTATTGTTCTCCATTTCGGTTTTTGTGTCTCAATTCTTTCTTGGATTCTATTGTTGGACATTTAATATCTTTAGAAATATTGGAGAAGTTTTAAATGACTTTTAAGAAATTAATTTGAATATATTTTCCATTCTAATAACTCATATTTCTAACTTTATATGCATGTATATGATAGATATTTGATTAGTTTTCAGCAAACAATCCTTTTAAAGTTGTATAAAAGTTTTTGAAATATTAAACGAAATAATTTTATTCTTTTGTTGAATTATTAAGATCGAATTTTTGCAAACGCATGGGGCACAAATTCAAAAGATTACATTAGAGTTTGCTTATTTATTAGCTGTGTTTGATTGGCGAATTATTTCTATTTCCATTTAATATATTTTTCTGGCATTATACTTTTAAATAAGTACTATCTCATTAAAAATGATCAAATAATATTTCAATATAATACCGAACAACGAAAAAAAAAAAATAAAGATGAATTTTGCTGTAGATTTCTGTTAAATTGGATTTTCCTGTTTTAAATAAATCGTTACAAATGATTATTTCAGTTGGTTTTCTTACGACTACCTTTTGATTCGTATTTTCTTTTCTTAAAATAAATGGTAAAAAAATATTATATTTTAAACCCTTATTAAGGTTTTTTTTAATTATGAAAACAATCGATATTTGCCATGAATGGAATTCGAATTTTATTAAAAATCTTATATAAAATTCGTGAGTATGGAAGTAAAAATTCTAAAACCCGTTTGTATTACTAGAGTTTTTATCTTAAATATTAATAAATTGCTGAGTTCTAAATCTCTGAATCAAGTAGTTCATTAAGGCAACATTATTACTAATTTATTAATAAGTTGTTGAGCAAACTAATTAAATTAACTTTCTTTTTTTATTCTTCAAGGTAAGTCAAGGATCAATCAAATGAAAAACCTTAAATATTTCATAAAACTTTGAAATTTCATGTCATTGCCTTGTAGGTTGGCAATATAGTTTCAAGTAGTGTAAGTAATGCTCAATAGATGGTAAAAAAATACCTTCTTAATAACATTGCAGATATTCAATAAAAGCAAACATGCTGCAGCATATTTTTCACTGGAAGAGTTGTAACATTTCGTTCCTAGGATAGAAGAATGAATATTTTTTAACAAGTACATAATAACAACCTATCACTTAAATTTGACAGAAGATAAGTAATCTTTTGGATAGTTATATTACAAGCATTTAGAGTTTTGTACTAATGAGAACGACCTGTCATTCAAATTTGATAGAAGATATTCAGTGTGACGAATAATGAGACCTTGTCTGTCCGACCTTTACAGGTAGAAACAATTACAGATAGATTATGGAGTTGAGTTGAGTTGTTGCATCAGGATAGGCAATAGACCATGGGCTGAGGAAGTGTCGACTCCAATGAGAAGTGAGGGAAGCTGAACCCCTCTCTTGAAGGAGTTTCTTAAAGGGAGGTTTTTGAAGAAGGAGAAGAGAGTCGACGAATCGACGGTTTTTCTTTTTTCTCTGAAGTGACTGAACAGGCCGAAGTTTCCGTCTATTTTCAAAGCGAGTTCCTCGTGGTTTCATGTATCACGTCGTGTGTTAATTAAGGTTAGCCGCAGACCTGGTGAAATAGATTCGTCGTAGACTCGAGAAAATCTCCGTCCTTGGAATGATGTGCACTTGTGAATCTAATTATTTTTATTTTTCAATTTTTGTAAGTAGAGTTCTATATATATATTCACTCAAGAGCCAAAACATTATGACCACCTGAGTTGGCCTACCTTTGGCGCGCAACACAGCTTCAACCCGCCTTGGCATGGATGCCACAAGTCCTTGGTAGATGGCCGGAGACAGATTGTACCAGATGTTTGAGCAACGGTCACGCAAATCCGAGATATTGTGAATTCGTGGTCTTTGAACTCTGAGCTGCCGTACCAGGACATCCCAAATGTGTTCTATCGGATTGGGGTCCGGTGAGTTAGGCGGTCAGGACATTAACTGGAATTCAGCACCATGTTCCTGGAACCACTCCAACACAATTTTAGCCTTGTGACAAGGGGCTTTGTCCTGATGGAACATTCCATTTCCAGCTGGAAAAACAGAGGCCATGTAAGCGTGCAACTGGTCGCAATGATGTTCAGATACCCTGTAGCATTCATGGTCTGCTCTACCACAACCACGGGTCCCAGAGACGCCCAAGAGAACGTCCCCCAAAGTATAATACCGCCACCACTGGCCTGTGTATGACCTACTGTACATTGAGGGAGCAGCTGTTCGCCTGGAAGACGGCGTATCCTGACACGGCCATCGGCGTGATGAATGACAAACCATGATTCATCTGACCAGGCAACTCTCTCCCACTGATCCACGGACCAGACACGATGTTCCCGGGGCCAGCGCAGGCGCAGTTGGCGATGACGCTTGGTCAGCAAAGGCACACGAGTGGGACGTTTGCTGCGTAGCCCCATATCCTACAGTGTCCGCTGAACAGTGTGCTCCGATACTATTCTACTTGACCCTGCATTGTATTGGGCTGTCAGCTGAGCCACTGTCTTGCTCCGGTTTTGCTTCACCATGCGAGACAGTCTCCGACGACCTTTTTCTTTGATAGCGTGTGGACGTCCAACACTATGTCGTCTACTGCTGGTTTCACCGTCATTCATCCATTTTTCATAAGTACTAACAACTGCAGATCGCGAACAACCCACGAGTTGTGCAGTTTCGGAAATACTTTTTCCGAGCCTTCGAGCCATTACAATCTGCCCTCTATCAAAGTCGCTTAGATCCGCAGCCTTTCCCATCACACACAGAAGTAAGTAAAAGAATGATTCTTCAGACTCTCCAGCAGCAGTTAAATACCACTTCCACCTGATCACGTGCCTTCCACGTCATACAGGCGAGTTCATTGCAAAATGTAGGGATGGCCATAATGTTTTAGCTCTTGAGTATATATATATAATACTTGTGAATAATAACCCTCTTCTTGAAGCTGTTATGGATCCAGTATAGGACGAGACGTTGCAATGCTGTTAGAAAGACAGAAATTTGACAGTTAAAAATACAAAACCTATTTCAATTAATGTGAAATAGGATTATGAAAAAAAATATTCACTATGTAGTCAACAACATCCAGCAGTGACGCCGAAGAGTATTGCTGCTATCGATGTGTTAAAAGAAAAAGAAAAAGTAAAAAATCAAAGGCTGTGGATAAAATTGGCTCAATCGTGGCTTTCAATTGGATGAAGAGATTTTCAACAAATATATTTTTATTGCATTACCAAATCAAAGGTCAAGGTACCAAATCAAAGGTAAGCTATCCAAACAGTCATGGTTCCGTAGAAATCTATTTGTTCTCGATGTTCCTTCGTGTATCAGGGTGTTTGGTATTTGATTTCTGCCTTACATCTCTATAATGCTAAAAAAATGCAAAGTAAGAAAATCAACAATTAAAAATTTAAGATACGATTGTTATATTATATATATTGTTTCTTTGTTTATTATTATACATTGATTTCTCTGCGAACCACACACATCACGTCGAACAACTAAGATCAAGCTTTTTTCCTCCAAGATCAGAAAGAGTGAGGATTTTCAACGGGAAATAATTTCCCTGTATATTAATGGAACCATTTACGCACTGTATAGGTTTAACTTTATCATTTTAATAATACAAAAAAACATCTTTCCCAATTTAGAAATTAAATTAATTCCATGTATTTTTATTTCCAAAAGTGCAATGGCAAAACAAAATTTTAAAAAATAATAATAATTTCATATTTGTTAAGACTTCAATTTTTATGTACACTTAGAATAACTCAATTATAAACTTTTGCGGAATCTTATATTTAAAAAAAAAAAAGAAATTTGATTTATGTTCAACTTTAAAACTAAAATACAACGAAGCAGCAAAATCAAAAGCATTCTCGGAATTTTTCAACTATTTAATTAACTCGCAAAGAAAGAATTTTTCATTTTTATAGTTCTGAACGAAAAACAACGGCGTAATTTTACCAGAAGAGGTTTTCAAAATAATTTTAATGCTAGATAAATTACCTTTATATTCCTATTGAATTATCAGGATTATTTCCCAAGGCTTTACTTCATATACTATAGTATTGGGATTAATTTAGAAAGTCAACTCAAAACTATTAAATTACTACAATGCAATATCTCAAGTTACTATTATTCCCCGAAATATCATTCTCGAACTAACTTTTTATAGATTTTAGACGAAAGATAAATATTTACTTATGACTAATTTTCTATTGTATCCCACTTTATAGACTTACGCATATCTAAGAAATGAGTCGAATTGATTTAAAATATAATACTTAGATATGAAATTCTTTAATGTACTATCTTTACGAGCTATAGAAAAGCTTTTTATCTTAATTAAAATTATTATTAAATTTAACATTAGATGTAATTAAAATTTTGGGGCCTGATGGCCAAGTAACTAGCGCTCTGGTGGTAGGTGCCACAGGTTTCGAATTCGAGTGCCGGCGGTGCCATGGATGTTTGTAGTGGTTCAGAATCCACTTTAAATTGTAGGTCCCAGTATAACATGACTATATGGAGCGCATAAATCCAATTGTTGCAATATCCATGCAGGGATAATGAACAATTCCATAAAGATTATTATATAATATAATCGTCATGATGATTGGCGCAACAGCCCCATGGTGTGCCAAGGCCGTCTGCCTACTGACAGATTTCGAAACATGAGATGTCTTCTTTTTACGGGGTAGGTTTGTCAGCCCTACGATTATATAATATACAATTATTATATAGTACACTGTATATATTTCTGTGTGGATTTCGAAAGCTTTGTTGAAGTGTCAGAAGATTAAAATCTTGATTCTAATATTCAATTAGAATGACTTAAAATTATTCTTGAATTTCTACAACAAATATCAAACGAAACAGGATAAAATTTGTTGATAATTCTAATGATGTATAATTTCAATATTAGTAAAAAAATTATTTTAAAATAAATATGAATTTAAAAAATGATGTAGTAAAGGGTTTAAAGATTTCTGTCATTATAAACACAATTATTCAATTTATGTTCGATAAATATAAAATAATTGCTCTTTAAATATTAATGAAACAATCAACACTTTTAGAAGAACGAAATGTTTCCTTCAAACACGTTTATTTAACAAATATTTAAAACTCTAATTTAAGCTAATGCAGCATTACATGAACATATCAATTACTTAAAGGCTCAAAATTTTAAATCATCTATTCATGAAATATCGCTGTAAGTGTAAGATTGAAAATACGATGCAAATTTCCCACTAATCCACACTGAAACTATGTAACACATTTTCAAAAATTCCCTTCAATTTTCCACATCGCATTCTCATTAAAGATACTTGCCATGCCCTAATGTTCCCCACGAGGGAAAAATAACGCTGTGCGTCTGCGGAGGGCATAATCCAATCTGCAAGCTGCCTTCTAATCCGTTTTATCTATCAGAAAGGAAAATATTTGCTCTAGGCCGAGCAATGAACATAAGAGCAATTTATTTTCTAACCAGAGAGCGGGTCTTGGGGAATAGAATGGTCAAACAAATGTCGCTGTGCACCAGGCAAGGATTGTTCATTATCCATGCATGGATATTGCAACAATTGGATGGCTTAATTAAGCACACTATCGTCATTTCGAGGACCATTGGGGGAAAGGGCATTGGGTATGATATTAGAAGACGTGTTTGTGGAGTTGCAGTTTGTTGTTTAATTTAGTTTGGGTAGTGTTTGTTGTTATTCTTTACAGTGTGAGTAGAATGTGAATGTTGGTAATGTAAGACGTTTTTGATGGCAGTCATTTATCTTTCTTGGTAAATTAGAAATTCTTTGGAAATATAGTTATGTATGTCGTATTACTCAAATAAAATTAACAAGCTATTTTGAAATAAGGGAAATTTTTGATCCAAGAACATTTGGTACTGCAATGGCAGAAATGTAGTTGATTCAGTGTTACCAGGTGGTACGACGTAATTATTCATTCTTGTGTCGTATATTAATTAAATCTTTTTAATATTATCAAATTATATTTTTAAAATATACATTTGAAAATATAGTTAAATTGTATTTTTAAATAAGGGAAAACTTGTATTCAAAGACATCCGGCAATACAGTGTCAGAAATGTGATTGATTTAGTGTTACCAGGTTGTACGACGTAATTATTCATTCTGGTATCGTATATTAATCAAACCATATTAACAAGATAATATACTATTTTCAAATGTGGGTCAATTTTGACCAGAGATTCTTTGGTACTACAGTGGTAGGCATGTAATTTATTCAGTGTTACTGGGCTAATTAATAAAGCTTGTATATTACATTAACAAATATTGTATTTTTAATGTTTAAGATATTTGCCCTTATATGAAATGAAATCGAACATTGTTTGCACATATTTCGACAACCAACGTATGATACATCCAAATTTATTGACTTTTTTAATAGTTAAAATGACTTCACTAATTAATTTGCAATGTAATTCTATTTCTGGTATTTTTTTTTTTTTTTTTTTTTTTTTTTTTTTTACTATCATTTTGTAAATTGCCCAATAATTCCCAGACATTCTGAAATATACTTAATATTTTTATATAAAAGTATTTTCAAACTATCTTAGAACTTAAGAAAAACAAAATATAAACTAATTTTTGTTTTTAGTCTTTGACTTTTCCTCCAGCTTTTTGATTTCGTTCTTTCTTCTTTTTTGTTCGTTCTCTTTCACGATCTTTAGAAAGAAAGAATTAACAACACAAACTGTCATTCAAAACTAATTTTGCTAATGACAAAGGGTAGAAACAAATTATATATACTACTGTGTCCAAAAAGTAATACCAGTTTTCAATTTAAATTTCCCGGGCATATGGTATTTCCTTTTTTTTCAATTCCTTCTATTAGCTCACACTCTCCCTATATATATCTTGTTCACATTTGTAATCGTTCATAAAATACTTTTTATTCATCCATTCAAGTTCAAATGCATTTTTTTTAACTTGTAGTGGATGACACTGGATGTTAATACAGTTTTTTCAAATATCAATTCATTCATTAAATTTCATTTTAGTTTTTTTATTTTAGATTTAAGTTGTATGTATCTAATAATAGATGGCGCCATATAAATTTAAAAAAATGAATGAAAATTATTTATAAAGGTCTTTCTGCAATATAGTGAAAAAAAAGTAGGAATTGACTTTAAAAAGTTTTTTTTTTATATTACTTGTTTCTTTTTTAGGTTGCTTTCTTACTGTCCTCGACATCTGTGTGGAATTTGACGTCAAAATATTTATAGTGCTTGAGTTACGCTTGGCTTTGTTAGACGCTAAGCTTGATTCCGGCGATTTTTGAAGTGTCTGAATTCATTGAGCAAGAACTTTGTGGTAAATGTTGTTTGCAGAAATGTATAGAATGTTGCAGAAGGCATTCGGTGAGCATTTACTATATCGGAAAGAAAAGTTTAGAAGTGGTAAAAAGAGTTCAAAGTAGGCAGAGAACGCGTTGAAGACGAAGAGCCCTCCGGTTGACCACCAACGTCAACAGACGAAGCTCACGTTCCACGAATTAGAGACCTTGCTGACGATGTTGGAATTTCAAAAGGATCGGTCAATTCCATTTTGCGCCTCAAACGATGTACATCAAAATAACGTAAAATTAAAAATAAAAAATATTTTTTATTGAATTTAAACAATAATTATCAATTATTAAAAATTATATATATTCTCTATATAATATAGTATATAGATTTTATTAATATCTTTATATATACATAAACATATTTCTGCGAAATATGTGATAATAATTAAGTCGAATGTTATAGAAAAAGTAATGCATCGAAAAGAATAAAAAAAAAATGCATCTTAAGCTTATTTATTTTTGTGTTTATGAGAAACAAGAACCAGATGTGTCCTAGCGGTATATATTTGAATATATATAGATATAATATAATGATAATGGGGATAAAATATCTTATATTATATTATATTTTATCGCCATTGTATATAATAATATATTTACCATATATCTGAAAGGCAAACTCTCCTTTCTTCGGAAATGCATTGACGATTTCCTCTCTTTTTACATTTAATTGTGGTCAGAGTAGAAAATATTATTTATGTGAATTAAGACATTGACGATTGTAGTAAACTTCTGTATTTTTGTATAGATATTAACAAGCATTGTTCTTTTATAGGAATTCAAAAAGATTCAAAAGACAATTCCTTATGTTTATTTTACAAATCATGATCAGTGTTATATAACTACTAATTCTTCTCCTTCAATTAATGTTAGATGATCAACTATATAGTACTACTTACAGACAGCAGAGTCTCATAAGCTGAAATGAAATATTTTTTAACATTTGAAATCACATTGCTAGCGTTTCTTATAAACAACCATGGAAGTTACAGCTCCTATATTTTCGGAAACATCCTTTGGCTCATTATTGCTATTTGGCGACTTTTAATGTGAAGAAAGAAGAAAAAGAATTGTTTATAATGAAAGTTGTCTTTAAATGGGAAAATTGAAAAGAAAAAGATTAATTATACTTATTTTTCAATTCCTTCTATTATCTCACACTCTCCCTATATATATCTTGTTCAAATTTTCAATCGTTCATAAAATACTTTTTATTCATCCACTCAAGTTCAAATACATTTTTTTTTGAACTTGTAGTGGATTACACTAGATGTTAATACAGTTTTTTCAAATATTAATTCAGCAATTAAATTTAATTATTTAATTATATTTTTTTTAGATTTAAGTGGCATGTATCTACCAATAGAGGGCGCCAGATAAACTTAAAAAAATGAATGAAAATTATTTATAAAGGATTTTCTGCAATAGAGTGAAAAAAAAGTAGGAATTGACTTAATTTTTTTTATATTACTTGTAATATCTGGATTACCACGGGACGAACCTAGAAATCAGTAGTGTATCAGTATCAGCAAAAATGAATGAAAATTATTTATAAAGGATTTTCTGCAATAGAGTGAAAAAAAAGTAGGAATTGACTTAATTTTTTTTATATTACTTGTTATATCTGGATTACCACGGGACGAACCTAGAAATCAGTAGTGTATTCTTTAAGAACCATTGATTATATGGGGCCATCTATGGGGGTTGCCTTTAAAAGAGCCCACATTTACATGCCATATTGGGAAAAGAAAACAGAAACATCTACTGAATGTTAATGCCAGAACCTTAAACACTCTGTCCTAACCTAAACTGAGTCTCCTGGTTGAAGTTACCTTCAGAAATAATTGGGCTCGGTTTAAACCTCCGAATGTCATTTTTATGCTGGGGTTCAGTACGTTAAATCTATAGGCCAGTAGATACTCTGTCGGTCTCGAAGAAGAGGATGCGAAATCTCTATAATCCAATCTACACTCCACATTGTAATGCTACACACGTAGCGATGTTCGTTTCAATCTGCGGTGGTCAAAAATTTACTGCAGGTTAACAAATTCCTCATGCGAACTGACTCTATCCGGTTTAATCAATTCTACCCTAAATAACGCTGAATCAGCTACAAGTACGATGTTGTAGTTGCAAATGACTTCATGTCATAAATATAACATATTAGAACAAGTAATGTAAAAAAAAAAAAAAAAAAAAAAAAAATTGTAAAATCAATTCCTACTTTTTTCTCACTCTATTGCCGAAAGTCCTTTATAAATAATTTTCTTTGGTTTTTTTAAGTTTATCTGGCGCCATCTATTGGTAGATATATGCAACTTAAATCTAAAAATAACTAAAATTAATGAATTAAATTTAATTACTGAATTAATATTTGAAAAAACTGTATTCACATCCAGTGTCATCCACTACATGTTCAAAAAAATGTATTTGAACTTGAGTGGATGAATAAAAAGTATTTTATGAACGATTGAAAATTTGAACAAGATATATATAGGGAGAGTGTGAACTAATAAAAGGAATTGAAAAAAATAACAGCACGAAACAATTTATTTAGAATTTTATTTGTTCACATTTATACGTAAGTGATCAGAAAATACTAGTGACAATTTCTCAAATACTAATTTAAAATCAATAATTTACTAAAAACTAAATAAATATTTCAGGAGTAAAAAAACTGATATTTTTTTATGATTTTGGGATTAGTCACTAGAAAAGAAAATAATTAACAAAGAAGAAAAAAATGGACTTCTTAACATTAATGGTGTTAAAGTTATAAGAAACATAACATGCATTAATAAATACGAAAAAAATATATCAAGCTTTTACAATGTATTGAGATTTATCTTATTTTGAAATAAATATAATTAATCTTATATCTAGCAGAAATGTTTTTAAAAAATAATTCACAAAAGAATTAATAAAATATTCCAAATAAAAAAATCATTTTTGGAACTAAGGAGATTTAAATGCATTGAATATTTTAACTTAATGTTTTTACAATATCTGACTGAATTATAAACAAGGATAAACACTAGAAAAAAATATAACTAAGTAATGCTTTAAAAAACTGTTTTTTTTTTTTTTTTTAAATATATAAAAAAAATTTTTTTTAGAAAAGGATAAATAAAAAGTTCTTCAAAGAGGATTTTATCAGATTTATTTCTAATATGGAAAAAAAAATGGCGAACGGATTTCTTTAGAATTAATTTAATGTGTTTGATCTTATCATTTAAGTTGTATTTTCTTTCTAAATTGATTATAATATAAAACACGGGAAGAAATAATATTAAAAAAAACATCGTTTGTTTCTAACTGAAAAAATTAAAAAAAAATGACTTCTTAAAATGTTGTTAATAAATACATTTTTAAATTATTCATACATTAAAGAAAATAGATTAAGTTAGTTAAAGTACTGATTTGGAAAATGCCTAAAATTAAATAAACGAGATAAAAAAAAATGTTGTTTATTTATGTGCAGTTTTAGTGATAGAATTTGCTTGCTTAGTGATCAACTTCATAAAAGCTGATTTATTTTTTTTTTCAACAGTTTTTGAGCTAGATGAAAATTTAATCATCGAAACAAATATTAAGTTTTCTTCTTTTTTTCATGTTTTATCAGTCAGATTTTTTCCTCTATAGACTATTTTTTTTCTAATGCAGTTGGCAAATACTTAGACAGTTATCTTTTATGCCATAAGCAAGGGCTGCACCGACGTTACTTAATTATCAGTACGTGGGAGGAGAGGGGCATGTAGCTTTAAGATAAGTTACAGACACGGAGCAACAATAGCCCCGCAATGCTCATATTAGATCTGGATCTACGTTTTAAAGTGGATTACGAACCCCTACAAACATCTATGGAACCTCCAGGACTCGAACCGAAAAACTGTGGTACCGAGCACCAGAGTTCTAGCCACTCGACCATCAAGAAACCTCATCAAATCCCGAAAACCACCATCGCACTAAATGCTGGGGTTTTTCCGAGTTTTCTCCCATACAATAAACAAAGGCGAGGTAGTTCCCAGTAAAAATCCTCCAAGAAGGCACCGCCGTCAGCGTCACGAAGCCAAGTCAGACTTCTACCTACGGGTACTCCATCACAACAGAAGCTGAGCCTCTCATTTCCTCTTTCCGTGAGATCGCATGGGTTCTTGGACATGGTCTAGATCAGGGGTCTCCAAACTACGGCCCGCCAGTTTCGTCAATCCGGCCCACGACAGCGAATAGTTTATTGTTGTTGTAATAATTTGGATAATAAAACACATTAAAACACTAGAAATTATAGATAATGGCAGAAAATTAAAACGTATTTGGCCCTTGGTACTTACTGGAATAAACAATATGGCCCTAAGGCTGGAAAGTTTGGAGACCCCTGGTCTAGATGTTATTGTCAACCAAGTGGGATATGAAACAATAACAACAACAAAATGAAATCTAACTCGTAAGAAAATCTACAACAATTTCCATTCGAGTTAGCTGCATATTGACGAGTATATATTAAAATTCTTTGATGTAAATATTTTCATATAAACCTTTCTATCAATAAAAAATAATCAAAGTGCCAATGTTTTTGAAATTACAACTCTTGGTGACATATAAGTAGAAACTTAAATACGCAAAATCGAAAACTTGTTAACCGCTTTGGTAAAACATGTTGCTTTATGCAGCGAACGAAATTGGAAAATACACAAAAATAAGAACTTTTAAGTCTGCACACGCTAGCACAAAATATTAAGTATTTCTTTAAGAAAAAAGAGAATTCCATAAACATTTCGAAATCGGTTCGCAGATCAAATAAACTGCATTTGAACATCATCGGAATAGTTCGCAGTATTAAATTTAAGCTACACAACTGTTCCGAATTTCATTTCTCGTCTAATCTACCTTTTCGTCCAGATCACGAATGAAGAGTCAAACATTCGAATCGACGGAACGAATAGAAGGCGAAAGTTTCTACTTTTCTGTTATCATTTTTTCTTCTTCTTTAATATTGGGCCCAGTGTTTATGCTGTTCCATATAAATTGAATATTTGCGTTCTCATATTCAAGGACGGGGGAATTCAAAGCTCTAGGGAGAAGAACGCCAGGGTAATCCCCAGTGGAGCATAAGTGTCAATATTGGCCCTGGCAGAATCTTGTTGAAAGGTTCCCGGAGTTCTTGCCTTCTTTCTAGACTGATGGGCAAAAAGCATCCTGTTCCTTTTTCGTTTTTATGTTCAACCTTTTACTTTTTGCTGAGGAAAAAAAAAGGTTTAAATATGAGGAATTTTTTTCACTCTATTTTTTATTCAAATTTCGTCTGATAAGAATAAAACATATAGGGATAATTAAAAATTGGATAGAAATGATTTTAAAGTGATTTTAAAATGGTTTTGATAATAGTGGACTACTAATTATAATAGAACAAAATTAATTGAAGCGATTTAATATGAGAATTTCGTACAAGCATAAAAGCATTAATTCAAGAATAATGCTTATTAATTTCAAAAAGAAGGTATATAAAAACTAAACCATAAGAATTTTGTGCATCATAATAATTCCTAATAAATTGAACAATACAAGCTAGTATATACCTTGTATACTTTGCGAGTATACTTCGATTACACAAGTACATACGCTACAAAGTATTCACGTATAAAGTACACAGGCTAAAGTATACATACAAAGTATACACGTGTTAAAAAAAGTTCTTTGATGTTTCCAAAGTTATGTAAAAAGCAATAATTTCTATTTATAACTGTAATTTCTTACAAAATATTAGGTATAATTAATTAAAAAATAGTTTTAAAAATAATTAATTGACATTTATAATCCATATAAAAATTGCGAATTATTAAAATTATGAATGCTCCATAAGAATTCATTGGTTTGGTGTAGTTTGTCGCTCTACGGTCATTTTGCGCACACTTTAGGCTAATTAGACCGTGACCTACAGCCTAATGTCGATTCCGTACCATAAACAAACATCCATGTCACCGCTAGGATTCGTACCAGAAGCTTGTGATACCAAAGGCCAGATTGCTAGCTAATTGACCATGAGGCTGTAGTAAGTAGAAAGGTAAATACATAAAATTGAAAACTTGTTAGCCGTTTTGCTAACACATGTCGCTTTATGCAACGAACGAAATAGGAAAATTCACAAAAATAAAAAACCAATATGTCTGCACATGTTGGCACAAAATATTAAATATTTCTTTAAGAAAAAAACTGCATTTCATAAACATTTTGAAATCGGTTTGCAGATCAAATAAACAGCATTTGAACATCATCGGAATAGTTCGCAGTATTAAATTTAAGCTACAACTTTTCCGAATTTCATTTCTCCCCTAATCTACCTTTTCGTCTAGATCTCGAATGAAAAGTCAAACATTCGAATCGACAGAACGAATAGAAGACGAAAGTTTCTACTTTTCTGTTATCATTTTTTTCCCTCTTCTTTAATATCGGGGACCAGTGTTTATGCTATTCCATATAAATAGAATATTCGCGTTCTCATATTCGCATTCAAGGACGGGAGGAATTCAAAGCTCTAGGGAGAAGAATGCAAGCGTAATCCCCAATGGAGCATAAATGTCAATATTTGCCCTGGCAGAATCCTATTGAAAGGTTCCTGGAGTTCTTGCCTTCTTTCTAGACTGATGGGCAAAAAGCATCCTGTTCCTTTTTTCATTATTTTCATTTTCAACCTTTTACTTTTGGCTGCGGGAAAAAAAAAGGTTTAAGCTGGTTTAAATTTGAAGAATCTTTTTTTTTTCTTCACTCCCTTTTAGATTCAAATTTCAACTGACAAGTATAAAGCAAAGAGTGAAAATTAAAAGTCTGATAGAACTTCAGTGACTTTCAAATTGTTTTTTATAATGGTGGACTATTACAAATAATAGAAAAACCAGTAATATAAAAGAAATTTTAAGTTAATTCCTGCTTTTTTTTCACTCTATTGCAAAAAGTCAATTATAAATAATTTTCATTCATTTTTTTAAATTTATCTGGCGCCATCTATTGGTAGATACATGCAACTTAAATCTAAAAAAAAACTAAAATTAATTAATTAAATTTAATTAGTGAATTAATATTTGAAAAAACTGTTTTAAAATCAAGTGTCATCCACTACAAGTTCAAAAAAAAATGTATTTGAACTTGAATGGATGAATAAAAATTATTTCATGAACGATGGAAAATTTGAACAAGATATATACATGGGAGAGAGTGAGATAATGGAAGGAATTGAAAAACAATGTTTGAAATAGGTTTAATATAAGAATTTCCTACAAGCGTAAAAGGAATAATTCAAGAATTATATTTACTAACTACAAGAAATAACCATTTAAAAACTAAACCATAAGAATTTTGCGCATCATAATAATTCCTAATAACATATTTAAAAACTAAGTATACACGCAAAGTATACAAACTAGTATATATTTTGTATACTTTGCGTGTATACTTAGATTACACAAGTATATACGCTACAAAGTATACAAGTGTTAAAAAAATTCTTTGATGCTTCGAAAATTATATAAAAAGCAATTTCAAATTGTAACAGCAATTGTTTATAAAACATTAGTTAAAGATAATTAAAAATTGATTAATAAATAATTAATTTCCGTCTATAATCCCTAGAAAAATTATGAATTATTATAATTATGTATTCTTGAAATATCATTTATTTTAAATAATAAAACATATAACAAATATAAAATATATAATTATGATTTTATTCATAAAATAGGGAGCAATAAATTAAAGACTCGAGTAATTTTTCAATTCCTCCTATTAGCTCACACTCTCCCTATATATATCTTGTTCACATTTTCAATTGTTAATAAAATACTTTTTATTTATACACTCAAGTTCAAATACATTTTTTTTGAACTTGTTGTGGATGGCACTTGATTTTAATACAGTTTTTTCAAATATTCATTCATTAACTAAATTTAATTAATAATTTTTAATACTTTAAATAGAGTTTTAACAGGTTGTAATGAAAATTGAAATTAACAGGCAGTAGCTCAATCGGTAAAATGCGGGAATTTCAGTATTTTTTCATGTGAAGGTGAAGAATGGGAGTTCAATTCCTGCGAAAATCAATAATTTTTTCATAAATTTTTGAAAATTTTTACTTTAAGTAGATGTTTTATCCAAATGATATTCGAGAGTGAGTTAGCAGTTGTGGCTTAGTGGTTAGAATGAAGGAATTTTCTCAAAATTTGACCTAAATAGAAATTACATAAAAATTTTTTTTATATATTACTTGTTTTTAAATTATCTTGATCCTTATTTACAATCTTGAGTATTTATTTTATATTATGGAAAGCTATGTATTGTTAAACTACATTAAAAATAATAATTGCAACAATAATTTGAATAATATATAAAAAAAGTGCATTATATTTTTTTAAAATATATAACTATAAAATTTTACAATGTAGTATTTCATACAATTGCAACACACGATCTACAAGAGCAACAACAACAACAACAAAATATCTAAATATCAAAGGGCTCTGTAGAAAATCCCAAATCTCTCTCTTTCACTGAAGCAACACTGGGATTTTGGCAGCGGCGCAAGAATGTGATAGGGGAATTCTATGTTAAACTTTTATTCGAAAAAACAACAAATAAAACCCACGGATGAAAATAGTGAATTTTGTTAAATAAAATACAGAGCAATGAAGAACATTTATCTGGTAAAGATAACTGTTATTAGAGAGTTTTTGCATACCGTACGTTAGTTACCGTAGGACGTCCGTTAGCTTTTTCTCCCTAGCGCGCATGCTGATAGGAAACATTATTACAGATACGCATGCGCAGTTTCCTATGAGCATGCGCGCTAGGGAGAAAAAGCTAACGGACGTCCTACGGTAACTAACGTACGGTATGCAAAAACTCTCTATTAACCGATTACAAACTCGTAATACAGTTTGGACCTCAAGTGTCAAAAACGTATCGAAATTATTATATATTACTATTTATTATTTTATACTATTATATTTAATTTATTATTATTATTATTGGGGCCTGATGGCCGAGTGGCTAGCACTCTGGCGCTCGGTACCACAGGTATCGGGTTCGAATCCCGGTGGTGCCATGGGTGTTTGTAGTGGTTCGGAATCCACTTTAAGCCATAGGTCCCGGTCCTAATAGGATCGTAGAGCATTGCGGGGGCATTGTTACTCCGCCTCCGTGGCTTATCTTCAAGTGACATGCGCCCCCTGGGTAGTGCAAAGTGAGTAACGTCTATGCAGCCCTTATGTCATAAAAAGATCACGGTCTCGTTTGCCAGCTGCATTAGTATTAAAAATATTTAATTTATATAATAACTGTGCCGAAAAAGTAAAAAAAAAAGAAGGTTGGATACTATGAACATATATAGATACTACTGTATCCAAAAAGTAAAACCAATTTTCAATTTAAAATTCCCGGGACTGGAATTTCAATTTCTTTTCTTTCTTTAGGTTGCTGGCACTGTCCAGGCTGGCACATATCTGTGTGAAATGTGACGTCACAATATTCATTAGTGTTTGAGTTACGCTTGACTTTGTGAGACGCTAAAACTGATTCCGGCTATATTTGAAATGTCTGAATGAATTGAGCAAAGAACTTGCATTCAATTTTGTTTGCGGAAACTTAAAGGATATTGCAGAGGGCATTCTGTGAGCATTCCTATATCGGAAAGAAATGTTTACAAGTGGTATGAACAGTTCAAAGAAGGCAGAGAACGTGTTGAAGACGAAGAGCCCTCTGGTCGACCCTCAACCTCAACCGACGAATCTCACGTCCAAAAAAATGGAGAGTTGATGCTTACAAACCGTCGACTTACAATTAGAGACCTTGCTGATGATGTTGGAATTTCAAAAGGATTGGTTAATTCCATGTTGGGGCTCAAACGCGTCAAATCTCGATGGGTACCGAAAATATTGAATACGCCAGCTCACACAGCATTGATTCTTCGTGACCTTTTCGCCACAAATGAAACCCATATCGTTCCACAACCACCGTATTTACACCGTACGACTTCTGGCTATTCCCTAAACTCAAAAGACCACTCCGGAGACACCGTTTTGAGTCGATTGAAGAGATTCAACGCGAATAGCCGTGCGCATTGATGGCCATCCCTGCCGATGACTTTTCAGCGTGCATTGACGATTGGAAAAAAAAAAATTGGCATAAGCGCATTGTCGGAGCGGATCACTTTGAAGGCGATGAAATAAATTTGGAAGAATAAATAAAGAGTTTTTGAAAAAAAAAAAAAAAAAAAAAAAAAAAATTGGTTATATACGCAAGTATTATAAATTTATAATTGTTTTTATTGTTTAATAATTTAAAGTGTTGTAATGATGTTTCAGCTTCCCCCTTCAAGAAAAGTGTAAGTGGTAGATAATTACATAGTGATTCTTAAATTTTGTAACTGATAATTGAAGAACTATTGTTCTCAGATGCTCCTATTACAGCCAGACAATTTGTAATCAAGTTTTGAGACTTGAATCACTCAACGTCTTGTTCGCAATCGAGAGATACATTAGCACTTTCTAGAAGTTCAGAAGCAGGTGTTTTAGTAAATTCATTTAGGCTAATGTAGGCCTTGTTGTACCAGTTTTCAAGAACAATTGGAACAATTATGAGTATCGTGCATACAACAATTATGCATTTTTGTAAAGTATTAAGAACAGTTGGAAAGGAATTCTATCTTACTAATCAGATAGATCTGCCGATTAAAGATATATAATGTAATTCTTTTCATTTCTATCTAAAACATAATTTTAGTCTTATCCAGAACAACATGGGTAAGAATGAAATTGATTTTAAATGTAAAATTGATTAAATTTAAATTGAGGTGAAAAGGAAAATTAATTAAAGTGTAATTGATGTTAAATATTAAATTGATTAAAGTGAAGTTGATGTTAAATGTAAAATTGATTAAATGGTAATTGATATTAAATTAAAATTAATTCAATTGTAATTGATATTAAACACAAAATTGATTAAATTGTAATTGATATTAAACACAAAATTGATTAAATTGTAATTAATGTTAAATGTAAAATTGATTTGAAATTGAAATTTATGCTAAATGTAAAATTGATTAGATTGAAATTGATATTAAATATAAAATTGATTAAATTGAAATTTATGTTAAATGTAAAATTAAATTGAAATTGATGTTAAATATATAATTACCCTTAAATGTATAATTGATTAAATTGAAATTGATGTTAAATATATTATTACCCTTAAATGTATAATTGATTAAATTGAAATTGATGTTAAATATATTATTACCCTTAAATGTATAATTGATTAAATTGAAATTGATGTTAAATATATAATTACCCTTAAATGTATAATTGATTAAATTGAAATTGATGTTAAATATATAATTATCCTTAAATGTATAATTGATTAAATTAAAATTTATATTATTGTTAAATGTCAAATTTTTAAGCATCTAAAATTTTAAAAAAATTATTGTTTACCTTCTTATTTCTATTAATAACAATTATATTACAAATTTAGTACTAGCCATTATCGATCCATCGAACTAGATATATGTAATGATTGCTCTAAAATTTGACACTTATATGTTTTGCTGTCGAGAAAAAAACTTTGAAAACTGATAATTTACATCATTTCCAGCTAATTATGCATAATTACTACCCAAAATGGAACCGGAAGAATTTCATGAAATACTCTATTTTACACTTATGTTTCCTATATATTCGATCCACTCTATTTGGAAGAAAACATCTTAAAAATGTCACTGGAATATGAAAGTTTACATACTATATATATTACAAGTATTTTAAATTCTTTTTGGTAGAAATTAACTCCCTCCCGCAGTTTTACAAAAAGTAGTAATTCACTTACAAACAGCTTAACATATTTTAGTGGTTCATAAGCCAAAGGTTTGGTTTGTCGCCCTAAAGTCATTTTTTGAACACATCAGACGACCGAGACCTACAGTTTAACGTTGATTCTGAACCAGTAAAAAACATCCATGCCACCACCAGATTTCGAAACTGAAGCCTGTGGTATCAAATTCAGAGAGCTAAACAATTGTCATATATATATATAGGGTCCTGATGGCCGAGTAGTAGCACCTCGGCACCACAGGTTTCGGGTTCGAGTCTCGGTGCTGCCATGGATATTTGTAGTGGTTCGGAATCCACTTTAAACCGCAGATCTCGGTCTAATAGGATCGTAGAGCGTTGTGGGGGGTAGTGTTATAAGTGCCGTTTCTTAAGGCATAAAAATTAACTGTCTGTATTGCCAGCTGCATTAGAACAACAATAACAACAACAAATATATATATATATATATATATATATATATATATATACATAGATATATATATATATACATAGATATATATATATACATAGATATATATATATATATATACATATATATATATATGTCATAAAACAAAGAGAAGAAGCTTAAAAATATTTTTGATGATTAAACTTTAAAGAAAGTAACAAAAGACATCGATCAAAAAACCATTATAGGAAAAAAAAAAATGAAAGAAAATTTCATAGTTTTTTTATCATTCTCAAATAATTTTTTACTGCTTAAAAGCTTTAGATTCAACCGATCGCTATTAAATACTAATTACTATATTTTTTCCTGTTTTCCTTTTTTTTTTCAAATACCTAAAATAGCTTCAGCTAAAAAAATCGTATTTCCCGACTTAAATTTAATGTAACACTTAATTAACATTTAATGTGAAGATCGATTTATTTTTACACTTCAATACATCTAATGGCTGTTCTTCTAACATCGCTCCAAAGGTGAAATTCAATTTTTATTCATCTTGATGTACGACACTGGCAACAAATTTCACCCTAATCGAATTATTCCGTAGGAAATGTGACCTTTCCTCCGCGTCTCTTAGCTGATCGTTCACTGCTAATCTAATCAACAAAACTATCGCTCGATTTACCATCCGCCGCCATATTAGTGACTTAGACCCTTCCAGAACTTCCTGGAAGGACTAAAGTAGTCTTCGGGAACGACGATCTTTTTATCCACGTCAAATTTGACGAAGCGAAATTGCAGACATTATTTTCGTGCCACCTACACTTCGTATGTTTTGACTTCCAAATTCAGGTTAGGACATCATTTGTTTCTTTGAAGTATCACTGGTGCACAGTTAATCAGGTAATGTCTTTCAAGCGTGCCAAGTATGTATCATAAAGTATTCTGATGCGAAAGATAATGAATTAGCATAATTATTTTATGCTGTACAGAAGATTATGAATATTAACGTCCAAGCCAATTAATGTTGTTTTCAGCGCACGTGAAAAGAAATTATCCTCCTTATTATGTTCTTTAATTCAAAGTAGTTGTCTTCTTTAAGTAATTACAAACTTTAGTTAATATAAAAGTTCCCCGCTGAAGCTTGCTTTGTTTCATCCGCCAACACAGACGACCACACAAAATGAATTTTTTTTTAAATATCAAATCAAAATAATTATTTTCAAAAACATTACTTATATGGAGAGTTAAATCCTAGATTAAGACCTTAAATCTTAATCTTATTAAATCTTAATCTTGTTAAATCTTAATCTTAGTAAATGTTAACCTTAGTAAATCTTAACCTTAGTAAATCTTAAAGCTTATTAAATCTTAAATCTTATTAAATCTTAAATCTTATTAAATCTTAAAATTTAAATCGTAAAATCTTACATCTTAATAAGATGTAAGATTTTACGATTTAAGATTTTAATATTAATAAATTAATTTTTTATATTATTTAATTTTTTTTTAAATTTTTTAATTTAATCTTATTATTAAATCTAATTTTACGATTAAGATCTTAATTATTATTAAATTTTAAATCTTAATATTAATAAATTTTAAATCTTAATATTATTAAATCTTAAATCTTAATTTTATTAAATCTTAAAAATTAATTTTATTAAACCTTGAAACTTAATTTTATTAAATCTTAATTTTATTATGTCTTAGATCTTATTAAATCTTAAATACTGGATTAAATTAAATTCTCCTATATGGAGAGTTAAATCAATAAATGTGCAGATGCGATATCTTTGTTAAAGTTCTCTCCTTCACCCCTAAAAGTATTATCCCGAGAATACTTGTATCTATGCGCAACTTTTTGGAAGAAATCACGACTTAACTCGTGCGAAATTTTATGTTTAATTCAGGATCAGGAGTTTCATCGTGATATCCAAGACTTTCGCTATTTCATGTTGTTTCATAATTTTTTTCCAATATTTTTGTTTTTCAAAAGTGAAAACTTATGGTAAAGGTGATTTTGAAAGTTCTGTCAATGAATTAAAAGATTATAGTAATACTAATATGTAAATATGAATTTATTTTAATTCTACTTTGTAGTAAAATTAAATAAAATAGGCTAAAATCATGCTTAATAATTCTAACAATATCTATGACAATTCTACAATCATTCTAAAAACATATTAAATAATTCTAACAATATCTATAATAATTCTAAAAGCATATTTAATAATTCTAAGAATGCATATTTTGTAATTTATAAAAGATTATTTTGAAATAAAACTGCATTAAAAAAATAAGTAAAATACGTCAATAACAAATACAAATCACATTTTACTTTATTTATTAACTTTTGTCTAATGTTGTGATTCATCCTCAGTGTCCTCTGTAGTGAGGAGCGGACATCCCGCGAGCAGTCTATACATGGAAGGAGGGAAGAGGGTAGCTTCCGTTGGGATGGAGCACCTGTAGGTAGAAGTTTTGGCTCCGTAAGAAGGAGAGCAGTTGTCTTCCGGAAGGATTTTTAGGGAAAAAAGGGTGAGGGTAGAAACTACCCAGCATTTGCCTATTGTATGGAAGAAAACCCGGAAGACTCCCACCAGATAATCTGATTAACGAGGGAAGATGCTGAACATCAGAAATGCTATCGAGTCTCCTCGTCTTTTGAAACAGTACTGTCTACAACAATGCCGCCAGCGGATTCAACCTCGGCCCCAATGCTCACCAGCGGCGCACGTTGCCACTGAGCCAAGAGTTGGGCGTTAGTTTTTGTGAGTTTTTTTTTTTTATAAAGGTCATTAAAGTGTTGTCAATCAAAATTGCAAATTTATTTTATTTTATCATTCAACGTGGATTAAAGAAATATGAGAGAATTAAAATTAAAAAATTATGATACTGACTTAGATTTCAATAATTTGCCAATGAATAAAAAGACAAATTTATATTAGATACAAAATACTAAATTTGTCTAGTCGAAATTACTAAATTACTCGAGTCCCGGCGGTTCCATAGATGTTTGTAGTGGTTAGAAATCCGTAGGTCCCGGTCTAACAGAATCGTAGAGCGTTGCGGGGTTATTGTTACTCCGCGTCTGTAGCTTATCTTCTAGCTATACGCACCTCCTGGGCAGTGCTAAGTGAGTAAGGTCTGTGCATCGCTTGCCTTAAGGCATCCAAGACAACTGTCTAAGTGTTTGCCAGCTGCATTAGAAAAAAAATACGTTGTGATACGTAACTCTACTTTCAAAATTCCTACTTTATCATTTGAACACTACTTTAATGAATACTTTAACATTCAACAAATGTGCAAGTAAACTAAAACCTAGATTAACACAATTCCACATATTTATTTAAAATGGGCTAGAAGTATTTAAGTTTAAAACCTACAACGTATTCAAGACTATGACAACAATAACACCCTCATAAAATAAAGAATGCAGATTTCGAGAAAAAAGAATCTATTTTGCTCTTGCAACTTGTCTGATCCGCATAAAAACCACGACAGTTGTAAAGCTGCCACACAATTTTCTTCGTACTTTCTCGAGACGACTGCGACTGTTTTCTTTTCTTGGTAGATAGCAGATAAAGAGCGAGGGGAAACAAAGCCTTCCTGGTTTCCGAGACAGGAAGAATGTCCGGATGAGAGGACACCAGCGATATCGGCTTTCCTAATAGCATGTGACGAAGCGACCTTGCCACGACGGTCACTCTCCTTATCTCTGACCTTGGTCTTGCTTACAAAAATACACATATTTTAAATGCGCATTTAGGAGACTCTGACTGTTTGTTTTATTCTATAAAAGTAGATGAGCGCACCACTTTAAAATTTTAAGTTATTAATCAGCTATCGCATGCATATGGAATGTATATGAAGTATACATTCCATATATATGTTCCATTCCATATGGAATGTATGTTCCATACATATATATGTATATGGAATAAGTATGAAGATATGTAATATGAATTATATTAATATTTTCTAATTTTGTATAGGTATCACACTTTTTTTTAAATTTAAAATGAGAACAAAAAAAATCCAACTAACCATTAAAATTGTACATGAAACTGTTATTTCATATATTGTGCTCATTTATTTACGTAATCAAGACCACCTTTAAGTTATGACATTTTTTTCCTTCTTATAATGGATAAAAGTGAATTAAATCATAGAAAAGTAATGAAAAGTAATAAGCAATAAGTGAAAAGGAAAAAGGAATAAGTGAAAAGGAATAAGCAAAAAGGAATAAGCAAAAAGGAATAAGCAATAAGGAATAAGAATAGGGGTTGCCAACTTTAGGCATAAGGAAAGATCTGGTTTGTGGCTCTACGTTCATCTTGCGCACACGAGGGCTAAACAGACCGAGACTTGATCACTTTGCTGTTGATTTTACGGTACTGGTCACTTTTTAACATATTTTTAGTTTGGCAATTTTTGACCACGCCAAACACTGGCCGACATAGAAAATGGAACATTATGAAGATTCAATCATATAAATTCGGTCATAACGGGTACTTACTGGAGTAAGTACCTAAGTCTGGAAAGTTTGGAGACCGCTGCAATAGAACACACGGATAGGTGTATTCGAAACGAAGCGGTGGGATCCAATAATCAACTATTCTCGATTCCGCGAAATGTCCAGGGAACTTTGGATGCTCCAATATAGAAGAGAACAGTTTCATGATGATAGAATGAAATTGAGGCTTGTACACAAAAAGCCCTTTACGAATACTTCCATTAACGCCAACCCACAAATGCTAGATGCTGAAGGCAGCAATGGTACCGGTAATGGGTCAATCGGACGTCAAAATGGAACAATGTGGTATTCAGAAATGAGTCTCGATTCTATTTGAGTGATGATAGTCGCCAAAAAAAAGTCTGATAGTGCCGGCGAGAAAGAGCCAATCAGATTAATATTGCTAAACGTCATAACACTCATAAACGTGGCGTAATGATTTGGGTGCCATCGGTTAAGTATGCAGGATACCCTTGGTAAGCTTAAGAGACACATTGATGGCGTGACTATATGTAGATGAGGCGCAGAAGCCATAAGTGCTATCTTAAATTTAGGGACTGTGAAATGACAATTTCCAATAGGACAACATGACATTCATCAGCAGACAAGGCTTGCAGCATGTCCAGTTGCTTCCTGGACTGCAATGTCTCCTGATTCTCTTACCGATCGAGCATATCTGAAACGTGATTGGCCATTGTTTATCTGCTCTGCCTCATTTATATTGGGAGACGAACTGTGGATTATAATTAAGAAGATATGAGTGTCCATTCCTCAAGACACTATCCTCAAGCTAGTTGAATTTGTACCACATAGGATTGCTCCCTTCATCGCCACGAAGCATGGTCCTACTTTTTCAATTCCTTCTATTAGCTCACACTCTCCCTATATATATCTTGTTCAAATTTTCAATCGTTCATAAAACACTTTTTATTCCTCCACTCAAGTTCAGATACATTTTTTTTCAACTTGTGGTGGATGACACTGGATGTTAATGCAGTTTTTTCAAATATTAATTCAGTAATTAAATCTAATTAATTAATTTTAGATTTAAGTTGCATGTATTTACCAATAGATGGCGCCAGATATACTAAAAAAATGAATGGAACTTATTTATAAAGGACTTTCTGCAATAGAGTGAAAAAAAAGTAGGAATTGACTTAATTTTTTTTTTTTTTATATTACTTGTTTCTAATCATCCTGCATTTTTCATTGTGGTAAATTACCTTCTTGTAAGTGGGTGCGCAGAAGATCTACCTCCCCGTGGGGCACCTGGTAACACTTTTTAGTCGCTAAAAGATCTGTAACTTGGCATTATTGTTAGATTAATGAACTCTGTTTCAGCATGTTTTGTTGTTGTTGTATGTTGTATATTTTTTTTTTTGCTATAACTGTTCATAATCTGCCATTGGAAATAAATAAAAAAAAACCTTCTTATAAACAGCATCACTTCTTTAAATACGCATTCTCTTTCTGAATATCAATTTTCATGATATTCTACGCACTCTTTTATGGTGTTGCTTTTTCTCTGTGTCGGATAATGTATATTATTATGTGCTTTTATTGCCGCGAAGGGAAAAAAAAGTTAAATTTTATAGAAAAAATTTCAAAAGAAATGCTTAATTTTTTTTGTTGTAAATAAATATAAATTTATCCTTTTTCTAAATCATGTTTCATTCATCATTTATCCAACCATCATTTTTATTCTATTAATAAACAAGTAATATAAAAAAAAAAATTTGAAATCAATTCCTACTTTTTTTTCACTCTATTGCAGAAAGTCCTTTATAAATAATTTTCATTCATTTTTTTAAATTTATCTGGCGTCATCTATGGGTAGATATATGCAACTTCAATCTAAAAAAAAAACTAAAATTAATGAATTAAATTTAATTACTGAATTAATATTTGAAAAAACTGTATTCACATCCAGTGTCATCCACTACAAGTTCAAAAAAATGTATTTGAACTCCAGTGGATGAATAAAAGGTATTTTATGAACGATTGAAAATTTGAACAAGATATACACTCAAGAGCCAAAGCATTATGAGCACCTGCCAATAACGAGTTGGCCCACCTTTGGCGCGCAACACAGCTTCAACCCGCCTTGGCATGGATTAATACCATAGGGAGGGAGATATATATATAGGGAGAGTGTGAGCTAATAAAAGGAATTGAATAAAATTATTTTTGATATTTTGCACATTTTAAGACATTATACAAACTATGGTAATTATTACTATTACATGTTAATTTGTGTAATTTAATAAATGTATTTGTTTCTTTATTTTTGCGAAACAGAATTTTTCTTCATATATTAACGTATTTATTAATATGTACATGTATAATCATAAAAATGTATATATATATATATATATATTTATATATTTGGGTTTGAATGAGAAAAACTTTGTAATTTGTAACAAAATCGCAATATTTAATACTTTTTCAATTCCTTCTATTAGCTCACACTCTCCCTATATATATCTTGTTCAAATTTTCAATCGTTCATAAAATGCTTTTTATTCATCCGTTCAAATCCAAATACATTTTTTTTAACTTGTAGTGTATGACACTGGATGTTAATACAGTTTTTTCAAATATTAATTCATTCATTCATTGAATTTAATTAATTAATTAATTAATTTTAGTTCTTTTTAGATTTAAGTTGCACGTATCTACCAATAGATGGCGCCAGATAACTTAAAAAAATAAATGAAAATTATTTATAAAGGACTGTCTGTGGGAATTGATTTTAAAAAGAATTTTTTTATATTGTTTTTTCATATACTTTAAAATAAATTAATAAATGCCTAATTCTAATTATTCTTATTATCCTAATTATTATTATTATTAACTGAAAAGTAAGTATGGATATTTAACATATGAAAGCGTTGTTATGTTCTAACAATTAAAATCTCAAGACATATTTTATTATGCTAAATTATAACCGATTTCCAACGTCATAATTATCTTTTGTCC
Organism: Caerostris darwini; assembly: GCA_021605075.1. Taxonomy (NCBI): domain Eukaryota; kingdom Metazoa; phylum Arthropoda; class Arachnida; order Araneae; family Araneidae; genus Caerostris; species Caerostris darwini. The sequence continues at coordinate 460,600 of BPLQ01008495.1, read as the reverse complement.
AAACCAAGAAAAACAAGTTTGGAGTTTTTTTTGGACAAGAAAAGTTTGGAAAAACCAAGCCCTAGGGAGGAGGTTTACAGGAGGTTTTGGGACAAATTCGCTTTGTGTGCAGAATGACCTTGTAGTACTGTCAGTAACTATTGTCCTTGCTCTTCAAGAGGAGTGCCGTTTCTGTAGCAATAGAAGGATATTCTTTTTTTTCCAATGCACAGTGAAAAAAAAGGAAACATTTCTCGATTGTTTTTAGCCTTAAATTATCCACTTCATTTAATCCCACTCGGGTTCTCCCATTTTTATTTTATTTCTTTTGAGTTGAAAGATATCAAATACTACATCCAGTAGCTGAATGGTGGGTGTGGTAATGAGGCTTAGAATGGATCCCAGACGAAATAAAATGGGTTTTTTTTTTCTTAAAGTGGATGTGAAGAGTGTTTTTATCAGATTTTGTATCGCGTTGCACGAGAGCCTTGCAAATATTAACTTCTTAAGAACGATTTCTTTTATGTATGTTTCTGCAAACATTTAAATCAGGAATGTCTCTGCTCAAATAGAAAGGAGTAATAGGGAAGTGCATATGTACTGTTTTATATTTGTGATATCTGCGTTTTGATAATGTTCAGAATAAAATTAATGGGATGTATGCTTGTCTATTATATTAAATGAAATGGAATTGATGAAATGATTTTTCATTTCAAGTTTAAAAAGACACTGAATGTTGGGTAGCAATTTAAACTTTGAAGCCCAACAAGGAATGATGAACTAAGGACTATTATGTTTATACCAGGACTAGTCATGATAAATCCGTAAACTGGAAAGTACTACCAATAGGCTCTTAGAAGGGTGCAAACCCTATAAAATTACATTTTCAGGATGGGGAATCTTCCAAAATCACCATGACTAAGTCATCAAAGTATAAGATAATTTATATAATGATCCAGAAGTCAATATAAATTATTAAATTATCGAATTTATTAATAACTTTTTAATAAATTAAACCCGGATAATCTCAGTAATTTTCTGGCAGATTCGAGCAAGCGTTCTTCAAAATGTACTGCCATCTCTCCTTTCACTAAATCTCGACCAATTTTTTAAAAACTTCTTCTTCACTAAATTTCTAATCGTCAGCTTAGTTTTTTTATTTCTCTTTGTCAATTTCTTTCCAAAATCAACATGCAGTACACAGTAAGACGAAGTTTTGAAATGATGTTCGAAGATAAAACTCTTTTCCTTTAAAAATAATATGGAAAATGACACAATTTTTTCTACAAATATTACCAGAATCAAAATTAATGAAGTTAAGCATGTGTCAGTATCTGTAGAAGAAGAATTAATCAGCAGAACATGAACTAAGGCTGCGGATTGAGCATATGGCCCTATTTGCAGAACATGAACTAATGTTGTGGGTTGAGCACGTAACACTACTTGTAGAATATGAACTAATGCTTTGGATTGAGCATGTGGCTCTATTTGTAGAATATTAGTTAGCCCGTAGGGACATGAATTAATACTGCGGATTGAGGACATAGCTCTACTTGTAGAATATGAATTAATCTGTAGGAGCGTGAATTAATGCTGAGGATTGAACATTGTGCCACTATTTGATGAACTAATATTGAGGGTTGAGCATGTGGCTCTATTTGTAGAATATTAGTTAACCCGTAGAGACATGAATTATTGTTGCGGATTGAGCACGTGGCACAATTTGTAGAATGTATGAATTAATCTATAGGGGCATGAATTAATGCTGCTAGTTGAACATGTGGCACTATTTGTAAAACATAAACTAATACTGCAGGTTAAGCACGTGGCACTAATTGTACAATATGAATTATTCTGTAATACCATGAATTAAGGCTGAGGATTGAGCATGTGGCAGTATTTGTAGAACATGAACTAATATTGCGGGTTGAACATGTGGCTTTATTTGTACAATATTAGTAAACCCGTAGGGACATGAATTAATGCTGCGGATTCAGCATTTGGTACTATTTGTAGAAAATTAATCTGCAGGGACATGAATTAATGGTGCGGATTGAGCACGTGGCACAATTTGTACAATATGAATTATTCTGTAAGATTATGAATTAATACTAAGGATTGAGCATGTGGCAGTATTTGTAGAACATGAACAATTGTTGTGGGTTAAGCACATGGAACTATTTGTAGAATATGAATTATTCTGTAGGGACGTGCATTAATGCTGCGGATTGAGCATGTGCCACTATTCGAATTATTGAACTAAATATTTATCTTTAATACAAGTATCTGCTTTCATTTAAATAGTTATAAATAAATTAACCAAAATAAAGATATTTATATTATATTGTGCATAGAAATTAAGTACATGCACTATCACCAAGAACTCTTTCACAATTCTCAAAATAATAATTTCGACTCATATAAAGCTATTCTTGTAATTAATAATTATGCTTCAAAGACGCTTCTTAACGATTGTAATTCTTAAATTAATATGAGTTAAATTAGTTATCATTTTAAGCAAAAACAGTTATATAATTAAAGATAAATCATTTTTAAGATTGAAATATCTAGTATAATAGGACATTGCTACATTTTAAAATCTTCCTTTTTAATATTGAAATAACGAAATGCCAGGAAATGAATATGAAATTAAACAACTTTAAAGAAAATAAAGAAGTTATCTGCATAATCTGAATGCACATTTACAGAAATGTTGCTGTATAATTTCGCTTTCAATAAAACATATTTAATTACAGTAATAAATATGTTGCGATATCATATTTTTATCTCTATGATACAAGTGTTCATTTTTTTCACTGTTCTGTGCAATTAATTTTCAAAATGCGGTAAATAAATGCCAAAAAATGTAAAACATTTTGGTTAATTATGAATGCATCGTAATTAATTACAAAACCTATATAAAGATACTTCTTGGCTATTATAATATTTAAAATTTAAAAAACGTTAATGTTTATGTTTAACAAACATCAGATACTAAACTCTATTCGATTATTTTTTTTCTTCATAAATTTAAAACTAAAAGTATGTGAAGGAAATTTAATGAAGTTTGTTTTGATGTTCAGATAAGCCAGTTACAAAATTCTTCAAAAAAGATAAAAGTTTCTAAAAGGGTTTATGAAAGCATTTATTTACTTTTTTTTTTTACTTCCATAAATTTTTTTTTTTTTTTACCATTTTCAATGAAGTCATTTTTTTCTGACGGAAAAAAAATTATATTTTTCATTTAGTTCCATTTTTAATTATGTAAAAAGGTTTTTAATAATAAAGTTATACTTCTTCTACTAGTTTTATCTACAAAATAATTGCATTATATAGGAGGTATTAATTATTTAATTACAGTAGTTAATATTAAATAATTATTATAATTAATGCAGTCTATAACTCATAATTTTTTTGCATAATTGAAATAATAATTCCACATTCTTTATATCAAATTAAGCACGAATTAATTTTCCCCTATGCACTTTAATTGTACCCCACTGTTAATTTAGCTATTGGGTATTTAGCGTGCAAGACGACAAAGGTTCTATACACATAGGCTGGTAGATAACTTTACAATTACTGTTTTGGTAAGATTCGTTGATGATTGATACAGAAAGATATGATATTTGCTTGATTGGATTTTTCCTGTTTTTCTCCAAGCAGGACCGCGAGACAAGATAATGAAAGGCAAGACTTTCAAAACAGCATTACTCCCTCTTTTCCAATGAAGGATGCATCAAGCTTTTCAAGGAACATCCTATTAATATTTTGCTATCTTTAATTCTCCTGTTTTTCTCTAAGCAAGGCAGGGAGACTGGATAATGAAAGACAAGACTTTCAAAACAACATTACTCCCTCTTTTCGAATGAAGGATGCAGCAAGCTTTTCAAGGAACATTCTATTAATATTTTGCTATGTTTAATTTTCCTGATTTTCTCTAAGCAAGGCAGGGAGACTGGATAATGAAGTCAAGACTTCCCACACAGCATTACTCCCTCTTTTCTTATGAAGGATGCAACAAGCTTTTCAAAGAACATCCTATTAATATTTTGTTATGTTTAATTTTACCGTTTTTCTCTAAGCAAGGCAGGGAGACTGGATAATGAAAGACAAGACTTTCAAAACAACATTACTCCCTCTTTTCGAATGAAGGATGCAGCAAGCTTTTCAAGGAACATTCTATTAATATTTTGCTATGTTTAATTTTCCTGATTTTCTCTAAGCAAGGCAGGGAGACTGGATAATGAAAGACAAGACTTTCAAAATAGCATTACTCCCTCTTTTCCAATGAAGGATGCAGCAAGCTTTTCAAGGAACATTCTATTAATATTTTGCTATGTTTAATTTTCCTGATTTTCTCTAAGCAAGGCAGGGAGACTGGATAATGAAGTCAAGACTTCCCACACAGCATTACTCCCTCTTTTCTTATGAAGGATGCAGCAAGCTTTTCAAAGAACATCCTATTAATATTTTGTTATGTTTAATTTTACCGTTTTTCTCTAAGCAAGGCAGGGAGACTGGATAATGAAAGACAAGACTTTCAAAACAGCATTACTCCCTCTTTTCCAATGAAGGATGCAGCAAGCTTTTCAAGGAACATTCTATTAATATTTTGCTATGTTTAATTTTCCTGATTTTCTCTAAGCAAGGCAGGGAGACTGGATAATGAAAGACAAGACTTTCAAAACAGCATTACTCCCTCTTTTCCAATGAAGGATGCAGCAAGCTTTTCAAGGAACATTCTATTAATATTTTGCTATGTTTAATTTTCCTGATTTTCTCTAAGCAAGGCAGGGAGACTGGATAATGAAAGACAAGACTTTCAAAATAGCATTACTCCCTCTTTTCCAATGAAGGATGCAGCAAGCTTTTCAAGGAACATTCTATTAATATTTTGCTATGTTTAATATTCCTGATTTTCTCTAAGCAAGGCAGGGAGACTGGATAATGAAAGACAAGACTTTCAAAACAGCATTACTCCCTCTTTTCCAATGAAGGATGCAGCAAGCTTTTCAAGGAACATTCTATTAATATTTTGCTATGTTTAATTTTCCTGATTTTCTCTAAGCAAGGCAGGGAGACTGGATAATGAAGTCAAGACTTCCCAAACAGCATTACTCCCTCTTTTTTTATGATGGATGTAGCAAGCTTTCCAAGGAACATCCTAGTAATATTGAATATAATATTAATATTTTGCTACATTTAATTTTCCTGTTTTTCTCCAAACAGGCAACGAGACAGGATAATGAAAGGCAGGACTTCCAAAATAGCATTACTAGCTCTTTTCCTATAGTATATGTAGCAAGTTTTCCAAGGAACATCCTATTAATATTCTGTTATATTTGTAGTTAGCGAGCTGATTGCAAAAAAAAACTTCTCTGTAAATACTTTATGCATTTTATAGAAATTCACATTACTTTTCATTACTTTTGATTCTTGAATTCCCATTCGATATTTTGATTGGAAAGTTCATTACGTATCTACAAGGCTATCAGTGTGCATATCTTATAAATGCATGATATTTTATATTCATAATATGCCTAGAACAATGTATAAAGATTTTAAACCAGATTTTTATGTTATTTGATGCTACTCATCAAATGAAGAAATTGTATATAAAAACAAATTAATTTATTTCCAAAGACAAACTTCTGTAATAATAGATTCCACAAAAAAGTATCAACTATAAAAATAAATTACTTAAGGGTACTTTTATTATTTTTACTTAACGTAAAAAGTAATAAAAGGTATTCTTATTAAACTATAAGATTATGTAAATCGCGAATATTCTGTATAACTTTAATTGCCTATGATGAATTTTCTACGTTTCCTTTCATACATTCTAGGAGACAGTTACCACCAAAAGTTCTTTGTTAGAAGCATTGATTGGTAATCTTACCCCTTTTATACTCATTATAATTAATATTGTGGCACATTTACCACTGAATTAAGGTCTTTGATATAAAAAAAAATAATAGTAAAGATTTTAGAAAACAGCTATACTATGGGTGATTTTGAAACGGAATATACGGAATCATATAGACTATCATGCAGGACTGTATGCGAGAATATATGAGATAATATTCAAAAGATTTCCCTCTCATCTGATGGTAAAATTTATGGTTTTTCCATATAATTAATTCATCACGGCTACTTGTGGACTCTCTATTTTGAATTTATTGCTGTGCAATGAATTGCATATCATGTAATGGTTATTTATTTGGATACGAGCTTCATTTTAAATCGCAAACATATGCATGGACTGAATTTCAACTCCCATTACTAGTTGAAGATTTTAGGAAAATTTCAACAAATCTTTTCTAAGCACTTTGAAGAATTTCCCTTTTTCCCTTTGAAGAATTTCCATAATAAGCGGTAAAGATTTATGTAGATTTTAACATTATAGTATTGAAAAATGTGTTGTGTCTTTTCCGCTTATGATGTTGGAATTGGAATAGTACTCCACTTTAGCAAATACGTTTTAGTCTTTAAACATTAAAATTTTGGGTGGACTGGAATTCGAAACAAGGAGATCCAGGTTCAAAACTGAAGCAAAGCCGAATGAAAAGCTCTCGTATCTATGCCGGGAATGGGAATGATAAGCCCTGAAAGTTATGTTTTGTTCAAGAAGGAAAGTTTGGTTTGGTTTGTCGCGCCACGGTCATCTTGTGCACACGAGGGCTAAACAGAGCGGGACCTACAGTTTAAAGTGGATTCCGAACCACTCACAAACCTCCATGGCACCGCCTGGATTCGAACTTGAAGCCTGTGGTACCAACGCCTAGAAGGAAGAAAAGAGTGTGTAAACTACTAGTAGCATTTCTGTGAGGGGATGGATTCGTATAAAATTTCTTTATGAAATGTGGTTGCAGGCCGCCTGTAGTTCACTGTGGGCAATGCTGAACCTGATGAATACCTAACGATCTAGAAGTGAATAATTTAACTCAAAATGCGTGGTATTTGAAAACAACATTTAAATCATCAGAAAAAGATAGATAGACAGTAAGCAAAACATAAAAAGAACTTCTTGCAAATGTTTCCACAGTTAATGAAATCGAAGATAATTCAGGTTTAACATCGATAACATTTTAGTGTTAATAATGCAGTGTTAGTAAATGAAATTTACATTGCCAGATCATTGTATTGTTGGACAAAACGCATTCCTTTGCTTTAGCAAACATGAATAATGAGTAGATAATCACTTAAAGCTCTCGTAATCAACTTGTTAAGTTAAACCCTTATTACTGCATTAAACAATTATAAAACGATATTAAGTTATTATTTGCATTGTCATTCTAATAATTTCTAACATAATTATGAACCTTTCAGCTCTCCACCTTCTTCATACGAAACTTATCCCATCCGCTCTTATAACATCTCATCAATGTTTAGGAAATTCCTCCGAGATCAAACCCAAACTATCCTAGGTTTTGAGGAAAAATAACAAGTGATATTTTGCGCGGATAAAAAATCGGTAATATAAAAATTCAATTTTTTTTTTATTTTAATATCTAAATTTACTCAGGAAAAAAATGCGTTTTTCAATGAAATTTTCTCTTAATACTCCAAGGACATTAAACCTTTAGATATCTATTTTAACACTCTAAATGTATTCTAGTAAATATTTAAAGCAAAAATCAATATCCATATCGCATACTTCACACAAAAGCTAAACCCCAATAAAACCACTTATCTCTCCACCTTCATCATACGAACCTTAGCTCATCCGCTCATATAGCACCTCATTAATGGTTAAGGATATTCCCCCGTGATTAAGCCCAACCTACATGATATCCTAGATAGACTAGGAGGGGAAAAAAGGAAGGAGATAGGTGGAAAAAAAGTGTTTCCGATAACATCGGAAGTTTCCAATGAGTTGCCTTGTTCCACCGTCATGGGCCGCACGCCAAGGAAGAGTAAGATCAAAGGAGCCATCCGTCTTCTTAATCTCCGACGCCCACGCATTAAGGGGGCCATTAGTGCGAAATTAACACCGCGATGGGGGGGAGGATGGAGGCGTTCCGCAGACTGGGACAGGAAGAGGGTTGTTTGGAATCCCGGGTGGATTACTTGAGGCAAATAATCGTTAGAAGACATTGAGCAATTCACCCATGGAATGTGGAATGGAATTTAGATTTCGATGACGAACGGAAAGCGCTTGTGTTTCCTTCCGACTACTGAAATAGCACCATTTAGTGTTTAGGGGGATGAGTTTACATACATAGATGTCTGGTTACTTTTATTTCATCCCCTATTCATTTTCTGTGTCATAATAGGTATCAACCCAATCCTTGCCAAGTTGTAATGGAACACAAGCTACACTATCTCTGCAGAGAAATCATTGCCTTGACATTCGACTCAACTGTCATTGGAATAGCATATTTTAATGAGGATAAGTTTACGTATAGCTCCATGGCTACTTTTATTTCATTCCCTATTCATTTTCTGTGTCATAACAGATATCCACACAATCCTCGCCAAGTTGTAATGGAACACAAGCTACACTATCTCTGCAGGGCAATCATTGCTTTGACAGTCGACTCAACATACATTGGGCATCACCAGCAACGATATTTGCAATATTTAATCAAGTTTTTTCCTTACTTTGTTACAAGCAAATGGAAAACAATTTTTTCAGAAAAAAATCACAGAATACAATAGTTCTGTGCAAGGTCCTTTGTAGACAAGAGACTTTCCTTTACTACATACAACACGAATGAATGATGATGATGATCTTTGATGTAGAAGAAGTTATGTGGATTACTAAGGCACTAAGGCAGGTCACTTTGTACCAGGTTTACAAACTCCTAAAAAAAATAAGGGACGCCTAGATGACTCAGAGTTGCATATTAATGGTGGGTCAGAAATGTTTCTTAAATGTGGCAAATGATGTTGCACGGGCAAGGTAGTTAAAATGTTCTCATAGAAATTTTTCAATTAATATACTGACGCAGTGGTAATAGGGAGGCTGATTATGCTAACGCGGAAGTAGTGGTTATACATCTAGTATATCCACTATGTAGTTTACATGTACGAACATGCAGCAATATCTGATCAAGCATATTCTCAGCCACAGCCTTTTTGGATACCTATACCAGGAATTATCTAAGAGTGTTACGTATTAGATACACGAAGGAAACGGTACTAGATAACAGGGTAATCCAGATATTAGCGAAAGAGCTATAGGGACTCCACTTTCTGGGATGTCCGCATGGTGGGGTCCACATGTTGCTATAGATTCCGCATGCTCTAACAACCGAAACATCATCTGAATAATTATCATATTGCCAAGCATTCATAGTTCACTTTTGTTACTGTTGATCTGCTGCTTTTGTTGATGTACGTTCATTCATTCTTGTATTCACATGTATAACATTTATTCATTTCTAGTGCTTTCTGAGATCACTATCGAGATTTCTGATTTGGTATTTCCATTTCGTGTCATACTCCTCACATAATTGTGTAAACTTGGTGTATTGAGATGGTTGCTTGGTGTAAATATATAGCACAAGACACAATTTGGACACCATAATGCATCAAAAAATTTGCTGGAAGAGACTGTATATGCAATATACAGTAACATATCGATTTCATAATAATTTTTTGAAGATCGAGGATAGTACCTTACAGAGAGACATTCAGGAATATCTGCTTTTATTTAGGTGTTAAAATAAAAATTACAAAAATAATTAAAAAAAATTTCCGGCAGTCTAACTGCTGCTATAAAATTATCACAATTGGATAAAAAAATCTAACTTTTATATTCAATATAAGTGTGGTACCACTAGGCCACGATAAGAGGTTAATTAAATGGAATCATTAATTTTACAACAATATCAATTATTTTTTCTCATAAAAAAACCTAAAAGGATTACGTTTAAAAATTCAAACATATTCTTTTAGAAATATTAGTCATAAATTAAAAAAAAAATATTCTATGGAATGTTCCTGTTTAAATATTTGTCTCGTATTTTATTTTCTATCGCCATCTTTCAAAATGAATAAAACATGTAATTTTTTTTTATTGTTACTACAGGTCAGTGATGGATCGGTTCTAATTTGTAAATTGTCATTTTTTCAGTAATGTGAGCATAATTAATTTTCGCCCTTATCTTCTCTAACCACATTTCCGGCAGAAAATAAATGAGGTATGCCAAAGTTTTAACTTAGTTTTTATCATTTTCTGCCAATGCTACAACTCCGAAACAAATTCACACAACATGCTTCATTTTTTTTTCTTTTTCTTCTTAGAATTCTCTGATATGTTTATGAAGGTTTTTTGAAACAGATTTCTGCGAAAAACTTCAGAAGTTTTATCTTATAAACAGAAAAAAGAACGTTTAATATATTTTATTTTATTTTTTTCTTTTTAGAATATTTTATTTAGAGAAGTTATTCGTCTTCATCAAATCTTATCTATCGTTGCCAAAATCTCTTTTGTAATACTAATAAAAAAATAACTGATGAATGTAACTAATACACATATGACCATTATTAATTTTACTGTGCATTCGTTTTCTTAATATATGTTATTTATCTATTCGAGGGTGAAAAAAAATTTTGTTAATAGTAAAATGAATTATTTGCTACTAAATTTGTAGAATATTCCTTATGTTACACATAATTTAATCATGGAAATAAGAAATAGAACATTTTTTCATGGAAAATCTTCCGAATAATTTACAGAAAATCCACTTAAACACAATTTAAATAAAGAAAAATGAGATTTAAACATAAATACACGTCAAGATAAAACTACCATTTCATAAAAATGAAAAAAAAAATAATAATAAAATAATGAAATTCCAATGTTTTAATAATAGCATACATATTCATAATAATATACACATTCATTATTTTTAATAAAATATTTATAAAATAAAAATTATTATCAAAGATTTTTACTTTCCCTTTATTTAAAAATTTAAAATTACATTCATTGTTTGCAAGTATATATATATATATATATATATTTAGTTACATTAAAAAAAATTAATGTAATATCTGTACTTATTTTATACTTTAATTTACTTCAAGTAAAATATAAAAAAAATATTTTTTTATATGGAAATGAGTTATTTATGAGAATGAGGACTTATGGAAAAAAATTGAAACAAAGTTAAAATTACCAAATCTATAATTTATTAAATTAATTCATTATTTTTAATAAAAAATTTTCAAACAATAAAAATTATTATCAAAGATTTATGCTCTTCTTTTATTTAAAAAATTTAAAGCTACATTCATTGTTTGCAGGTATATACATATATACTCAGATACATTAAAAAAATTGAAAATAATTTATATACTTATATTATATTTTAATTTACTTCAAGAAAATTGTAAAAAATTTATCTTTTATGAAAATGAGCTCACTAAATTGAAACAGAGTTAAAATTACCAAGTCTATAATTTATCAAATTAATTCATTATTATTCATTCCTTTTTTTAATAAATTTATTTTCAAATAATGCAAAATTATTATCAAAGATTTATGCTTTTCTTTTATTTAAAAAATTTAAAGCTACATTCATTGTTTGCAAGTATAAACAAGAGTTAAAAACAAAATTAAATATAATACCTATATTTATTTTATATTTTAATTTAATTTAATTAAAAAAAAACTTAAAAAATGTATTTTTATATGGAAGTGAATTCATTATGAGAATGAGAACATATGGAAACGAGTTCACTAAATTGAAACAGAGTTAAAATTACCAAGGCGATAGTTTATTAAATTAATTATCATTACAGAAAGAAATACAGCAAAAATGAAATCATCAAATTAATTTCTAAAATTATTAACATTCATTTCCATATGCGTTATTATTTTTAACATGACACAACATACTAGAAATAAGTGTAAAATAGGCTGTAATGCATTAAAATACGAGACACTGTATCATAATTCACTTTAAATGAAACGCTAGTTGCAAGACAATTTGGTAGATTTAAATTTCATAAAATCGAATATGCATTCGAACTCATTTGCTTCTATTCCAATTCTGAACGAATGGTTTATGCATTTTAAAGTAAAGTAGATTAACAAATGGAGTTGTTAGCAGTTGCCTCACAGTCATTATTGAAGATGAATTCTAATTTTATCATACATCTCAGCGTGAATGTTAACTTAAATATGCAGAGGTTGGACTACTTTAATACTTTTCAATGGTATATTGGCTTCACTTTGGGTAAAGTTATGCACGGTAAAATGGAAGCAATCACTGATTTTGTGGCTCAGTTCCTGGCAAGAACAGCACACTTTATGTAAGCTTGAAAAGCAATTTTGGAAATGTAGCGGGCCATTCCATTGGTGCTTTATGAAGGAGAAAAGCCATGGATGTTATTTTTATTTTTGAAATGTATGATTTTATACATTTTTTGGAGAAAAAAAGTTTTGAATTTTGAAATGTTTTAGAAATTTATTAGCAGATTTAAGCTTCTTTATACGTTGGAATAACAATTGCTAAATGCACTTAAAATTATACTACAAATAAAGACAAATATTCATTTTTCATATGGTATACATGCTTTTAAAAATTAAATTTGTTTAAGTTCGATTTGTGCAAAACAAATAAATAGCGATGAAAAATATGGCTATGTTCCAAAATTGCAAAAAATATAGGCTATTTTCATTATAAGTCTAACACCTATACTACTCTGTCCAAAAAGTAAGACCCATTTACAATTTAAAATTCCCGGAGCTTATGGAATTTCATCTTAGTTTTCTTTTTTATGTTGCTGTCACTGTCCTTGACATCTGAGTGAAATTTGACGTAAAAATATTCATTAGTGTTTGAGTTACGCTTGGCTTTGTGAGACGTTAAAAGTGATTCCGGCGATTTTTGAAATGTCTGAATGAATTGAGCAAAGAATTTGCATTCAATTTTGTTTGCAGAAACGTACAGAATGTTGCAGAAGGCATTCGGTGAGCATTAATATATCGGAAAGAAATGTTTAGAAGTTGTAAAAACAGTTCAAACAAGGCAGAGAACACGTTGAAGACGAAGAGCCCCCTCTGATCGACCATTAACCTCAACCGACGAAGCTCACGTCTAAAAACTAAGCTCCCGTCACGAAGCTAATTGCAAAATGCACTTAAAATCATATTACAAATAAAGACAGATATTCATTGTTTAATATGACTAGAAAGTTTCTAAATATTCAATTTGTTTAAGTTCGTTTTGCGCTAAACAAATAAATAGCAATAAAAAATATGGCTTTTTTCCAAAATTGCAAAAAAAAAAATATAGCTTGTTTTCAGTTTAAATCTAACAATTATATATTAATTAATACATGCAAGTTTTCGTTAGTCTAGTTATCAAAATTTTTAATAAGATGAAATTATATTTTTGCAAAAATAACCTCTATTGAATTTTCCGCGATATCATCTGGATTAATGAATTTTTGGTGAAAAAAAGTGTTCACTAACAAAAAAAAATTTATATTTTTATAAATTATGTTGCACTTTTTTCCTATGAATAAAAAAAAATTTAATTCTAATGAACTCTTTTACAACATAAAAAAATCACACCAATAATATTGAATACTATAATCTTCCAAGCTTATATTTACTATATTGTGAGAATAGTATGAAAAATGTGGAAATTCCCCATGATAATATACCTACACTACGTTTTGAAAATTTCTATACTATATAACTTGAGATGAAAGTTTTTAAATAAATATTTACAAAAAAATTAAATTGATTAAATAAAATTAATTAATGATAATTTTATGATGTAATTTAAAAAAAAATTAATATACAATTTATGTCGAATTATATGTACTGATTAACAAAATAATTAAAATTAAAATTAAATAAAAATTTAACTTATTTTACATTTACAAACACAGTAGAAAAAAATGCTTTTAAAATAGTATATTTAATACCCTTTGGAACAATGTATTTAATCCTTACAAATAATTTCAAAAAATGACATCAAATTTAGTGGGAATTTATTTATAATCAAAAAGTTAAATACTTCTCAATATTGTAGTTTGACACCAATTATTTAACAATTTTTTACTTGTAATACAGTTTAAGATTACACTAATAAAATAATTCAGTTTCAAAATAAGCTTTTGCGTTCTGGCCACATTAATAAAATAGATTTTTTTTTTCTCATCATCGCAAAAAATTATTTATTTTTAGAATATCTCCTGAAATATATTTTTTTATTTATATATTTCCGATTTTACATTTTATAAAAGAAATATGAAAAAAAATTGTTTAAGCCCAATTTAATTAACTACTAAAAAAATTATTAATTTAGACGTTGATAACAGCAGTTTTAAATATGAAGGAAATAAAAAAATTCTAAAACAGAAAAAAACAAATTTTTTTATTTTACTGGAAATCAGTAATTTATTTTATAGTTGTAATTATGTATCATTAATTAACATTAATTATGACAAATTGTGTTTGCAAGTGGCAACGGGTTTCTGATGTAAAAAAAAAATTCCATATATTTTTTTTATTTGTGTGTTCTACCTATTTTTTACATAATGTTTTTAAAAAAAATTCTACATAATTTTTATTCGTTGTGTTCTACATATTTTCTACATTATTTTTTTTTTAAATCTACATATTTTTTTTATTTGTGTGTTCTACATAATTTTTTTAAAAAAAATTCTACTTATTTTTTTTATTCGTGCATTCTACATATTTTTTTACATAATTTAAAAAAAAAATCAACATATTTTTCTACATAATTTAAAAAAAAATTCTACATATTTTTTTTTATTCTTTTGAGTAAACTATTGCATTTAAATTTATAAAAAATTAAATGTGTTTTTAACACAAAAAATTAAATTTACGTCCCTTAACTGTTCGAAAATATAATATTTCTTTCGACTAGAATTTCTGACAGAATTTTTTTTTCAGAATATAAGAGTAAACCTAAAAAATGCCTGTGCACTTATATATCACGAGAAAATACCACATGGTTGAAAGATGTGGAAGTCCAAAAATAAATACTTTTATTTGCTGTAAAGTTGCAAGCAAATAAAGTGTAAAATATGGTTGCAAGGAAAAATATGTCTGCTTCCTGTAAAAATTCCAAAAAGGGATTTTACTACAGAAATAAATCTCGTAGAAAACTGATTATTAAGTATAAAAAGCGACGCAAAAATGATTTTCTTTGTTAATATTAATTCCTTTTATAAATAAGTGTTCTAACAGAATATAAGGGTGGAATTTTTAAAGGAATTAATGGTTTTCTATCAAGAAATTTAGATTTTAACTAAAAGCTCATCATGCATAATTATGACAAATTGTGGTCTACAAATGGCAACGACTTTCTGATGTAAGCCAGGTCGTTACGAATGCAACAGCAATGAATATTCTCAAATGGCCACACTAGAAAGATAAATTATTCAATTTACGATTCAAATTAATAGTTTGAAGAATACCAAATTAATTAAAACTTAATTAAATAAATTAATTCGTTAAATTGTAAGATAAAATAGGTTCAATTAATTAAATTAAACGTAGAATTGTAAAAGAAAATAAAGATTGTTTCCAGAATTTTTTTCAGGTTGGAGATATAATACAGAGAAAGTCGCTTTAATAAAGAACTAGATAACCATATTATGTATTAAAAATAAATGGTATTTCAGTTTATTGGAAGACCAAGTCTAATAAATGCCCAGTTTTATCTTACAATCCCACGAAAAACAATTGAGAAAAAAAAATCAGGTATAAAATAAAAGCATTATTGAAGACGAGTAAGAAAGCAGAATTTCCGTAATGGTATTAGGTTATTATACATTGTTGTCTTTTTGAGGTTGCTTGATAAATAGTGATTTGGATTTCCGAACTAAATGAGCTTGGTTTGAATCGTAATATATCTGTCTACAAAGATGATGGACCTGATAAATTTGTAATTCAGAAAGTCCTTCCGTTCGGCTTGGAAAAGTGGCGTTTGGTTTGGTTTGAGTAGGGGCCTGATGGCCGAGTGGTTAGCGCTCTGGCGTTCGGTACCACAGGTATCGGGTTCAAATCCCGGCTTTGCCCATGGGCGTTGTAGTGGTTCGGAATCCACTTTAAGCTGTAGGTCCCGGTCCTAATAGGATCGTAGAGCGCTGCGGGGGCATTGTTACTCCGCGTCCGTGGCTTACCATCAAGTTACACGCGCCCCCTGGGTAATGCAAAGTGAGTAACATCGGTGCAGCCCTTATGACGAAAGATCACGGTCTATTTGCCAGCTGCATTAGAAGGAAAAAAAAGGTTTGGTTTGAGTTAGATCGTTCCGTGCACACTTTGTTCAAATTAGAAAGGGACCTACAGTTTAAAGTGGATTCCGAACAACGAACAAACATCAATGACGCCGACAGGATTCGAACCTGAAGCCTGTGGTATCAAAGGTCAGAACGCTAGCCACTTGGTCACCAGGCCGCAAAGTGGGGAGGAGGATGTGGACCTACTATTGCCACCTTTGGTCTTCCAAGTCTCACTGACTGGAGCTAGATGGCCGAGTGGCTAGCGCTCTGGCACTCGGTGCTAAAGGTTTCGGGTTCGAATCCCGGCGGTGCCATGGGTGTTTGTAGCTGTTTGGAATCCACTTTTTACAGTAGGTCCCGGTCTCCTATAACCGTAGAGCGTCACAGTGCCCAATCGGACTTCACACCCACATCATTCTCAAACTGTAAAGGAGCAACTCAGTTCTCAGCACAGTGATGTGTGGTGTAGTAGTAGTAGTCTCATTGACCGCTCGACATGTTCTTTCCATCACCCTTATTATATGCTTAGTCCACTTGAATTAAATGTTCCGCTATCTTCCTGTTTTGCGGCTTTGATCACAATGATTTGACCTTGACCTCTTATCACAATGCTTTCACAAGTGCAACCGATATAAATTCCCTCGCATTCTATGAGACCTCACCTCCCCTTCAGTGTTACAATTTTCGGCAGTAGTACACATTGGCTGTGAAGTTAGGTCAAAGGAGATTTATTTGTCCATCTAATTCTCGTTATGTGGGAGAACTGCAAAAGAGTTTAAATGAAATTGGAAGCGATTTTAGTGGAGAATGTGACTGTGAAGAAGATATTGAATATGACTGTGCAGAAGATATTGAATATGGCTGTGAAGCAGATATAGAAGATTCCTACTCAACAAACTCTGAAATTTCTTCAAACGATAATGATTTTTTTTTAACTCAGAAAGAATGTAGCATTTTACAACAAAATTGTTGTTTCTTATCCCATTTGCTAGACAGCAACATCTAGACCAAGCCCAAGAACCCGTGTGGTCTCATGGAAGGTAGGAAAGGGGGTGCTGCTTCTATTGTGATGGAGCACCACCCGTAGGTAGAAATCTGACTTGGTTCCGTGATGCTGATTTTTTTACGTGGTGGGGATGTCAGCCCTACGCCCAATGCTCTACAGTCATATTAGTTCGGGACCTAAGTCTTAAAGTGGATCCCAAACCATTACAAACATTCATGGCACCGCCGGGGCTTGAACCCGAAACCTGTGGCACCAAGTGCCAGAGCGCTAGTCACTCGAGCATCAGCCCACAACGAAACTAAAGGTGTGTTGATGCAATAGATGAAAAATGTTCCGTTCATTCATGTAGCAGGAGGACTGCACATTGGCCTAGGGCTCTTTTCTACCTTTTCTAGATGTGAAAATTATAAAGGTTATTCTTTAAGGCGGCAAGATTATTCCCCAAACCCTCTTATGACCAGGATGGTATTTTTGAGAGGATTAGTGAGAGATTTATTCCTACCACTACTACATACAAGAGTTAAAAATCCAAGAGTAAATAAAGAATTGAGCCTGGTGAATAAACTGATTCCTACCACTACTACATACAAGAGTTAAAAATCCAAGAGTAAATAAAGAATTGAGCCTGGTGAATAAACTGATTTTAGAAAAAAAAGTGGAATCTCAGAATATGGAGCAATGCAGAAAACAAAATTAAAATCAAGGAAAACTTGTCGTTTGTGTCGCCCAAATAAGAAAAAAAATACAGCATATTTATGTAGCATTACACCGGTTCCAATAGATTCATCCCGGTCGAACCTACAGTTTTGTTAGACTTCTCTATCAGTCTAACAACAGCTGAACTTTTCAAGTGGGTGTCTAGGGTATTTGACATGCAAAACGCAGTAACGGGACGTTACTTTAAATAAAGCCATTTACTGGTACATTATTTTACAATGATATTTACATTAATTGTTAAACATTCACAACCATTTTCTATCGCTGCTTGACGCAGCCTTTCTCAGTCTCCCTCCTCTCTCGTGTCAGCTAGCGTTCACTTTCCTCTTTTTCAATCTACGAGGTCCTGTCCCCTTCTCGTGGGGTCCGAGTTCAAAGTTGAATACTCCCCCACATTGTAAACAGTCTCTGTCAAAGAAAAGCAAGTGTCGCCGCCTGCTGATTACGACACAAACAAATCCTACATTTATGTTTATCTTGCCGAAATCCTGTTTGTTTATAGTTCACGTAAAATCAAGCAACGAATGTGCTGAAATAAGATGAGAATTTAATTGTTTGCTTCAAAGAAATCTGTGAGATACTGTTATTGATAAAGTCAAAATTTTCTGTACTATGTCGTATTGAATTTTCTCCAATTGGAATTTGTTTTATTTATTAAACAAACAAACCAACTACAAAACAATCCGTATTTATTATTAATGTTATAAAATTTACAACAGCTTATGTTTTTTATCGAGAAATCTAAGGCTCTATCAAAAATTTCTCGGAAAAGTTTTATTTCTCTTTAAAATGTAAATTTTCTTTTCTTTCAGTTAACAGAACATCTAATTAAAATATCTTAATGATATTTTAAAATTAAACAACTTTTAAACATTTATAACGATCGGAGGTCTCTGATACCGCACTTACTTTGCAATGTCTTTCTTTTTTTCACCTTCCATGTTACGGGTTAAGGTAGCAAAATGTATGATGAGGGACAACAATCCCTTTTCTCCATCCGGTTCATTCAAGGTAAAACAAAATCCTCTTATAACTGCTAAGTTAAATAACTTAATATTAAAATGTTTAGTATTAAAAATAGGTGCGCAGTAGATCTACCTCCCCGTGGTGCACCTGGTAACACTTTTCAGTGGCTAAAAGATCTGCAACTTGGCATTATGTTAGATTCATAAACTCTGTTTCAGCATGTTTTGTTGTTCTTTTTATTTTTCGTTGTTCTTTTTTTTTACTGTAACTGTTCATAATCTTCCATTGGAAATAAAAAAAAAATTATTAAAATAGACACCGCTAATCTCAGAATTTAAAGATGTCTGTTCTAAATGATCTCTGTTCACCATGATGTCTGTTCACCATACTTTAACACAAACAGCCCAATTGTTTCGTCATTATTGGCCCTCGTTTGAAACCTATATAAATCAAAGATCCACGAACCTTATAGTTCTTCGTGGATATTTGACAAATTTTGGGAAAATTCAACAAAAGAAATGTTAAAGTGCAGTATTAAAATGCAATTATTTTCATCAAGGCAGGAGCTGTTGTAAAAGAATTACTATTTGCTTAAAATCGGTCGAAAAAAATCACAAGACCAAAGAACGCAAAATCAAAGAAAAGACGGATTCTCCAATGTGTATGAAGTGTTGCCTTCTGGAGAAGTTGCAACATATTCTTCAAGATTGTCCAAATGAAAAATCCAATTGTTTTCCCCAAAATCTATTAATCTTCATTATTATCAGCTATAGCGTCTCCATCAACCCCAACCTTAAATTTAATCACCTGATTTAAACACCTGAATTTAAACACCTGAACACTACCAACCACCACAAAATGCTCCACACCCCTTCACCCTACATCAGCCAATTTGAACTTGGATCTATCCGCATAGTACAGTTACTAAACTAACTTACTAACTAACTAAATACACTCATGTCCATAAATTAAGGATAATGAAGTTCAGGCAAAGAAAGAGACAGAAGCAAAACAAATTTGACTTATTTGTAAAGTCTATTTATTAAACAAAAGGTAAAGAGCAAAAAAGATGCTATATGTTTGACATAATTAATAAAAATTGCGATTTTTACTTCCTGGAGCAAATTTCAAAAAAGAACCTATTTACAAAAAACAGTATAACATGGTTAGTGTGATGGTTAATATGGAGTATGTCTCCCGGACGATGCAATACAGGTCTTACAACGCCTAGGCATGCTGAGTATCAAATTATCAATCTCATCTTGAACTTGAACGCCGCAGGCGTGCCACTGGCCTTCCCGAGTTAACGAGATTTCAGTGTTGGGTGCACATCTACGGAAAAGGAGGATTGAAGAACCACTCTGGGCAACGCAAGCAGCTCTTTGGCTGAGTACACTGTTGATAATCAGTGATAATCACTGGGTTCGTTCCGCTTTGGGAGTTGTCTGGTGCATATAAACACACCAGAACGGCTCTCAATCGTGAGGAGTTCTAAGAACTCTTGCTTTAGGCCTGTTTGAGTGATTCCTGGCGAATAGCACACATTTTATGGCCATCGGCAGCAATCACTCTACTAAAACTACTTATAGAAATCTATCATTAAATTATAGAAAATCAAAACAAAAATTAGACAACTAAGAGAAAGATTACTGATATTTACATATGTACAATAAAATTGTTAACACAATTATTTAAAGGAAATGGCTGTGTATGGTAATTAGTATTACACAAGCTGTTAGGGGATATAGATACAATAATAGATTAAGAACATGCTTTTTGTTTCTATTGTGTAATGTAGTCTATATTATGGGTTACAAAGTCCATCACTTTAATAATTTTTTCCTTTATTGTTTTGGAGAATGCTGCATTTTGTGCCCAGGTTGCATATGTATCTGGATTTGGTTGGAGAACGTGATTTGAGTCTGTTTGGGGAATATTACACCACTCATCAAGCAATGCCCTCCGAAGTTCCGGTTGACAGGTGGGAGGAGGTTGACGGGCTGCAATTCGTCGGCCAAGCATATCCCACACATGCTCTATTGGATTCAAGTCTGGTGAGTATGCTGGCCAATCCATACGGGTGATATCCTCCAATTGAAAGCATTTGTCTACAATGTTTGCACGGTGAGGACGGGCGTTGTCATCCATAAACAGAAATGCAGCACCCATGGCGCCCCGAAACAAACGTACATGTTGTTCCAGAATGACATCCCTATAGATGTGGCCTGTCATTGTTACACTCTGAACATGCAGGTCAGTTCTGGAACCAAGAATATTTCCTCCCCAAACGAGCCATCCTGCACCGCCGTAACGGTGTCGTTCAATGGTGTTCTTTTGGTGGTAACGGGTACCTGGCGCTCTCCATATGAAAGTCCGGCGTGAATCAGACTGCAAACTAAACCTGGAATCTTCGGAAAATATCACACCAGACCACTTTGCGGTGTCCACAATACATTCTCTCTACTCCAGGTTAATCGCAGGCGACAGTGAGTTGCGGTAAGTGGAACACATCTGACAGGCCTACGAGCATATAGACCAATGTGCCCTAAGCGTCTGTACACGGTCTGCCTTGAAACTGTCGTACCGGTAGCTGAAGAGAGCTGACGAGACAGGTCTGATGCTATGCTCCGTCTGTTTCTTTTGGCAGTAACTGCTAAATACCGGTCCTCATTCGGCGTTGTAACTCGGGGGCGACCTGTGCTGTAACATCTACTCACATTACCATCATCTTGGAATCGTTGCCAAAGCCTGGAGATGACACTCTGGGCGATTCCAAGTTCCTCGGATACTTCCAGCTGGGTACGCCCACATTCCAGTCGTCCGATAATTCTACTACGTAAAAAATCATCCAAATTCTTCCTTTGTGCCATAACTATGCGGTTATTGCACTGAAAGGCTTTTAAAGAGCTTGTGAACAATTTTACTTCTTTGCCACCATTCCTTATATACCCCTCTCTTACACTCTCGTCATTGTGACGTACTATCCGCGCCATCTGGTGGTTTCCTGTAATTTGCATATTCTTCTTCAAGATGTGTGTGATAATTCTACAGGTGAAATTTTTATTTTAGAGTTCAATTTCTGTGTGATTCTGAATTATCCTTAATTTATGGACATGAATGTACCTCCCTGGCACTACAGCTCATGGTGGACCAAGGCCGTCTGCCTATTGGCAAATTTCCAGACCATAGAGGGTTTCATTTTACAGGGTAGAATTGTCAACCCTACGCCTAGCGCCCTACAGTCATATTAATCCAGGGCCTGTCGGGCGAATGTCTGACATTCGGTGCCACAGGTTTCTGGTTTGAGTTCAATCAGTGCCATGGATGCTTGTAGTGATTTGGAATCCAATTTAAACCATAGGTTCTTCTCTAATATGACTGTTGGGCGTCGGGCTGACAATCGCACCCCGTTTAGAAATTTTCCTAGTAGATAGATGAATTTGGCCCTCAAGGGGCTGTTGTATCACTGATGATGTTACAGTTTAAAGTGAATTCCGAACGACTACAAATATCCATGACTGTAAGAGCGTCCCGGAGCCCAATCAGACCCACATCATTCCCAAACTGTATAGGGGCAACTCGGCTCTAGGCCCACTGATGTGATGTGGTGTGGTGTAGCAGTCATATTAGTCCGGGACATATGGTTTAAAATGAATTCCGAACTACTACAAACATCCATGGCACCGCCGGGAATCGAACCATAAACCTGTGACACATAGTTCTAAGGCACTAGTCACTCAGCCATCAGGCCCTACTAATGTTGCTATAAGAAGAAAAACACATCCCAATTGATAAACTAGCTATTCTCTTAGAAGCCATTGAATTGTCAAGAGTAAAGGATTCAAGCCCTACTATTATTCGGCTTTACTATTTCTCCTATCAAAATTTATATTCTTAACATAATGATTTATTTTATTTTTACATTATTTTTACTTTTTACTGATTCTTTTCCAATACCTTATAACTCCACCATTTTTTTCCCAAGACCCAATTTTTGTCATTACAGGAGATGGTGCCAGTGAGCTCCAATAAATGCGTCAACTCTCACCTCATATTTCTGCAGGAATCTTAATCCATGACAGGCAAAGCCAAGACAAGTGGGGACCCATCGATCCAGGAATCAAAGTGTAATAAAAGTGACGAGTAGGCCAGGAGGTGATGAGAATATCGATGGAGAAGTCCATGGTAAAAGTTTTCTTCTTCTTGCTTTCTTATTCTTTCCCTTTTCCTTTTTTTCTTTATTTATTTCCTTCCTGCTGTTTTTCTTCGGAAAGATGAATAGCGAACTATTTTCTGCAAATCGATTGTTTGTAGCTCTATGTAACAATCCCTGACCTATTTCGCCAAGTTGTCGAATGTTTCGGTTGCGTGACATTTTTTTTTGTTAGTTGTCGAATTTGTGTTGACTTTTTTTATGTATTGGTCTCCTGTAAAATTCTTTAAATAAGGTCACATAAAGTAAAGTATCACGAAAAATTGACTGAATAGCAATATGTATATATATGGGCCTGAATGGCCGAGTGGCTAGCGCTCTGCGCTCGGAGCCACAGGTTTCGGGTTCGAGTCCCGGTGGTGCCATGGATACTTATAGTGGTTCGGGACCCACTTTATGTCGTAGGTCATGGCCTTATATGACTGTTGAGCGTTGGGCGTAGAGCTGACAACCCTACCCTTGCAAAGAAAAACATCTCTCGTCTCGAAATCTACCAGTAGGTAGATGGCCTTGGTCCACACTGGGCTGTTGCGCCAATGATATATATATATAAATTATAAGCACCCTGTATATAAAGTCCCACTTTCAAAATGCTGTAAAAAAAAAGAGACACTCGTCACAATGACTTCAAGATTGAAATGAAGATACTTAGGGGAAACGGTACGCTATCAAAAAAGTTCCAAAGTGTATTAACAGATGGCATTTAAGCGGCGTAAAGAAAATGAATTCGGCTGCCAGTGATATTTTGAATCGAAATGACAATGTATTTGGCATGGGTTGCACATGAAACCAACTGTAGCTTTCAATATGCTAGATTGCTTTGGTTGTTTTAAGGAAAAAACGACTTCCGACAAAAAACGAAGTCATTCAACATTTGTGACACTGTTAGTGGAAAGCCTATCCACCACGGTAGGATCATACTAAATTAGATGGGAAAAATCGATGGAACTGGGTTTTTGAAGCCATACCGTTTCCCCCTTCTGCCAGTGGGGAAGGGGAAACGGTTCAAATTTGAACTCATTATGACGAGTGGTTCTTTTTTTTTACAGCATTTTGAAAGTGGGACTTTAATTATAAACACCCTGTATATATATTATATTTATAAAAAAGTTAAGCGTAGGGTTTAATAAAATAAACACTAAATTATAATATGAAAAAAAAATCTGTTTTTTTTATTAAAAACAAAACATTTATTAAAAACAAAAACATAAAAAAATACTAGAAACTTGTAAATAATAGATTGAACGGTGATTTATAAAACATAATTTATTAAGTGATGAAAATAATAAAACTCTTCATTAAATATTACATTATCATCTAAATAATAGACTGAACAGTGATTTTCAGCAATGAATTAAAATTAGTGTTCACAACATTAAAACATATGTTTAAATATTGAATTAAAGTATTGAACTATATTGATTATTTTAGTCAATTTATTAAATTTTTGTACTATGTACTATATACGATGATATATATAATACTATACTATATCATCGTATTAACAAACAGGAATTTAACAAAATCATGAAAAAAGGATAATTAAATTTAGAATTGCAAGAGCGTCCCTATGGCGTTCAAGAGAAATAGTCAATAGGCCTCCAGACTCTGACCAGAGAGGAAGCAAAGCGCAATTACGCACTTCAGCCGAGAAACGTTTAATTTACAGAGTCTCACCCCGAGAGGTAATATATTTAGCGAAATCCTGTGTATAAGTTGGCCTATAGACTCTCAGCCGAAGAGGAAGTATGTTTCACTCACCCTGTGAGTACCTGAGTTTTGGGTTTTCGTCCTAAAAGTGGAACTCTTAAACGAATCTATAATTACATGTCTTTAAATGTTTTATATATATTCTAATGCAGCTGACAAATAGTCTGTGATCTTTTATGCCATAAGGGCTGCACCGATGTTACTCACTTTGCATTAACCAGGGGGCGCGTGTAACTTGATGGTAAGTTACGGACGCGAGTAATAATGCCCCCGCAACGCTCTAGATCCTATTAGGACCGGGACCTACGGTTTAAAGTGGATTCCGAACCACTACAAACACCCATGGAAACGCCGGGATTTGAACCCGATGCCTGTGGTACCGAACGCCAGAGCGCTACCCACTCGGCCCCTAATAAATATGTTATATATTGTATGTAATTGTGTGTGGTGTTTGTGCGTGTGTAAACAAAACCGTGAACTCTCCAACTTGTGCCTCAAATATCTCAGCCCAGTTACAACTATATTGCCCAACTTGCACACTGCAGAATGCCATAAGTATCAAATTTTAAATCAAGAAAAAAAAATGAATTTTACCCTAAATTAATATTTTGAAAAAAATTTAAAAGCACATCAAGGAAGTTATTGAATCAATTCATGGGGTTAAGCTGTGTGTTCTCCAACTAGAGCCCCAAGTATCTCAACATAGTTACAACCACATTGCCCAATTTGCACACTATGGAATTCCATAAGTAATAAATTTTAAATCAAGTAAAAAAATGAATTTTATCCTAAATAAATACATTTAAAAATTTTAAAAAACATCAAAGAAGTTATTGAAGCAATTTAAGGGGTTATACATAAAAGAAAGGAAATGCAAGAAGCATACTTAATATGTTATTTAAATTTTACTTTACAATCAATACTTACAAGAGCTGTTTTCCATTACGTAAAATACAAAGCTTAAAACTGCTTTGTTGTAACTAGTTTCTTGAAAATAAAGCAATAAATAAACACTATCAGAAAAGTACAGTAATAATATTGGCATGGTAACTTCAATTTATTTCTTACTTTGTTTTGGAATAAAAATAAAGTATCCCCAAATATTTAGATCTTATTTCTTTTGTAGTAGAACTTAATGTATCCTAAGTACATTAAGTTCTATAGCAAAAGAAAATAATCTCCCATTTCGAAAAAACAGATCAGAGAAAATAATCACGTTAAAGTCTGTAGAAATTATTTTGTCCAAGCATGAAAAAAAGAGCTAGTAAAAGCGCTAAATTTTTATAGGAAAAAATAGGCGTTTGTTTGTAATTTAGAAAATCTTTTTAACACTTAGTTTTTGCATTACTTTATTTATTTTTGTTAACAAAATGTTTCTTAAATTGAAAATAAATTTTGTATAATTCACGTCTACAATGTTTCACAGTTAGAATAAAATTCGAGGATTTAAATGAGATTTTTATTATTAAGAAGTGTAGTTTTTATGTTATAAAATGTGTGAAGTTAAGTTATTATAAATTACAAAATCCATTAATTGCACTCATGAGCAAAAGAAATATGTAAAACATCAAGTGAAATGTAAAACAATTTTCCAAACTGAATAACATAAAAATAAGGTAAAACGTATATAAGAATATAAAATTCATGAAAATAGTTTAATTTACAAAGTTGAATGTTTGTTTTATTATTAAGAATTGTAGTTTTTATGTTGCAAAATTTGTAAAGTTAATTTATTATAAATCCCAAAATCCATTAATTACACTCATGGGCAAAAGAAATATGTAAAACATCACACGAAGTGTAAAACCATTTTCCAAATTGAATAACATAAAAATAAGGTTAAACGTATTGAAGAATATAAAATTCTTGAACGTTTAATCTATGAAGTTGAATGTTTATTTTATTATTAAGAAGTGTAGTTTTTGTGTTATAAAATGTGTAAAGTTAAAGTATTATAAATTACAAAATCCATTAATTGCATTCATGAGCAAAATAAATATGTAAAATATCAAATGAAAATGTAATAAAATGTAAAAAAAATTTCAAAACTGAATAATATAATAAATTATAGTTTAAAAACGTTAAAAAACCAGCTTTTAGAGTTAATCAAACTAAAAAGTAAAAAATAATTGTTAACATAAGAATAAAATGACTGAAAAAATAATTGTTAACGTAAGAATAAAATGACTGACGAGAAAATGAATGTCACTGTTCTAAAACAGTGACATTCATTTTCTCATCAGTCATTTTATTCTTATGTTAACAATTATTTTTTACTTTTTAGTTTGATTAACTCTAAAAGCTTGTTTTTTAATGTTTTTAAACTAAAATGAAGTCCCGGTACGGAGGACTGGAATTATAATTCTTACAATAATTTAATTGTGAGTAAAACAAAGGTTAAATGCGAATAGGTCGAGCCAGCCACGATTCGAACAGGGAATCTCCTGATCCGTAATCAGGCGCGTTGTGCCACTGTCCCACGTAGGTTTGAATGTCTTTACTGAATACTTTCATTCTACATGGGTTAAATTGCTCTTCATAAGTTAAAATAAAATCACTCGTCCTGGCGATCCTAATCATGATGAGACAATAAACTTATCAAACTATTTTGGTGTTGTTAGTCCTTGATAAGTCTACAACGTCTCAATTAAATCTGATCGCTTAAAGTAGGGCAAAATCGAGCCCAAAGAGTCAGTTACAAACAAACAAACAAGCATGCAAGTGAAACTAATAAAAGCTTATTAAAAATAATGTGAAACATATAAAGGAATATAGCATCCATGAACAAAATGTAATCTATAAAGTTGAATGTTTATATATCAGGATGTAACAGTTGTTAGTGTATTAATATTTCTTACAAATTTGTTCCCAGTGCTTGTGACTTTTAGAAATCCTCAGAATAAACCAGTATAGTTGTTGATCATTACTTCTGTTTTCAGTCTAGAAATTTATCTTTGAGCAAACATTAAAACTTTGGATTCTACCTGTTGAGATAAAAAGACATGTATAGCAATTCCAGCCGTTTCTTATAAATTATCTTAAAGTCCGATGAATTAACTTATTACTATACAGATTTCAGCAGTAAGCATGGAAAGAACTCGTCGACAAATATGCTACGAGGACAATCAACTTCTTAGAGCTCAACATAAATGGTACACACAGAAAAGTTGCCGAACTTTCTGACATTCTACACACAAACAACATTCCCGTTGTCTGCTTGCAGGAGACGAAACTTAATCATAAGTTGAGTTTTTAAAATCAAGGGATATACGACAATCAGAAAGGACAGGCCTACCAGCACTGGAGGAGGACTTGCTTTCTTGGTCAAGACATCAGAAGTGAAATACATCGAAGTCCGTCCGAATTTTCAGAATGCACTGACTCTTTAGCCAAAGAAGGCAGGGACAATGATCAACCCAGGACTACCATCACAATTGTAGATGCTAACGCAGTTGTCAAAAGCCGACTAATTCCTCATAACTTTAAGAAGCCACTCATCACGGACTTCAACTGCCCTAGGAAGTTGACATTAGTTATTAGCAGAACTAATCATTACAGAGGGTTGAAGATTCTCCCAGAAAAGACCAGGGAATACATCCCCTGCAAAAATTGCCCCAACGGTATACCTCACCAACCCCAACTCCTCAGCACCCCAACACCTCAGCACATTCTAGAGTTCCCAGCACTCCCTCCCCATGTTTTGCAATTGGGTAGGGTGCCAATTGAGGCCAACTTAAGAGAAGTCCTGTATGGTGAAACGGTGCCATTGCTAGCGATCGCTATCGTGAAAGACTTTTGACTTGATCTAACTTTGATAATTATATTTTAAATCCATGGACACGATAACAACAACAACTGGTTTGCTTTACATTTAATCAAATTGTTTTAAATCAAATTTCTGGTACGTCTGATTCCCCGGGGTATCTCCAATCTACATAAATATTAGGTACATATGGAGAGAAATTCCAATATATCAATTTATTGAGGAAGAAACACGGAAACATGCTCATTTGCCGTACTTTTAATCGAGTTATTTTAAACCTAATTTCCGATACATTTGATCCACCGATACTCCAATCTATATGAATTTTATGTACATATGGAAAGAATTTCCTGTCCTGTCCTGTCTACCTACTTTCAAGTCTTTCCTGTCTGTCAAGGAAACATGCTCGTATGATGTACTTTAAATTGAGTTGTTTTAAATCAAATCTCCCCTATCCTCTCCCTCTAGACACTCTAATTTACATGAATTTTATGTACACATGGTGAGAATTTCCTGCCAACCAATTTAGTGCGGAGCAAACATGGAAACATGCTCATTTTTGAACTTTCAATCAAGTTGTTTTAAATCAAATTTCCTCTACGTCTGAGTCCTTGGGCACTCCATTCTACATGAATAGTATGTACATATGGAGAGAATTTCCTGCCCACCAATTTAATGTGAAGAAAACACGGAAACATGCTCGTTTGTTATACTTTTAATTTAGTTGTTTTAAATCAAATTTCCGCCTGACTAAGGCACGCCTGACTCCCAGACACTCAAATCTATATGAATTTTATGTACATATGGAGAGAATTTCCTGCCCACCAATTTAATGTGAAGAAAACACGGAAACATGCTCGTTTGTTATACTTTTAATCTAGTTGTTTTAAATCAAATTTCAGCCTGACCAAGGCACGCCTGACTCCCAGACACTCAAATCTATATGAATTTTATGTACATATGGAGAGAATTTCATGCCTACCCATTTATTGTTGAACAAGCAAGGAAATCTACGATTGTATGATTGTTGGCTGGACTTGGAACGAACTTCCTTTAGATCAAGTTCTCAGCATGTTAACATCCAGACCAATCCAAGGCATTTCTTATAACCCCTTTTAATGTCCAAAAGTCACCCTACGGTTCAATTACAGAGAAATAATAGGGCTATCCAATTCTGCTCGATTATTGGGCTAAGTTTCCTTAGATCAAAATCTCCTCATGGTAACAAATAGGTCGATCTATATCCTATTAAGAACTTTAATAAAGAGATCCAATTATTTATCTTATACTAAATAACATATTTTTAAAGCAAAAAAATTATGAATGTTTCATACTTTTATTTAAAGTTATTATAAATAATTGATTTTTTTAATAAGTGAATAAATAATTGTTTAAAGACATTGTTGAAAAGCTCAATATTCATAAGAAAAACTGATTTTATTTATTTATTTATATATATATTTGCAGAATATTTTTTTGAAACACGAATTTTAATCCTAATGAATATTATTTTCCTAACTAAATTTAAAACATGCAATAGTAATATACATTATAAAACATTTACTAAATCCAAAAGGTTCTGCGTTATATCTATTATTACATAATAGTATTAGAAGCAATATACGAACACATATTTTAACATAAATATTGCTAATGCGAACTTTTATGAAATATAATAATAGAAATAACAACAATTCGAAGTAGTATCTACTTATCAATACCCTATATCTATCACCACTATTCTGGAATGTAACATTCGTACTTATAAGATCTTTGGAATTCTTAATGATATACAGTTATTTCCTTCAGAAAATATCTGGATCGCCTTCATGTAGAAATACATTCTTAGAGTAATATCCATTCAGACGAAAGCAATTCAAAGGTATGCAAAGCATGAACACTTTCTTTATGCTTTGTAATTGTTCTTAAGCACAATAACAACAGGCCATGACGATTTCGCTCAGGATATTTGAGTGCCATTACAATTGCATTGGCCATTAGCAATTGAAGATGGTACTAAACAATTCATTGGGTTCGAGATTTCCCTTGAACAAACTGTGCGTTTTCCCCTAAGGGGTGATGTGAGGAACAAGTACTACAACAAAACAAATATGACGCGAGCGTGACCATTTCAACAAATTCGGCTTGTTGCCAGATTTGTGGATTTTCCACTCATCTCTACCGCTTTTGAAGTCAGAGGAATAATTTATGAGCCAAGCGCTTACGCTCCAAAAAGCAAGACAGAAGCAGAAATTTGTAGTGACAGCCCTTCAGTTTATTTTTAATGCTAGAACATTTGAGACTGTCGTGATATTTTTCCATTCAATTGCTAATTTAACACATTAATCCTTTCATGAAAAGGTTTATTTTACTTAAGTACTTGATGTGCAATTTACTACATAATAAAAAAATGCCATTTTTCCTCCAATAGTTACAATATACTATAAATCCAAACAGTTAACGAAAGTTATAAATATTTTTTTCTCCGACATCTAAATGAATTTAACATTAAACTAAGATGGTAATTTCTAACAGACAGTGATCTTTCCAATTAGTAGATAATTCCATGAAAATAGTGTGTGTCTGTTTAAAATAAGGATTCGTTACATGTTTTCAAATATGCATTTAGCTCTAAATGGGCTGAAATTTCAAATAAGACAAGGCTAAGTTTCATCTAGGGGCTTCTTAAAAATATTGTTAAACGACAGAAAAATACTGCTTTTCTGATTAAACTATAATTTATCTCCAAAGTTTAGTACTATTTATTTAAATGTTGCTAGACGAACCATTTACTGTTGTTAAGGTAATAATTGTTGATAATGATGGAATAAATATATAGAGAGTCTTCTTTATTATTTAAAATTATTAACATCTTAAGGAAAGAGCTCTTTTTCAAAAGTGTTTTTCAAAATGTTGTCGAATGTTGCCGAAATATTTTAAAATGTTGTCGAAAAGTTTCTTTCAAAATGTCGAATACTGTTGTTACAGTAATAGTTGTTGATAATGATGGGATAAAGATTTAGACCTGTTCTTTATTAATTACATTAGTAACACCTTAAGGAAAGAGCTCTTTTTCAAAAGTTTCTTTCAAAATGCTATCGAAAATATCTTTTAAAATGCCGAATGTTGCTAGACGAACCATTTAGTGTTGTTACGGCAATACTTGTTGATAATGATGGAATAAAGATATAGAGAGTCTGTTCTTTATTCATCATTAACGGAACAGCTCTTTTTCAAAAGTTTCTTTCAAGACAATTTTTGTTTACTGAAATCGAAAATATTCATTGATAGAATTATGACGGATAATTTTTTCAATCTCAATTTTCCTTTCCATTTCCTGGGTTCCTTTAAATTTGACTTCGAAATTTAAATGGAAGAGTATTCATTCAATAATAATATTCCTTGTTGATGATATTGTTTATTAATCTCAATAACTTCTTACTTATTTACTGCGAATACAATAATTTACACGATTTTGAAAACAATTAAGTAGGGAATAGGAAAGAAATTAATCAGGGAGTAAAAGTACTATGCGATATATGGAAATATATCGCATAGAAGTGATGTATGTGTTAGCATGATATATGGGTTAGACTGAAAGTTAAAACACGTACAAGTGTATGCTGTTAAACGTACTCATAATTGTACCATGCTATAGTTAAAAAATATATTTTATCATTGTTTCTTAAATATTTTTTAAGTTTTGCCACCTCTTCCCCACTTTGTACTCCTAAACTCTTTTTTTCAATTCCTTCTATTAGTTCACACTCTCCCTATATATATCTTGTTCAAATTTTCAATCGTTGATAAAATACTTTTTATTCATCCACTCAAGTTCACGTACATTTTTTTTTGAACTTGTAGTGGATGAAAATGGATGTAAATACAGTTTTTTTCAAATACTAATTCATTCATTAAATTTAATTAATTAATTTTAGTTTTTTTAGATTTAAGTTGCCTATATCTACCAATTGATGGCGCCAGATAAACTAAAAAAATGAATGAAAATTATTTATAAAGAACTTTCTGCAATACAGTGAAAAAAAACAAGGAATTGACCTTAAATTTTTTTTTATATTACTTGTTCTCTTTGAATACTACAGAATAATGTACTATATGGAAATAACAAATTATAGCACTTTTATTTCACAAAGTAACAGTATTTATAGCATCAAGTTTAGTCTCGGCTTTCAAAAACGAGAAGACTGTTAAAAAATGTGTAAAGAGTCTTGCATCGATATGCAGGACGCCTGCTGGGTGTTTTCCGGGTGTGTCCATACATGTGCACATGCAAGACAGTCACGCCTGAAAGTATTCCTGGATAGCAATGTGCTCTCTTCATCCACATTCGGTGGGCTTCCATGGCACGCATAAATGGAACATAAGGTCAAACGATGCGCATAAAAAAAAAGTAAAATTAAAAAAAAAAAAAAAAAAAAGATTTTTAAATTAAATTTAAACAATAATTATGAATTATTGACATTTATATAGATTCTCTATGTAATAAAATATATAGATTCGCCCTTTATATTAATCTTTCTATATAATTCTAAAACAAGGCGTTCATTATGTAGATTCTCTATATAATGAAAGTCTTATTTTTTAAGAATTTATTAATTAAATATGATTTCTAATCAGCTATTGTGCAATAAAATTCGTTCACATGTAATAAAAATATAATTTTTTAAAAATTTAAAAAAAAATAATTAAAGACTATTTCCCCCTTTATGGGTAAAATTGCAAAATATTGTGATATATTATATTCGTATAGAATATATACACACAAACTTATTTTAATGCAGTAGATAGGAACCGCACAAAAACAGATTTGGGTATTATTTTTTATTCATAGTATGTACACTGATGTGCAAAACTTAAGCAAGAATGTAAAAATTTAGCAGATAGCCATGAAATGGCAGAAAAGGAGGTCTGGAGATCACTAACAATGAACACGTAAGTCAGTAGAAACGTCATGCGTATGCAAATATTAGGAACGAAACGTCGGAGGCGACGTGAGCGTACGCAAAACGCGTGATATCGGAGCGCGCAGCTCAACAGTAGAATAAAAGGAAGGACGGAGACGCAACTCAACATATTCGCTGCAAGTGCCAGTTCGTGAAATATGGCTAGAAGAAATCACCTGCACGACTTCACACGTGGAAGAACGATCGGAAAGCTGGAGGATGGACGTACTGTCACCATTGCTCAGCAACTCTGTACAGCAACGGGGCGACAAGTGTCGCGGTTTACTGTGGTCAGATGACTTCACAAAGTGGGCCTATTCGCCCGCCGTCCTGAACGCTGCCTCCCATTGAAAGTTGGCCACCGACGCCACCGTTTACAATGGTGCAGAGAGCACAAAAACTGGACAACTGATCAATGGAGTCGTGTCCTGTTTACGGATGAGCGTCGGTTCTGTACCAGAAGCGATTCTCGACGAGTTTTGATTTGGACCCGGTTTTATCCCAGTAACCTGAAGAAAAGACACCGTTCTGGTGGTTCTGGTGTTCTTATCTGGGGAGGCATTTTGCTGAACGGGCGAACTGAGCTCCATATTTTTGACAGAGGGTCTGTAACCGGGGATCGCTATTGTGAGGGGGTACTCCTTCCCCATGTGCGTCTGTTCCGAGGTGTCATTGGCCCAGACTTCATTTTTATGGATGACAATGCACGGCCACATCGGACTCTTGCTGTTGAGGAGCTACTGGAAAGTGAAGATATCACTCGAATGGATTGGCCAGCTTACTCCCCAGATTTAAATCCCATCAAACATGTGTGGGATGCTTTGGGGAGATGCATTGCGGCACGCTTACATGCTCCGGAGAACACCCAACAACTCAAACAGATGTTGATTGAGGAACGGGCACTCCTACCGCAAGAAATGTTGCACCAGCTGGTTCTGAGTATGCGGAGACGGTGCGAAGCAACCATTGCAGAGAGGGGAGGGCATATCCCATATTAAGGAACATCTGCTTGTTGTTCTTCCTCTTGGATAGACAATCATAAATCACGACACTATGCGTTCAATAAAGCTTGTTTTTGTTTGATTCCATACCGTATGCATTGTATTCCTTTTTCAGCGCCGATGCTTTCGTCATCCTTTACGTACATAAGACTCTCCCTCATTTCTGAATGTCATGTCTCTCAGATGATTTCTCGTGCAGTTATGGCAAAAAAAAAAACACCTGTTGCTTAAGTTTTGCACACCAGTATATATTGATGGACAATCTTTCTTCAGATATCATTTACAAAGTTGCACAAAAACCAAGCTTCAGTGAACGAATATACTTTATGCATATAAATATACATCTATGAATTCTCCACATAGTACAGCTGTCCGCTTGTTCAAAATATGTTGCAAAGTAACGCTTTAAAAAACGTAGAGACTTGATGTCAATTGCGTCAATGCCTATTCAAGTATCTGATATAGATAATATTTGATAGAGCCAGTATTAAATGAGTCTGTGAAAGATATCGTTTTCTTATACCAATAGGTGGTTATTCACGTTGTATATAATTGGACACAAGGCTTTTGGTACAAAACAAAAAACAAGAAGAAAATATTATTTCAATTTTGATGAAAATTAAGAATAAAAGCACAGAACCATTTTGAGATCAATGTTTCAATCGTTTAACTTTGCAGTGAGGATTATTGTTTCTTTAAAAATTACTCTTGCGGACATGTTTAAATATTCAATGACGAGAACATATGTCATAATCCCTTTCTTTATTTAAAATGGTTACATTTCACATTTTTAGCTTGCCATTATGTATTTACTTATGATTTAAATTTTCATCGTACAAAAAAAGGTTGCATAATAAAAATTTAAATGAAACATTTTAATTAGTGTAAACGTTATTTAACACAAGCAATTCAATTATAAAAGGAAAAAAATATCTAAAAGGATAATAGACTTAATGTCTCAGTTCTTTTTCAATAACAAAGTTGACTTTAATTATTTTTTTACATATTTTTAATTACACTTAATACTCATTTTCTATATTTATTGCCTGGTTTTGAATCACTTTTCATATTTTGGTTTGGGATTTTAAACATTTGTATTTCCAATGGCTCTAAGTACTTGTAGTGCGTTGATCAATTCTTTCTTCTTGAAGTTTCCTATTTATCACTTTTGGCATTCTCCCATGCCTATTGAGATGTATAGTGCTTCTTATTGTATTTGAAATACTTCATTCTTCATTTATGCCTAGAATTTTTAAACTTTGATAAATTCACTTGACTATTGAATGTTATAGTGTTTCTTGTAGAATTCGGAATACTTCTTTCTTTATTTATGCTTTGAATGTTTAATCTTTTGGATATTGAATGTGATAACGTTTCTTGTAGAATTTCGAATACTTCATTCATCATTTATGACTACATTTATCTTATTTTTGTATATTCTTTTAGAGATTCTTGAATAATTCATTCTTCATGAAGTTTTTGGTCTACTCAACGTTGCTATATTCATGTGGCTATTGAATTTGGTATTTTTTGTAGTATTCTAATCAACTTCATATATACATCTTACATTATTAAACATTGACATATTCCTGAGTTTATTCATTCTTTCTCGAATGTTCACACATAAGTTGAAATTTGCCGAGCAGATTTCAGTTTTTATTTTTAATTATTTTTTTCATTTAAGTTTTGTTACATCTTTAATTCTTGACAAAACATAAATTTTTTGTTAAAACAAAACCACATTCAAAATCATTTGAACGTGTTTGACAACGTGTTGAAGACGAAGAGCCCACTGGCGACCATCAACATTAGCCAACGAAGCTCACGTGCAAAAAATAAAAGATTTGGTGCTTGCAAACCGACAATTTACAATTAGAGACCTTGCTGATGATGTTGGAATTTCAAAAGGATTGGTTCATTCCATTTTGGTCCTCAAACGCGTCTTTATTGGTACCGAAAACACTGAATGCACCAGCTCACACTGCATTGATTCTTCGTAATTTTTTTTGCCAAAAATGAAACCCATATCGTTCCACAACTACCGTATTCACATGATTTAGCACCGTGCGACTCCTGGCATTCCCTAAACTCAAAAGACCAATCCGGGGACACCCTGTTGAGTCGATTGAAGAGATTCAAGGTGAACCGCCGCGCGCTTTGGGGGCCATCCCTGTCGATGACTTTTTAGCACGAATGAGGATTGGAAAAAAAGTTGGCGTAAGTGCATTGTGTCCGTAGGGGATTACTTTGAAGGTGGTGGAATAAATTTGGATGAATAAATAAAGAGTTTAAAAAAAAAAAAAAATTGGTCTTACTTTTTGGGCACAGTAGTATCCAAAAAAAAAAAAAAATCTTTTAAGATTTTTGTATAATAACGATGATCAATTCAAATCTATTGTTCCATTTTTTTTTTAGGAAAAATTATATAAAAGTTCTTAAGAATTATTTAGTTTTTCAAATTTAGTCATTTTAAAAAAGATTCCTTTATGACCCTGACAGACTGCGTTTGACAGGAGATGACTACATTTTCAATTGAAAAATTTTCTTAGTCAGTCACGTTTTTTTGTACTATACAATGAAAGCAAAAGTTTGTTCGACAAATACTACATCAAAGTAAAAAATAAAAAAAAAAGACAGCTTTATTTTTTTTTATTCCCCTTTTCATATTTATATGAAATGATATCAACAAACGCTGAAAAACATATTTAAGTAAGATTTTTACATTATTTTGAGATAATTATTTATTTTTTTTTTCTATTCTGCCGTTTTCAATTAACTTAATGTTCATAAAAAGTGAAAGACATTATGAAATATTCTGGATATTTTTTTTTTTTTTTTTGCTTTAAAGAATTTTTTTCTCTCAAATCTTATCAACGTGAAAGGAAGATTAACTGCGAAACATTCCTCTATAAATTTAGAAACTTCACCATCATAAATTATTAATAATAAAAAGGTTCGGCATTTTGTAAGTATAAAAACTGTCACATAATTTGTGTGATTGACCATCATTATAATGGAATTTTTGTTTTGTATAATCGTTAACAATTATGACAATTATCATAACCAAATAGTTGTTTGATTTCAATTAAAAAAAATATAGTCAATATAATAGTATTCTTCTACTTTTGAATTCATTTCCTTAACCTCAAATAAATCAATAAAGTAAAATTATCAGGAAAATTCAATGGGTGAAAAATTAAGAGGAAATGTCAATGGGAGCAAAATTAAGAGGAAAATTCACTAGAAGAAAAATTAAGAGGAAAATTCACTAGGAGAAAAATTAAGAGGAAAATTCACTAGAGAAAAATTAAGAGGATAATTCATTAGGAGAAAAATTAAGAGGAAAAATCAATGGGTGAAAAATTAAGAGGAAAATTCACTAGGAGAAAAATTAAGAGGAAAATTCACTAGGAGAAAAATTAAGAGGATAATTCATTAGGAGAAAAATTAAGAGGAAAAATCAATGGGTGAAAAATTAAGAGGAAAATTCAATGGGAGCAAAATTAAGAGGAAATGTCAATGGGAGCAAAATTAAGAGGAAAATTCAGTAGGAGAAAAATTAAGAGGAAAATTCAGTAGGAGAAAAATTAAGAGGAAATGTCAATGGGAGCAAAATTAAGAGGAAATGTCAATGGGAGCAAAATTAAGAGGAAAATTCATTAGGAGAAAAATTAAGAGGAAAAATCAATGGGTGAAAAATTAAGAGGAAAATTCAATGGGAGAAAAATTAAGAGGAAAATTCAATGGGTGAAAAATTAAGAGGAAATGTCAATGGGAGCAAAATTAAGAGGAAAATTCACTAGGAGAAAAATTAAGAGGAAAATTCACTAGGAGCAAAATTAAGAGGAAAATTCACTAAGAGAAAAATTAAGAGGAAAATTCACTAGGAGAAAAATTAAGAGGAAAATTCACTAGGAGAAAAATTAAAAGGAAAATTCACTAGGAGAAAAATTAAGAGGAAAATTCACTAGGAGAAAAATTAAGAGGAAAATTCATTAGGAGAAAAATTAAGAGGAAATGTCAATGGGAGAAAAATTAGGAGGAAAATTCAATGGCAGAAAAATTAAGAGGAAAATTCAGTAGGAGAAAAATTAAGAGGAAAATTCAGTAGGAGAAAAATTAAGAGGAAATGTCAATTGGAGAAAAATTAAGAGGAAATGTCAATGGGAGCAAAATTAAGAGGAAAATTCACTAGGAGAAAAATTAAGAGGAAAATTCACTAGGAGAAAAATTAAGAGGAAAATTCACTAGGAGAAAAATTAAGAGGAAAATTCACTAGGAGAAAAATTAAGAGGAAAATTCACTAGGAGAAAAATTAAGAGGAAAATTCACTAGGAGGAAAATTAAGAGGAAAATTCACTATGAGAAAAATTAAGAGGAAAATTCAGTAGGAGAAATATTAAGAGGAAATGTCAATTGGAGAAAAATTAAGAGGAAAATTCAATGCGCGAAAAATTGAGGGGAAATGTCAATGGGAGCAAAATTAAGAAGAAAATTCACTAGGAGAAAAATTAAGAGGAAAATTCACTAGGAGAAAAATTAAGAGGAAAATTCAATGGGAGAAAAATTAAGAGGAAAATTCAATGGGAGAAAAATTAAGAGGAAATGTCAATGGGAGACAAATTAAGAGGAAAATTCAATGGGAGAAAAATTAAGAGGAAATGTCAATGGGCGCAAAATTAAGAGGAAAATTCAATGGGAGAAAAATTAAGAGGAAAATTCACTAGGAGAAAAATTAAGAGGAAAATTCAATGGCTGAAAAATTAAGAGGAAAATTCAATGGCTGAAAAATTAAGAGGAAAATTCAATGGGAGAAAAATTAAGAGGAAAATTCAATGGGTGAAAAATTAAGAGGAAATGTCAATGGGAGCAAAATTAAGAGGAAAATTCACTAGGAGAAAAATTAAGAGGAAAATTCACTAGGAGAAAAATTAAGAGGAAAATTCACTAGGAGAAAAAATTAAGAGGAAAATTCACTAGGAGAAAAATTAAGAGGAAAATTCACTAGGAGAATAATTAAGAGGAAAATTCACTAGGAGAATAATTAAGAGGAAAATTCACTAGGAGAAAAATTAAGAGGAAAATTCACTAGGAGAAAAAATTAAGAGGAAAATTCACTAGGAGAAAAATTAAAAGGAAAATTCACTAGGAGAAAAATTAAGAGGAAAATTCATTAGGAGAAAAATTAAGAGGAAATGTCAATGGGAGAAAAATTAGGAGGAAAATTCAATGGCAGAAAAATTAAGAGGAAAATTCAGTAGGAGAAAAATTAAGAGGAAATGTCAATTGGAGAAAAATTAAGAGGAAATGTAAATGGGAGCAAAATTAAGAGGAAAATTCACTAGGAGAAAAATTAAGAGGAAAATTCACTAGGAGAAAAAAATTAAGAGGAAAATTCACTAGGAGAAAAATTAAGAGGAAAATTCACTAGGAGAAAAATTAAGGGAAAATTCACTAGGAGAAAAATTAAGAGGAAAATTCACTAGGAGAAAAATTAAGAGGAAAATTCACTATGAGAAAAATTAAGAGGAAAATTCACTATGAGAAAAATTAAGAGGAAAATTCAATGCGCGAAAAATTGAGGGGAAATGTCACTGGGAGCAAAATTAAGAGGAAAATTCACTAGGAGAAAAATTAAGAGGAAAATTCAATGGGAGAAAAATTAAGAGGAATGTCAATGGGAGACAAATTAAGAGGAAAATTCAATGCGCAAAAAATTGAGGGAAATGTCAATGGGAGCAAAATTAAGAGGAAAATTCACTAGGAGAAAAATTAAGAGGAAAATTCACTAGGAGAAAAATTAAGAGGAAAATTCACTAGGAGAAAAATTAAGAGGAAAATTCAATGGGAGAAAAATTAAGAGGAAATGTCAATGGAGACAAATTAAGAGGAAAATTCAATGGGAGAAAAATTAAGAGGAAATGTCAATGGGCGCAAAATTAAGAGGAAATGTCAATGGGCGCAAAATTAAGAGGAAAATTCAATGGGAGAAAAATTAAGAGGAAAATTCACTAGGAGAAAAATTAAGAGGAAAATTCACTAGGAGAAAAAATTAAGGGAAAATTCACTAGAGAAAAATTAAGAGGAAAATTCACTAGGAGAAAAATTAAGAGGAAAATTCAGTAGGAGAAAAATTAAGAGGAAAATTCAGTAGGAGAAAAATTAAGAGGAAAATTCAGTAGGAGAAAAATTAAGAGGAAAATTCAGTAGGAGGAAAATTCAGTAGGAGAAAGATTAAGAGGAAATGTCAATTGGAGAAAAATTAAGAGGAAATGTCAATGGGAGCAAAATTAAGAGGAAAATTCAGTAGGAGAAAAATTAAGAGGAAATGTCAATTGGAGAAAATTTAAGAGGAAATGTCAATGGGAGCAAAATTAAGAGGAAAATTCACTAGGAGGAAAATTAAGAGGAAAATTCACTATGAGAAAAATTAAGAGGAAAATTCAGTAGGAGAAATATTAAGAGGAAATGTCAATTGGAGAAAAATTAAGAGGAAAATTCAATGGGAGAAAAATTAAGAGGAAAATTCACTGGGAGAAAAATTAAGAGGAAAATTCACTAGGAGAAAAATTAAGAGGAAAATTCACTAGGAGAAAAATAAGAAGAAAATTCAATCGGAAAGAAATAAGAAGAAAATTCAATCGGAGGAAAATAGGAAGAAAATTCTATCGGAAAGAAATGAGAAGAAAATTCAATCGGTGGAAAATAAGAGGAAATTACAAATTTTCTGGTATTTACAAAATATAATGTAACAAAATTAGTTTTTAATAAAAAAATAACAATTTCTATTTATTCTTTTGGCACGGAAGGGTGCTGTCCTCATTTCAATAGTAAAACTGATTTCAAAATAATATAGGATTAATAAAAAAAATGTTGCAAAACTTATTTTATTTTTATCAAATTTAATATATATATATATATATATATATATATATATAAATATATATATATAATAGCAGTAATTGTACTTTTAAAATATTCTTAGTAAGTAAACATTTAATAAAAATTCATCACTTATTCTTATAGCTGTATGGTTAATTATATGAGGGAAATATGGGAACTCTTGTAAAATATAGATATTGTAACGTTTCCGCCTATACCGGTCCTATAACACCTTCAAGAAGAGGGTCACTTATAAGTTCATGGAAACATTTAAATTTTTATTTACAATCATTGTATATATGTACGGAACTCTGGGTTAATACAAATTATCATTTACAAAAGAAAATTAAAGATTTAAATTTGATTTACAAATGCAGTTCATTCCAAACACGGATATTTTCTGAATTCTCGAGTCTACGAAGAATCTAATGCACCTGGTCTGCGACAGACCAGGTGCATTAGATTATCACACGGCGTGATTAGCAAATACACAAGGGGCTCACTTTGTAAACAGGACTGTTCAATCATTTTTACAGAAAAAGAGAAAAACAAAACTTGTCAACTAGTAGCAGAACTCTCTGTCTCTACATTCCCCTACATTCCTCCATTTAAGAAAATCCGTTGAGGGGAGGGAAACTTCTCTCACTTCTCATTTCCGGAGTGGAGTGGATAATGATGCAACAACTTATGGCGTAATCCATATCCCATCTGTAATTGTTTCGACTAATGAAGATATAGTGATACACCTCGTAAATTAGACTTGCCGGACTTGTAGAATTGTGAGACAGACAATCGCTAATTTCATGAGGTTTCGTTATTCATGACACTGATTGAACAGGTCGAATCTGTGGCCTGTTCAATCACTTTACAGGAAAAGAGAAAAAAAAACACTTCTTGTCGACTCGTCGTAGAACTCCGTTTTCTTGCTCTCCAAAGAACGTCAAGAGAGCGGGGGGGGCAGCTTCACTCACTTCTCATTAGAGTGGTCACTTCCTGAGCCCACGGTCTATCACCACTAACCATGCAACAAATCCTGGTGTCATTTCATATTCCATCTGCAATTGTTTCGACCTGTGAAGGTCGCACAGACAATCACTAATTTTATGAGGACTCATTATCCATGATACTGAATATCAGCTATTTGATTTGAATGACTGGTTGTTATTAATAGTAGAAAACACTAATAGCATGTAATATAAATAATAATATAATAATAAATAATAATACTGCTTATCTGCTGTCAAATTTGAGCAATAGGTTGTTATTACATACTTATAAAATAATGTACATTTCTCTCTCCTGTGAAAGAAATGCCACAACTCTTCCCGTAGGAAAAAGGCTACAATATTATCCTACTTTTAAAAAGTCATAAGAATTTTAAACATTTTAAAAGGTTTTTAATGTGCATAATGTTATTAAAATCATCCTTCCTGAACCAAATCCAAATAAATATAAAAGCGCTCATCGATTCAGCGATGAAAGCTTCATCTTTCAGAGATTTATCATTAGATAAATATTACAGACAAGCAAATTTTGAATAAATGATTTTTTTTAAAAAAAAAGATGTTACATTTTATCATAAGATATCTAAACAGCCCATATCAATAACCTAACGGATTTAGCTTTTGGGGCGCTTATTTATACGAAACCTCTGAAAAATTTAATGTAATGGATGCATATCGTGAAAGATATTTCATGTTAAGCATCA
Source organism: Caerostris darwini (assembly GCA_021605075.1). Lineage (NCBI taxonomy): Eukaryota > Metazoa > Arthropoda > Arachnida > Araneae > Araneidae > Caerostris > Caerostris darwini. The sequence goes on along the minus strand of BPLQ01008495.1, from coordinate 417,464 downwards.
AAATTTTTTGAATCGATTTCTTCTATTCGGTTCAAAGCTTTTAAGTAAATAAATAACCGGATTGAATGCGGACAGATTTTTCGATTTTCTTTATCACTTCATAAAATGCTTTTTTGGTTCAAAGTATTCTTGGTGAAAGGTACTTAAGATAAAAGAGGTATTTCTCCTTATTGATAAACATTTACTTTCCATTTCTTAAGAATTCCCCCCTCCCTGCCTCATTTTTTAAAGATTCCTAAAAGCGAATAAAAGATTTTTCGATTCTGAATCTTTTTAGTTCTTCAGAATTTAACGTCATTTGTGGAATATATTCTTTTAAATGATCCAGATTTCAACGGCTAATGTCTTGTAATCCAATTTGATAAAATGCGGTTACTTTGTAGCATAAAAAGTTACATTATGTTATATTAAATTAATTAAAGTTGGTCTTAATTTTATTCTACTTGCATTTTTAAAAGTAAGTATACATTTTTTTTTAATTCATGAAACCTCATAAAACCCTACAGTGCAACATAATTAATATGGTATAGTAAATTAATTTCAATTTAATTTAACTTATTTTTAATTTGTTCTTTTATTAATAAGTTTGATTAAGACAATATATTTTGTAATACATATATATTTTAAAAATGTTAACATTTGTAATTAAATTATAATGTTATAGTAAAATTGTAGGTCTCACTATATGAGGATAAATAAATATGTTATAAGACTTTTAATTTATAATAAGACCTTATAACCCTATTTAAATAAGGTCAAAAGGCCTAAGTCATTTAGTGCCAAAAATGCGAAATTTTTTCCCTTCACTTCTTATTGGAATTAACATGTCCCCAAACCATGGACTATCACCACTAACCATGCAACAACTCATGATGTCATTTCATATTCCATATGCAATTGTTTCGACCTGTGAAGGTCGCACAGACAATCACTAATTTTATGAGGACTCATTATCCATGATACTGAATATCTGCTATGATATTCGAGTGACAGGTTGTTCTCATAAGTACAAAACACTAATTGCATGTAATATAAATACCCACAGTACTGCTTATCTAGTGTCAAATTTGAGTGATAATTTGTTATTATGTTCTTATCAAAGAATGTACATTCTTCTCTCCTGCGAAAGAAATGCCACAACTCTTCCCGTGGGAAAAATGCTACAATATTATCCTACTTTTAAAAAGCCATAAGATTTTTAAACACTTTAAAAGGTTTTTAATGCGCATAATATTATTAAAAGGATTCTTCTTGAACCAAATCCAAATAGACATAAAAGCTTTCATCGCGATTTATCATTAAATAATATTACAGGCAAGCAAATTTTGAATAAATGATTTAAAAAAAAGATGTTACATTTCAGCATAAGATATCTAAATAGCCCATATCAATAACCTAACTGATTTAGCTTTTGGGGAGCTTATTTATACGAAACCTTTGAAACATTTAATGTATGGATGCACATCGTGAAAGATATTTGATGAAAATGTTTTGCATCAATTTCTCTTCTATTCGGTTCAAAGCTTTTAAGAAAATAAATAACCGAATTGAATGTGGACAGATTTCCTCTTTTTACTTCCATAAAATGCTTTTTGGTTGAAAGTACTCTTGGTGAAAGGTACTTCAGATAAAAAGAGGTGTTCCACCTTATTGATAAACATTTACTTTCCATTCCATTAAAAAGAAAGCAAGGAATTTTTTTTTTAAATATCGTAAAAGCGAATAAAAGAGTTTTCGATTCTGAATCTTTCTTAGTTCTTGACATTTTAACGTCATTTGTGGAATAAAATTCTTTTAAATGATCAACAGCTAATGTCTAATAATCCAATTTGATATCATTTGGTTACTTTGAAATTTAAAAACTTACATTACGCTTTATTAAATAATTAAATTTGGTATTATTTTTATTCTATTTGCATTTAAAGGGTTTTTTTAATTCATGAAATCTCAAATTCTTACAGTGCAACATAATTAATATAGTTTAGTAAATTAATTTCAATTTAATTTAACTGGGACCTGATGGCCGAGTGGCTAGCGCTCTGGCCCTTGGTACCACAAGTTTCGGGTTCAGGTCCAGGCGGTGCCATTGATATTTGTAGTGGTTCGAAATCCACTTTAAACCATAGGTCTGGTCTAACATAATCGTAGAGCGTTGTGGAGGTATTGTTACATCTTCAAGCTACACGCACCTTCTGGGTAGTGCTAAGTGAGTAACGTCGGTGAAAGACTTGCGTTAAGGCATCAAAAACAACTGTTTAATGTTTGGCAGCTGCATTAGAAAAAAAAATTAATTTAACTTATTTTTTAATTCGTTCATTTATTAAATTTGATTACAACATAGTTTTTTTCCCTTAAAAATGAATTTTAAAAATGTTACAAATATTTATAATCAAATCATTACATTACAGTAAAATTGCATATCTCATTATGTGAGTATAAATAAATATGTTATACGACTTTTAATTTAGAATTATGACTTTAAATGAAGTTATTATAGGTTTTTAAGTCATTCAGAAATAAAAATTACGGAAATTATTTTTATTAACTATTCTTTAAATATAAACTTATTTTTTTTTTTGCCATCAGACGGCGTATGTCTTAAAAAATTACTGGTTCTAATCATTAATTCATTTACTTAAAAAAATATGTAAATGAAAATTCGGTCGGTACCATAGGTTTCGGGCTGGGGTTACGGCGTTGCCATGGATTCTTGTAGGGTTTCGGAACCCACTTTAAACCGTAGGCATCAGTCTAGTATGGCTGTAGAGATTTGGGCGCAAGGCTGTGACAATCTTACCCTGTAAAAAAAAACATCTCCTATCTCGAAATCTCCAGTCGGCAGACGGCCTTCACCCATTAATATTATGACTCAATAAATGAACTTTTGAAATAAATAAAACATAAATTCAGCAGGAAATGCAACATTAATCTTCATGATAAAGATCCTTCAGAGTCATTAAACTTTTTAAATAGTATTAATATATATATATACACATATATATTTTCTTTCTAATGCAGCTGGCAAACACTCAGACAGCTTGGTTTTGGATGCCTTAAGGCAAGCGCTGCACAGACGTTACTCACTTTGCATTACCTAGGGGGCGCGTGTGACTTGAAGATAAGCCACGGACGCGGAGTAACAATGTCCCCGCAACACTCTACGATCGTATTAGACCGGGATCTTACGATTTAAAGTGGATTCTGAACCACTACAAACATCCATGGCACCGCCGGGATTCGAACCCGAAACCTGTGGCACCGAGCACCGGAGCGCCATTCAGGCCCATATATATATATATATATATATATATATATATGGAAATAGTGCTAGGCGTCGGAATGGTTAAAATTTCGCCTTGCGTTTAAAACATAATCTTTCAGTGAAATTTATTCCTTTTTTTTTTTTTTTTTTTTTTTTTTAATTTATAAAATTATTTTTTAACCCGAGTATTTTATTTCTTTGTTCGCTTAAATGCCCATATTTGAACAAGAGTGTCATTACTCATCTTTAATACAACGATGAAACATTTTTATTAAAAATTAATCCATGCAGTTCATCTTTCACTGGAGAAACAAAATCGTAAATTTAAAACATCGATTCCATTTTATCTCCAGTAATTTTCTCGTCCTAAACTGTGATTTATGTTTCTATGTCCGACGTAGATAGGAAACGAATGCTTTCGTTGCACGCCATTATGAAATTTGGAACGTTTAATCTAGAAATTATTACGCTAAGAAAAGAGGATCCCAAATCATTGAGTGAAGAACAAAAACAAGTTAGTGATAAGTTCTTAAGCAAGTGCATAATAAATTTAAAATTCAGTGTTTTCTATTTTAAAACATTCATATACTACTGTGTCCAAAAAGTAAGACCCATTTTCAATTTAAAATTCCCAGGCCTTATGGAATTTCAATTTTTTTCCTTGTTAGGTATATGGCACTATCCTTGACATCTGTACGAAATTTGACGTTAAAATATTCATGAGTGTTTGAGGTTACACTTGGCTTTGTGAGACGCTGAAACTGATTCCAGCGATTTTTTAAATGCCTGAATTAACTGAGCAAAGAACTTGCTTTCAATTTTGTTTGTGGAAACATATCGAATGTTGCAGAAGGCACTCAGTGAGAATTCCTATATCGGAAAGAAAAGTTAACAAGTGGTACAAACAGTTCAAAGAAGGCAGAGAGCGCTCTGCTCGGCCATCAACCTCAACCCACGAAGCTCACGCAAAAAAAATGAAAGATTTGGTGCTTGAAAACTGTCGATTTACAATTAGAGACCTTGCTGATGATGTTGAAATTTCAAAAGGATCCGCCAATTCCATTTTGGGGTTCAAAAGCGTCAATCTTGGTACCGAAAACACTGAATGCGCCAGGTCACACTGCATTAATTCTTCGTGACATTTTCTGTGACACACACAGTGCGACTTCTGGCTATTCCCGAAACTCAAATGACCACTAAGGGGACACCGTTTGGAGTCGACTGAAGAAATTCTACGCTCGCTTTGAAGGCCATCCCGGCCGATAACTTTTTTGCATGCATTGAGGATTGGAAAAAAATGTTGGCATAAGTGTATTGTGTCCGGAGGGGATGACTTTGAAGGCGATGAAATAAAGTTGGAAGAATAAATAATAATTGTTTTGAAAAAAATAATAATTGGTCTTACTTTTGGGGCATATTAGTATCTCAGAATAATATTTTTCATTAGTTGGAAATTTATTTGATTTGATTCCTAATCCATGAAATAACCTTTACCATAAGAAAAAAAAAATCATGAACAATTTTTTCGAAGAAAGGTTTTAATGTAAACGTATAAATTCCAAGAAAACATAAAAATTATGTATAGCAAGAATAAATGCAACATGGATTTGATTCCTAATACATGAATTAACTTTTACCATAAGAATAAGTAAAAAGATATGAAAAATTTTTTCGAAGAAAAGTTTTGATGTAAAATTATAAATTCCCATAAAACATAAAAAATTATGTATAGCAAGAATAAATGTAACATGGAAAATGCTTCACATAATAATGTTTCATCCTATTATAAATCTGAAATTCTTAGATAAAGGTTAATATATAAATATGAAACAGAAATCTACGAAAACAAAAAAAAGTTCAGTTTTTTTTATCAAGCATAATCCTTTTCAATAAATGTAAAGATGTTGTCTTTCATTTCTGGAACTAAATGTAAAAATACATAATATATAATGTTTTCAATTCAGTTTTGGGGAAAATAAATCTTAATAATATGCAAGACAGCCGTTTCAGGAAATATTTATTTCTACGTAATTTAGATGTTTACAAATATACATAAACCTTTTTAATAGAGAAAACAATCTGTTATTTTTTATGAAGATTAATAAAACTCTGGAAAAACTAGTTCTGCAGTCGTTAAATTGGAGAATAAGGAAATTGGAAACTATATATTATTTCTCATCCAAGATTAAAATATATGCCATTATACAATTTTATGTAATCTGTAGGAAACTGAATGGCCGAGTGGCCAGCGCTCTGACGCTCGGTACTACAGGTTTCGGGTTCGAGTACCGTTGGTGCCATGGATGTTTGTAGTGGTTCGGAATCCACTTTAAGCCGTAGGTTCCGGTCTAATAGGATCGTCGAGGTTTGCGGGGGCATTGTTACTTCGCGTCCGTGGCGTATCTTCAAGTGACACGTGCCCCCTGGGTAATGCAAAGTGAGTAACATCTGTGCAGCGCTTGCCTTAAGGCATCTAAGACCAAGCTGTCTAAGTATGGTGCCAGCTTATATGTTAAATATGTTATGTATATGCTTATGTATGTTTAGTATATGCTAAATATGTTTGCCAGCCGCATTAGGAAGAAAAATATTTTATTACGTATTCGAAATAAATTGTATAATATTTTGCAATTTTCTGTGTTTATCGGATTATAAATATAAGGATATAGATTTTTTTGGTCTAATTAAATTTTACTCGTTGCATATCGACATCAATTCAACAAGCCATAAAACATATAAACGCAACGAATGTACAAATAAATATTTAACCACTGAGCGTTCGGAATAAAATCCATATTCATTTATAATAAATTCAATAAAGTTCACTTAAATTCAGAATATAAGTAAACTTTAATATATACTTTAATTAAATATTTTACAAATGTAACTAATTCGTTTGACTGGTTTGGTTTATTTTGGTTTATTTCATTTTTTGCACACTTTGGGTTAATTAGGCCGGGTCCTACAGTTTAATGTTACAGTTAACCTTCAGGATTCGAACCTGAATTTTGTGGTACCAACAGCCAGAGCGCTAGCCAATTGGCTATCAGTCCGCCAAATCCGTTTGAATCCCATTTTAGCACAGGAATTTTAGAGTTTTATTATTTTAGTATATTGATTTATACAGACTACCAATGTACAAAATTTATAAAGCAGTATACAAAGCAGTTACATTAAATAAAATACAAGTAGCGCTTTGTTTATGATTTCATATTGAGTCTTACAAGAGACTTTTTTTTGTTAGAATACTTTTATTTTAAAAACCTAAACCTTCACATATATAATATAATATAATATACTGTATATATATATATATACTGTAATAATATATTGTAATATAATATATATATAATATAACAATATGTCTGAAAAAGTTAAAAATGTTTTTCTGCCTTCTTTTTATCTAGGTGAGGAGGCTTTATTGTGATGGAGCACCCGTGGGTGGAAGTCTAACTTGGCTCCATGATGCTGAAGAAGGACGCCAGGAAGGACTTTTAGGGGGAAACTACCCCACATTCGCGTATCGTATGGGAAAATCTGGAAAACTCCTACCAGGTAGTGCGATGAATGAGGAAAGATCTTGAACTATAAAAACGTCATCGAGTCTGCTCGTTTTTTGAAACAGCGTCAACAACAAAGCCGCCAGTGGATGGAACCTCAGCCCTAATGCTCACCAACACCACGAGTCGAGCTTTTTTTTTTTCGTTATTACATTAGGAAAAAGTGTTAATAACTGAATTCACCCTTTTTCGATATCAATGAATATATCATATATCTATAAATCAATCTATCAAAAATTGATATATCTTTTTCGAATAATAGAAATGTTTAGAATTAAAATGTAAAGCAACGAAATTCCGTATAGCAAAATACATACTTCCTAAAAGTGTACGACATTCATTTAAAAATACATTTAAAAATTTTTATATAAGAAAACGTTATATTTACAATTTGAGTACTTCAGTATAAGTACCAATAAATATTTAGCTTTTTCCAAACTAGCAACTTTGAGAAATTCCATGCAGTATATATATATATATATATATATATATTTACCAATTTATTTAGGATGAAGCTTTTATAATGATTTTCATCTTCTTACAACCTATATTTTTTTCCCTTTGTTTTCCATATTATCACAAAGAACTTTTTACATCATACTTACGCTTGCCTTAAAAAATATTTACTAACAAATTTTCTGAGCAAAAGGAAGAATGAAACTCCCCCCCCCCTTTTTTTTTTTTAATATAACATTGCATTTTTATGTCATGATCTTTTAAAATGCATTTATTTAGCAGATTTTATGACGTAAACCATAAAATTCAATTATCTTTGTTTCATGAGATACCTCTTTATTTTCGTTTTTAACGTTCTTTTTATCACTTACGTTTTTATACGTATAAAGCAATAACTTTTTGTTATTTTCTTACATTGAATTTTCATTGACGCTTAAGTTTTGTTTTTAGTGTGGACATTTATTTTCATATGTTTTGTACTAAATATTTAATAATATGTAATAACAAAAAAATATAAAGTTTACATTTTTTTAATTCGTGTTACAATTTTTTTTATATCTCAGTAACGAAGCTTCTAATTGAATTACAATGTGATAACCATTGACTTACATGATGCATTCTTAATTTTAATAGCCATAAAATGCCTACCGAGTAACAAGGCTGTTGCAAGGAAATGTTATTTCTGAGTAATATATTTTATCCTCAAAAAATAATAATAAATGCAAATTATGATTTAAATTAAATATAACTTTAATAATATTAAATAAATTTTAAATATTTTATAAATAAACAACCAACTATTTAATTAATTGGGTAATCCTCTTTACATAAGTTTATAAATTACCTTAATATTTGGTTCTACATTTACAATACCATGCTTTATAAATTAAATATTCCTTATTCATAGTAGTCATCAACATCATCATCATTGGCGGAACAGCTCCTTGGTAGTGGCCTGATGGCCAATTGACTGGTGCTCTGACCTTTGGAACAAAAGGCTTCAGGTTCGAATCATGGCATAGTGGCATGGACGTTTGCTAGTGGTTCGGATTCCACGTTAAAATGTAGGTCCCGGTTTAGTTAGCCTAAAGTGTTCAAAATATGACTGTAGAAAGACAAACCAAACTTGCCCCTTGGTGGGCAAAGGCCGTCTGCCTATTGGCAGATTTCGAGATAGGATATGTTTTCTTTTTATGGACTAGGGTTAGTCAGTCCTACATCGAACGCACTATAGTCATATTAGACCTGGGGCTTGATGGCCGAGTGGCTAGCGCTCTGGAGGTAGGTATCGCAGGTTACGGCTTTCGAATCCCGACGGTGCCATGGGTGTTTGTAGTGGTTCGGAATCCACTTTAAACCATAGGTCCCGGTCTAATATGACCGTAGTATGTCATAGAGCCCATTAAGACTTCTCACCCACATCATGGCAAAAGGGGCAACTCAGCTCTAGGCACAGTGTTATATTTGACCGGTATCTATAAATTTCAAGTGGATTCCGAGTCACTACAAACATCCATGGTACCGCCGGGACTCTAATCGATATCTGTAGCACCAAAAGCCAGAGCGGTAATCACCCGGCCATCAGATCGATAAAAGAACACGTATTTTATTATTAACACGACCATCCCCAGTTATTCATTTTGTCTTGATTCCTGACCCAGTGGTAACATGCGAAGCTATCGAACAGGAAAGCCGAGGTTCGAATTTGCTGGTGGCACTGTTGCAGACATTTCTTTCAAAAACGAGGAGTCATGATGAATATTGTGACAAAGCGTCTCGCATCGATAGTTAGACTGTCTGGTGGAAGTTTTCACTAATACAACAGTTACCCTTCAAAGTTTTTAAGGGTAATCGATAACGTTCCACTCTCAACTTACTAGCTGGTAGGGAGTTAGATTACCAGATAGGAGAAATGGAGAAAAGAAAAATTCATTCTGGATAACGTTGAATTGGCAATAAATACGTGGTAAAAATGGCATAATAAACGTAAACTGTGTCGTCACAGCTGAATGATAACTTAAATAACTTAATCAACTTAAAAAATTAGAAATAATATTTGGCAAACTATTAAAAAAAACTGAAATATACCTAAAAAATCTTGAAAAAATGGAAAAATAGATAGATTATTGAAGAAATACAACGTAAATATCCAAAATCTTGGTTTTGAAAAAAGTCAATATTTTCTTATGTGAATAAAACTGAATGCTTGCTTCGCAAATTTTATTTATAAGGAAAAAATGTCCAGAACACACACACACAAAAAAAAAGAAGAAAAATAAATAAATAAAAAATAAAAATAAAAATAAATTTAAAAAAATAAAAAATAAAAAAAAAGAATTCACTTTCGTATATGATAATTTAAAAACGATTATTACACATAAAATTTTATAATTTATAGCAACATTTTTTAATAAAGTTTAATTCCCTTATTTTTTTATTAAATGAAATGTGATGTTATCAATTATTATTACCATATATTGCGGTATATATTGAATTTTAATTAAAATGCTACAAATATTTAAATTTAATAATAATTATAAATGACAATTATCTGATAAAGATAATAATGTACAAGTATTGCTATAATTAATTCATTAATCGAAATAAATTTTAAGAAAGATTTCATTTATAGAAAAGATTTAATCAAGGACATAATAAACTCCGCCAAAATATATCAGCCATAGTTTTCAATAAATTAAAGCGAATGCCAAATTAAATATCTTTCTGTTATAAGATTCTTGAAGATTATGTTATAAGATTCTTTATTGATCAACAAGTCTTCGTTCTAAATTGCAGATGTCAACAGTTATCAACCGGGTATCATGATCTTCCTCGTGAATCTTCAATGTTTATATACGTTTATATATGTTTATATACGTTTATATATGTTTATATACGTTATCATGTATATATATATATATTCCATCTCATTTACTTTATCTGGTATTAATCTTTTTGCACTCGAATGATGGTAAGTTTGGAATACGCAAAATAAAAAGTAAGATTCGAATTAGCGACTTACGTACTTTGCACAATTTGCAAATTGGTATGAAAAGTAATTTAATACAGTTTTAATGTAGTTCGTGAAATTAAAATCTTCAGAAAAGAAAACTTACATATAATCTTATGCACACCAAGAACAACATCAGTCTTAATATTGTAGAATTTTTCCCACTGAAAGAGATATAGCATTTCTGTTGTCAGGGCAAAGGAATACATAACAAGTTCGTAATATCAACCTATCACTCAAATCTGACAGCAGATAAGCGGTAGCGTACATATTTATATTACATGCAATTAATGTTTTCTACTTATGAGAACAACCTAACAGCAGATAATCTGAAATCTGACAGCAGATAATCAGTGTCATGAACAATGATATAACATTAAATTAGCGATTGTTCCTTCACAGGTCGAATTAATTACAGATGGGATATGAACTATGCCTTCAGTTGTTCCATCGTGATTGGTGATATATCGTGGGCTGAGGAAGTGTCCACTGCAATTAGAAGTGAGGGAACTCACCCCACACTCTTAACGGGTTTTTCTGAAAGGGAGAGTTTTGGAGAAGAGTGTTCTGCAACGAGTCAACAAGAAGTGTTGCTTTTCTCTTTTTCTGTAAAAGTGACTAAACAGGCCAAGTTTCCAACTGTTTTCAAAGTGAGCCCCTTGTGGTTTCGTGTATCACGCCGTGTGATTAGTAAGTTCTGCCGCTGACTGGGTGCATTAGATTCGTCGTATACTCGAGAACTCTGAAAATCTCTAACCTTAGAGTTAACTACACTTAAAAATTACAGAAAAAAAAATGTAATTCACATTTCTTTGTAAATAATAATTTGTAATAATCCAGAGTTCTGTATATAATGATTGTAAATAAAAATTAACGTGTTTCCATGAATCTGAAAGTGGCCCTCTTCTTGAAGTCGTTATAGGTCTAGTATAGGCCTAGATGTTACAATGGTATTAAAATACTTTATAGATAAACCAAATTACTTTTAAAAATACGTTAAAATTTAATGAAGAAGCATTAAAAAAATTACGCAGTGTTGCTCTTTTTTTTTTTTTTTTTTAAATTGTTATTCTTTTTTTATTTTAGGTAAATGCAATACTTGGAAATTAAAAAATAATATCCTTTAGAATCGTTATCGTAAAAGCAATATTTATGAATCATATAAAATAGTAATACATTTATTATTTCATTTCAAACTTTAATAAAACTTTTCTCAGAGAAACAAAGCATTTTCTTAAAACATTTCGAACTATAAACGAAATTTTTTCTTTTCTGTTAATAAATGAAACATCAAAAGTTTAAAGTACTGTTTTATATTTTATGGGGAAAAAAATTCATCGACGTAAAACTGTAAAGCGTAATGCGACTTTTCAGTGCACTAGGAGAGGTGCCATTACTGAGCAAAATAGAGATCTTTATTACATCATCGAACATTTTTACAAAAGTTCTTTTATCAAAAAGTTAGGCACTTTCTCAACTTCTAAGTGAAAAAGACCTTTTCTTTTTTTTTCTTCTTCTTCTTCTTATTCACTAAATTTCAAAATGAAAAGCGAATTCTTGAAAGTTTTCATTTTGCAGACAAATACATCTAGGATTTCATTTTTCCTTTTCCGCAAAAAACCGGATTTGCGGACAGCAGATTAAGTAAAATTCTTAGAGGACTTCAGTTCGAAACTCGAATCAAAAGTTCCGTATCTACACAGTACAATAAAACTGACGTTAATCAGAACGAGTGAATAATTAAACTTCCCAGGTGAGGGCGTCCTTTCAAGTTTCGGTGGTACAATGTGAATGAAGTCTAGCTGCTGCATTATAGAAGATACCCAATGAAGAGATAATTATCTACATAACGCTGAATTTGCTACGTATTTAAAGTTATAAGCGGCGATAACCTCAAGTATCGATAATTTCTTTGTTATACATTGGTGGGTTTCGTGATCCACTTATATAAGTATAACAAGATTATATATATAATTTTCATGATATCCATTCATCCATCTACATTCATAATATCCATTCATCCACCTATCTATATTCATGATATCCATTCATCCATCTATCTATATTCATGATATCCATCCATCTACATTCATAATATCCATTCATCCATCCATCTACATTCATAATATCCATTCATCCATCTATCTACATTCATAATATGCATTCATCCATCTATCTATGTTCATGATATTCATCCCTCTATCTATATTCATGATATCCAAACAGCTATCTACCTATTTATATATTATGTTCATGATATCTATTTATATTTATGATATCCATTCATCTATCTAATATATAATGTTCATGATATTCATCCGTCTATCTAATATATAATGTTCATGACATTCATCCATTTATCTAATATATAATGTTCATGATATTCATCCGTCTATCTAATATATAATGTTCATGATATCCATTCATCTATCTAATATATAATGTTCATGATATTCATCCGTCTATCTAATATATAATGTTCATGATATTCATCCATCTATCTAATATATAATGTTCATGATATTCATCCATCTATCTAATATATAATGTTCATGACATTCATCCATCTATCTAATATATAATGTTCATGACATTCATCCGTCTATCTAATATATAATGTTCATGACATTCATCCATCTATCTAATATATAATGTTCATGACATTCATCCGTCTATCTAATATATAAAGTTCATGATATTCATCCGTCTATCAAATATATAATGTTCATGACATTCATCCATCTATCTAATATATAATGTTCATGATATTCATTTAACTATATTTCACGAACACAGTAATGAGAACTTTTAGGGGTACTTGCAACGGCATTAACTTGTCATGAGCATGTAAACCAAAAACATCCCAGCAAGCATCTTGATTGTTATTACTGTTGAAGCACTTTGTCATATTTCTCACCGAGTCTCTTCGTTTCTGAGAGCAGTGACTGCAATGCACACCGCCAGAGAATTCGAACCTGCATCCTCTCCCAGGTTACATAGACGAGTTACAATTAAGCCACGAATAGGGCAAGTATCCAACATTTGAAACATCTATTTTACATTCTTCATATAAATCTTGTAGGTTATATAATGGAAAAATAATCACTGGATATTATAACAAATAAAAAAAAACTTTTATTTAATTTTTTTATTCTTTGAATATATGGATTATTTTTTATGATTTTAATTCTGTTTTGCTCTAGCTATGAAAATTCTGAATAAAGATTTTTAAAAAGCATAAAGTATTTTTTTAAATATTAATATATATTTACATACATTTTTATTATGTGAATTTTATTCTATTTATAATTAAATATTAATATTATATTCACATATTTCACGCATATTCATTCACATATTCACTATTTATATTGTGAATTTATAATACAAGTAAGCTTATTTTTAATAGAAAAAATGGAAAAAACACAAATTGATTATTTAATAGTAACTGACCTGATAATATATGGACTTTATTTTAAAATGGTTAAGCCAGTTTCTTTATTAATGTTTTTAATTTTATAAATTAATATACCATTAGCTTTAGTTGCATGTTAAAAAAAAAAAAAAAAAAAAAACATTTGACATTTCAACTATGCATATAAAATAATGACTTACTGCATGTTGAGTTTTGCTTTCCTTAGTCTATGTCATATACTCTATTTTAGAAGCAGAACATGTTTAATCCCGACCGAATTTGCTATTTCATTCTTTTTTAATCCAACAAAAAATAATCTAATTTTCTTTTTCAACAAAAATGTTGAAATTTTTTTCAAATTAGTTAATAGGAAGCTATTTCATTCATTTGATTTCGTACAAAAAGAAAAAAATATTCTAAAAAAACACAAATACTTATTTTGTGAAATGTATTTCTTTAAAAGCTTGCAATAAAGAATTAAAAGGGATTTTCAAATGTTTAAAAGAGCAGATATAAGAAAGAGGTCTAAATGCCGAGTGGCAAGCGCTCTGGCGCTCGGTACGACAGGTTTCGGGTTCGAGTCCCGGCGGTGCCAAGGATGTTTGTAGTAGTTCGGAAACCACTTTAAACTGTAGGTCCCATTCTAACATGAATGTAGAGCGTTAGGCGTAGGGCTGACAACCTTACCCCGTAAAAAGAAAACATATGCCCACCATAGGGCTGTTGCGCCAATCATGATAATGATGACATAAAAAAAGTAGATGGATCTGAAACACCAAAAATATAGATTGATTTGGTTTGTCGCTCTACGGTCATCTTGTGCACACGAGGGCTAAACAGACAGGAACCTACAGTTTAACGAGGGTTCCGAACACTAACAAACATATATGCCACCGCCAGGATTTGAACCTGGAGCCTATGATACCAAAGGCCAGAGCGCTAAACAATTGGCCACCAGGCAGCCCAAAAATATAGATTCATAAAGATCGTAGTAGACATGGTGGAAATCAGTAAAGTGCTATATTTGCTGGACAAAAATTATAGTTTACTTAATTTAATATTTTATATATTTATTTTGTCATGTTTAACCCTTTAAAGCATGACTAACTAATGAAGTTGAACAAAGAAACCAAGTAAATCATAGTACATTGCTTACACTATGTCTATACTAGGGGTGGCCAACCCAAATGATCTTGCGGGCCACATTGGAAATGCACCGTAACTCCGCGGGCCACATATAAAATTATATATCCCCATATTAGATTTAGACCTACTATAGAGATTTTTTGGACTTCATGAGTTATTAGTTTTGTGTTTACTATTATTCGTACATGTTTAAAAATATATTCGTACATGTATAATACATAAAGTTCATGATATTCATCCATCTATCTAATATACACTGAAGTGACAAAAGTCATGGGATAGCAATATGCAAATTTTCAGATGGCAGTAGCATCGCGTAGAACAGGTATAAATGCGCAGTGCTTTCATTTCTGTTCAAGTTATTCATGTGAAGAGATTTTGGCGTGATGATGACCGCACGTCCGGAATTAACAGACTTTGAACGCGGAATGTTAGTTGGAGCTAGACGCATGGGTCATGCCATTTCGGAAATCGTTAGGGAATTCAACATTCCCAGATCCACTGTGTCCAGAGTGTGCCGAGTATGAAATTTCAGGCATAACATCCCACCATGGACAGCGCAGTGGTCGACCGCCTGCACTTAACGACCGAGACCGGCG
Organism: Caerostris darwini; assembly: GCA_021605075.1. Taxonomy (NCBI): domain Eukaryota; kingdom Metazoa; phylum Arthropoda; class Arachnida; order Araneae; family Araneidae; genus Caerostris; species Caerostris darwini. The sequence goes on along the minus strand of BPLQ01008495.1, from coordinate 402,016 downwards.
ACGTCTGCAAAGAGTCGTAAATTCTAACAGACAAGCAACACTGCGTCAAATAACCGCAGAAATCAATGTGGGACGGCTTGTCTGTTAGAACTGTGCGGAGAGCATTTATGGGACATCATCGAGAGGTCTGTTCGTGCCCAAAATCCTGCACCATCAACGCTTTCACAATTATGGACGTCTATCGAGACAGCATGGCTCAATATTCCTGCAGAAGACTTCCAACGACTTGTTGAGTCCATGCCACGTCGAGTTGCTGCACTTCGCCGGGCGAAAGGAGGGCCGACACGATATTAAGAGGTATCCCATGACTTTTGTCACTTCAGTGTATAATGTTCATGATAAAATATATAAAAATTAATATAATAATAATGATGATACTAAACGCACGTTGTAAAGAAATATATAACACTAAAAAGGAAATCATTAAAAAATATATAAATATAAATGAAATTAAAAAAAATAAATCATTAAAAACTTTTTATTTCACTTGTGCAAAATTAATTTCTCCACTCTTTTCTTAGAATTTGCAAATCGATGCGCGCGCATCATGAGTTTGTGGAATATAATTTAATTACTCTGCGAACTCACTCATAACTGTAAACTCATCAATAAAACAGCCAATATCTGTCCTATATTCACAAGAATATTATTTTAAAATCAAAGTTAATTTTGTCTCATCATTTCGACAGTTCATTTTTGAATATAGGGATGCACACATAATGTGTTTGTTTTAATACATTGGTTTTCACTACTTTGGCCATTATACTATAAAATAAACATGTCTGCTGGCCCACCTGGCCTTCACTTTGTGTTTTTTTATCTATTAAATTTCTCTTCAATTACTCTTGTACCTTTTGATCATGATTACCGGCAGTGAATATTCTTTTAATTTATTGCCAGAACTTTCGAGATCTTATGACACAACGCTGCTTTATACAGAAAGATATTTCTCATTATATTTCTCATCATTTTTAGGTCAATTCCTGCTTTTTTTTTCACTCTATTACAGAAAAGTCCTTTACAAATAAAGTTGAGATTTTACTCTTACATCTGGCGCCATCTATTGGTAGATACTTGCAACTTAAATCTAAAATAAAATTAAAATTAATTAAATTTAATGGATGAATTAATATTTGAAAAAAATGTATTAACATCCAGTGTCATCCTCTAAAAATGTATTTGAACTCGTGTGGAAGAATACAAAGTGTTTTGTGGGCGATTGAAAATTTGAGCAAGATATATATAGGCAGAGTGTGAACTAATAGTAGGAATTGAATAAAGTGAATGCCAGCGATAATACTTAATAAATAACACTTTTCGTGAATCATTTTGGTACTGCAGGAAATCAATTCAGATATTTGAGAACAAAATATCACATTAGAATAACAGTTGCCGGACGTATGATATCATGAGAGAATATTGTATGGTATTCCAAAATATTCTTTTTATACAGAATCAATAATTTATTTCCATATTAATTTACTTATGCTTATAGAAAATATATGAGATAAATATACGGGATATATTTTTTTTCTTTCTAAGGCAGCTGGCAAACAGACAGCTTGGTCTTGGATGCCTTAAGGCAAGCGCTGCACAGACGTTACTCACTCTGCATTACCCAGGGGGTGCGTGTCACTTGAAGATAAGCCATGGACGTGGAGTAACAATGCCCCCGTAACGCTCTACGATCCTATTAGACCGGAACCTACGGTTTAAAGTGGATTCCGAACCACTACAAACATCCATGTCACCGCCGAGACTCGAACCCGAAACCTGTGGTACCGAGCGCTAGCCACTCGACCATTCAGGCCCATATACGGGATATATACATACGAGACTCTACTATATGAGATACGATAATTGTTTTAATAAACTGTAAATGAGTTAATGCAAAGAAATATGCAAGATATTCGAAAAATTGTGAAAAACTACTTTCAAGTACAAAAGAGAAACAAAAATTTTGTAATGTTTAAAAGTAGAAATCTCAAAATATGCATTCCTTCAATTGAAATTTTTCTATGTGTGCGCATTTAGTAGCATGAAATTTCAAAATCCATGACCCTTAGAGGACATTCACAGAGATCTAAGGCGAAATTTCTGATCGACAGACACAAATCCAAGTTTCTCAAGTCTTCCTAGTACTAGAGTATTCATCTTTGAGATGTTCTGAAGGAGTTTGATGTCAGAAGATTTGCAAGAAGAAGATTGCTTCTGGTTGGTTGGCGTTCTATACTGTTTTGAGATTTTGAAATCCGATCGAAATACGCCGGTTTTTTTTCAATTCCTACTATTAGCTCACACTCTCCCTATATATATCTTATTCAAATTTTCAATCGTTCATAAAACACTTTTTATTCGGCCACTCGAGTTCACATAAATTTTTTTTTTGAACTTGTTGTTTATGACACTGGATGTTTTTTCAAATATTAATTCATTAATTAAATTTAATTCATTCATTAATTTTAGTTTTTTTTTTTTTCAGATTTAAGTTGCATGTATCTACCAAGAAATGGCGCCAGATAAACTTAAAAAAATGAAAAATTATTTGTAAAGGACTTTCTGCAATAGAGTGAAAAAAAAAGTAGGAATTGACTTTTAAATTTTTTTTATAATACTTGTTTTCTAATGCACCTGACAAACACTTAGTCAACTGTCTTGGTTGCCTTAAGGCAAGCGCTGCACAGATGTTACTCAGTTTTCATTACCCAGAGGGCGAGTGTCACTTGAAAATAAGTCACGGACGTGGAGTAACAATGTCCCCGCAACGCTCTACGATCCTATTAGACGGGGACCTACGGTTTAAAGTGGATTCCGAACCACTACAAACATCCATGGGACTCGAACCCGAAACCTGTGGTACCGAGCGCCAGAGCGCTAGCCACTCGGCCATTCAGGACCTGAAATACACCTTCTATCATGAATATGTTAACAACTAATAACCACTTCCATCAGAAAACTAACAACCACTTCCATCAGAAAAAAGGAATTCTGAAGCAATGATGGCTCATAGTAACTTTTTGCAAATTTTAAATGTTTCAAAAAATTAAAAAATATAGTAATTGATTTAAAACACTCCTTTAATTTAAGGAATTATTAAAAGAATATACGATAGGTACTTGTGATTATTGCCTGCAAATGATTATAAAATTCTTGACTCATAGAACAGAATATTATAATAATGAGTATATCGTTAAGATATTATCTTCAGACAAAGATTTCGTTAAGTGTAGCTTATACTTCACTTTTTTTTTTCTTTTATCATATTCTGTAATCTAGGTGCTTCAATAAATGATGATGAGGCTCATAAAAAATATCTTTCTTTAGGGAGAAAATTTTTAGCATTTTTTAAAATTATTCTATAATATACTTAAGGAAATATGTCTTTTTAATGCTTGCATTCGAAAAAAAAGATCTTTGTTTTCTTAGATTGTTTTTGCATTAAAACTAATATTTGAATTCAGTTCTATAGTTAATTATACTTTCTATAATATTTATATAATAAAAAATTGTTTTACAAATAAAAATAATTAATTTTTTTACACACTCACTTTTTTATTATTGCAGATTTTTTATAGTTATCTGCTTTTAATTCACAGAATTAAATTATTGACGTCAAGTTATTTATTTAAAACAATATAATGGAAACAAACTCTATGCTATATATTTATAACTCCAAAATTACTATAAACATTTAATTTTTAATTCATGATGATGATAATTAAACTCTTATATTACTTCCAGATAACCGTGAAAAAAATTTTTAACGAAAAATAAATTAAAATGAAAAATATATTTTAAATAATTGATTATTTCCCCTATTGGTATTATGAACGCCATCAACTGCAATCACATGAAAGTAGAACTGAACAAAATGGCTAATTTTCGCATCGAAGTAAAATAGACACATACTTCTCATCATTTCATCCCCTAGGATACAGCAGAAAAATCCATTTGGACTTTTCCATATTATCCGCAATGAACATCGGCCTCTCAAATGTTTCTTTATATCTTTGATCGCAGAAATTGAAAATTTCTATCACCCAAGTAAATATAAATTCTTTGAATTTACTTTCTTCCATAGCAGACAACTATATGTTTCCACCAAAAAATAAAATTATATAATTAAATCACACATTGATATTATTTTTTCCTTCGATGAATTATTACTTTTTTTAATATAATGATATATATATTTTTTTAAACTTATGAATTATCAATTTGTACACGTAATAAAAGGAATTTTAACTGGATAATTTTATTGCATCCTATTATCATCGACATTTACGACTAATCTAGAAAAAGATACAAAAAAAAATGTTTCAATTCTTGCTTTGAGATATTTATAAAAATATAACACAGAATTAAAAAGATACAAAACGAAAGCTCAGTAATCTTGCAAAAAAAAAAAAAAAAAAAAAAAATTGAATGCGCAAATATCGCATATCCTCTATCAAACGTTTCAGTTAGGAATCAAAGTGTGATGTCAAACTCATTCTTATCTATTTTTATAAATATCTCAAAGCAAGAATTGAAACATATTTTTTTTTGTATCATTTTTCTAGATTAGTCGTAAATGTCGATGATAATAGGATGCAATAAAATTATCCAGCTAAAATTCCTTTTATTACGTGTACAAATTGATAATTCATAAGTTTAAAAAAATAATATATCATTGTATTACAAAAAGTAATAATTCATCGAAGGAAAAAATAATATCAATGTGAGATTTACCGCGATTGTTTATATGTACCGTAAGCATCTTAAATTTCAATTGTTAGTGGAATTGAAAAGAAATACGCAAGAATCTTTTTGGAATTATTATGTCTGAATCTTTAATAACATAAAATAAGAAAAAGGTTTGTACAGTAGAACCTTCAAGGGAGACGTCAAATAATTCGTGTTATAGAGTTTTCGACTTATGGAGGATTTCGACTTATGCGGATTTTGTACGGAAATATTCGACTTGTAGAGGTTTAGATTCTAAGTGACTTATTTTGAGTTAGAAAGGTAAAATAAATAAAAATTCAAGTTACAGAGGTAATAAACATGTTTATTTGAAACTTAAAAGTTATATTATGTACTACAACAAAAAATCAAAATAATTCCGAAACAACCTTAAAATTAAAAAAGTCAATTATTTATTTATTTGCATTAGACAAATCGATCGTTATCTATCTATCGCTAGTGTTCAAATGAAATCACTAGCAATAAAAAGAATTATAAGAATAAGAATATTTCATAGAATTGGTTATTCTATTTACTGTATACACATATATTGTTTTCTAAGAAACAATGACGTGCATTGTCGTGAAATCCTCAAAGTCGGTAACTTATTTTTCTTCGAGCTACAGAGGTAATGTTCGAGACATAGAGGTCCAATTTTTGTTTTCGACTTATGGAGGGAAAATATATACCAAAATGGCTTGTGGGGATTGCCTCATTATTTCGACTTACAGAGGGTTGAAATTTCGAGTCATAGGGGTTTTGGGGCTTGAAGGGAAAGGAACAAAAAAGTTTTTCGAGTTTTGGAGGTTTTCGACTTGTAGAGGTTCGACTTAAAGAGACTCTACTGTATTTGTATTGAAATACTAAACCACATTTTATAATTTAATTTTTCTAAGATATTTCTAATTGAATTTATTAAAATTATTATGTTACATTATTTCTTGTTTCGTTGCTATAATTGTTACCTAACAGGTGGGCCGAAACGTTCATAGGCTGATACATAGATGGCGTTACTAGCATTAAATCCATATAATTTTTAGTTAGCCCTAACCTTCAAAAGACACGTATATAAATTTGAGAGCTGTTGCACTGTTGGTATGTGAGTTATAGCATTTTTAGTGAAGCAACTTTTGTTAGTTTGAAAAAAATGGATAAAAAGGAATTTCGTGTGTTAATAACACATTGCTATTTGGTGTAAATAAATACCACTGAAGCCAAGGCTTGGCTTGATAAACATTATTCGGACTTTGCGCCAGGAAAATCAACCGTAGAGAAGTGGTTTGCTAAATTTAAACGAGGAGAAATGAGCACCGAGGACGATGCACGCAGTGGACGCCCCAAAGAGGCTGTAACTGACGAAAACATCAAAAAAGTCCACAAAATAATTTCTGATAACCGTAAATTGAAGCTGATTGAGATAGCTGAGACCCTAAAGATATCAAAGGAACGTGTTGGACATATCGTGAATGAATATTTGGATATGCGAAAGCTCTGTTCAAAGTAGGTGCTGCGCAGAGCTCACAATCGACCCAAACGAATTGATGATTCTAAGCAGTGTTTGGAGCTGTTCAATCGTGATAAACCCGAATTTTTGCGTCTATAAGTGACAATGGATGAAACATGGCTCAATCATTTCACACCGGAGTCCAATCGACAGTCAGCCGAGTGTACTGCACGTGATGAACACTAAAAATTCTATAACTCACATATTAATAGTGCAACAGTTGTCACATTTATACACTTGTCTTTTGAAGGTTAGGGCGAACTAAAACTCATATGGATTTAATACTAGTAGCGCCATCTATGTGTCAGCCTATGAACTTTTCAGTCCGCTTGTTATATTGTATACTGCACTATTTTTTTTAAAAAGAAATCACTAATATTTTATGTGACTCCAAATACACTTTTGGCACATCGTTGGAAATCGTTGGAAACGACTACTTTAAATGCGGAATTTTACTATCAGTATCTAACATTATTAAAAAAAAATACCAAAGTTGTTTGTGCCACAAAAAAATAGTGAAGAACATATTAAAAATTCTCAATGATTGACATTTATTTTAAATAATATATTTACAATCACACTTGCAGAAATATATAAAAATTAAATTTGTGGTTTAAATGTAAGAAAATAATTAAGCTTAACAAAGTATTCATAATACTTGTGATGATAGGCATAATACTTTGTAACTTTGATAAAGATGAACAGTACTAATTATAAAAAAAATCATTTTATAACAATAATTTCCTTTCAATTATGATACTTAATCGTTAATTAAAATCTTAATCTTAAATTAAGACTATTTATCTGCTAAAGCTTTTTAAATGAAATATACTCAGCATATCTGATAGAGCTTGAAATTAGGATTTTTAATCGTAACTGCTAGAGCTTGTTAAAGCTAATTCATTCTTATCTGCGAAGTACAATTTTTGAACCTTTCCAAAATATCGGTGAAATTTATATTTAGTTGTTTTTATTACAAATGTTTGTTCTATATTGATTATATATACATAACGTCCAATGTCACGTGTAACTTACTAATATTAAGATATTCTCATCGCAAACAAAGATATCCTCCTAGATAGTTTATATTTCACATTGATTTTTTATGAGATATTTATAACTACTAATCAAAAATACTGCTAATCAAAAATATTTATAAAAATCAAGATTTATAAACAAGAAATAGAGAAGAAAATAAAGAATTTAGAAAAATCAAGTTTTTAATCAAATCGCTATTGATATTTTTTATTGATAACGATTGAAAGTTTAGAGGTTTCCTATAATAAGGAATTTTTTTTTTACTTCTTACTGCTAATCAAAACATATATAAATTACAATGCGCACAAATTTTTATTTATGACTTCTGTCTCCACAATTTCATCAATAATATTAAAGTTATTTTAAAATATAAAATAAGAAAGGGTAAAGTAAAAGCAACTATAACAAATTAAAAAGTTCAAAAAAAAAAAAAAAAAAAAAAGTAAAGTTATTCAAATTTTTTTTATTTGATTTATTTTTAGATGTGCAATGTTAAATAAAAAACTTTATTTATAATCAAACCTATTCTTTTCTTTAAGCAATAGAATTCTTTATAAAAATTTCCTAAAATATTTTACGAATGTCATACGACTAATTATTTTATTCCGCTTAAGCTAATGTGAGAATGCTTTCAAAGATCGACTGTTACAAAGCAACAAATCATCTTACTTTAAAACGCACTCGTTCAGAAATTAACTACATTTAGTCACACTCAGTTATTTTTATTCATATTTCATTGCATTTAGACCATTTTTATTCTTTTTGACTGAAATATATTCCAGAAAAAAAATATAATAAAAAGTATCATCTTACTGGAGTAATTCTGACATTAATTACTATATTAATATTAAAATAGTGAATAACTATACTAACATTAATTACTAATACTAATATTAATTATATTAATACTAATATTAATTAATTATTATTAATTACTTACATGTTGCATTATTAATTTAACTAAAATTACTCAAAACATCCAACTCAATACGAGAAGTTTACTTTTCATAAAACGACTGAAATACAGATATAGTAAAAAAAAAAATTTGTAACGAGATATGTTAATTAAAATATTTTTTAAACAAAGTGCTTCATATGTTTCAAAGAATTGAGTCTGTTGTATTTGAAATATTTCGTCAGAAAATGTTATTTTAAATTAATAATAAAACAAAAACAAAAAAAAATTCAAAATTAATCTTTATTTTAAGTAAATAATGAAAAAAATTGCCGTAAAAGTGATTATTACACTTGAATAATTTGATAACACAATGTAAATTCATGTAGTATTGCAAATATCATAATCTCTTTTGACATCATATTTCTTATTACCATAACAATCAGACTTCTACAGTCTTTTTATAATTTAGATATATATATATATATAAATCTATCTATATATAATCTATATACACATAAATATATCTATATATATTCTATATATACATAAATATATAATTAATAGTGCTAATTATTCTACAAATCGGACACAAGGCTTCAATGAACAAATGAAACTTATCAAATCTAGTTTGGGGAAGTAATTTAAAAATTAGTATATTAGAAAGAAAATTAAAAATTAAATTTTAGAAAAAAATAATTTATCCAGCATTGTAGCAAGCATACAGATGCTATAAAAATTTTAATAATATAACTATAAACACAGAAAGTAGGCGAAAGAAAAGTGTTATTTAAAAGTCAATAAACAAAGCATTCAATAACATTTTACATGGCATTATCACATCAGAAGTTGAATGGCGTAGATTGTTAATCTGCAAATCATATGCTGATTTAAAACAAATAATAAATTTTTTGTACACATTTTTTTTTTGGTCTAATGCAGCTGGCACTTAGACAGCTTGGTCTTGTGTGCCTTAAGGCAAGCGCTGCACAGATGTAACTCACTTTGCATGACCCAGGGGGCGCGTGTCACTTGAAGATAAGCCACGGACGCGGAGTAACATTGCCCCCACAACGCTCTACGATCCGATCCTACAGTTTAAAGTGGATTCCGAACCACTACAAACACCCATGGCACCGCCGGGATTCGAACCCAACACCTGTGGTACCGAGCGCAAGAGCGCTAGCCAATCGGCCATTTATTTACATAATAATTAGAACATACTTGTCCAACCTGTGGACTATCATTGTTGAAAAAATACAACATGAAACGGCAAATTTTCTTTAAACATAGGTATATTCTGCGCTGTTCATGGCATTAATGTTCTAATAATCAAATATTAGGGAGTTTTTGCATACCGTAAGTTAGTTACCGTAGGACGTCCGTTAGCATTTTTCTCCCTAGCGCGCGTGCTCAGTTTCCTATGAGCATGCGCGCTAGGGAGAAAAATGCTAACGGACGTCCTACGGTAACTAACTTACGGTATGCAAAAACTCCCTATTTTCTCATTTTATTCTTAGGATAATCGTTACAATTGGTCTTTTTAAATTTTATTAATTGACTTTAGGCATTTGCATTATAAGCTAACTTCTTGTGTGTAAATTAAAAAATAGGTGTAGTTTAAAAAATACCTCAAAGAAATTTTTTTCTTTCTAATGCAGTTGGCAAACGCAGACAGCTTGGTCTTTGGATGCCTTAAGGCAAGTGCTGCAGAGACGTACTTACTTTGCATGACCCAGGGGGCGCGTGTCACTTGAAGATAAGCCACGGACGCGGAGTCACAATGCCCCCGCAACTCTCTACGATCCTATTAGTCCGGGACCTACTTTTTAAAGTCGATTCCGAACCACTACAAACAACATTGGCACCGCCGGGACTCGAACCCGAAACCTGTAGTACCGAGCGCCAGAGCCACTCGGCCATTCAGGCCCACCTCAAAGAAATACATTAGTAATATTTGTTTCAAAAGCCATGTATTTTCCTATACACGTTTTTGAGTATTGTTTCACAAATCGTTATTAGCAGGTTTTAGAAAATTCAATGGCAATACTTAAGTGAATATCGGAAATTGCCAACCCATTCTTATATCTTGCTTAAAAAATCACAGGAATAAATCTCATTAATATGTAGCTTGATAAAATATCATCAAGCGTTGCATATATTCAAAAAGACTTTAACTGCACGGCCTATTTCTGTACTTAATCGATATTCCACATTTTAAAATAGATTCTATCCATAGGAATAAATATAAGTGGGTCTCATAATATTACTTTTTCAGTTTCATAATTAGATGATTATAATAACTGATTTAGATAATATTTTCTTAAACTGGCATTCAATATTTTAATACGCATCAGTTTTATTCTGTCGAAAATAAGTAAAAAAAAAAAAGGAATAGCGTCAAATAATTTACACATCTCGAAAAATAAAAAATGCAATTCGAATGAAGGAATAACATCTATACATAGCAGAATATTTATGTCTTTTTAAAAATAAAAACTTTTAGGAGACTAAAAAATTATTATTTTATCTTAATGATCTTTATTAAAGTGTAAATTATACAAAAGAAATTTTGTTAAATAACAGAAAAAGAATATTTAAATTATATTTTTTCAAAGTTAAAGAAAAATTGAAATGAGGAAAATGTGAAAATGAACTCATTTTCAAAAACAATACCTTTAAATATGTAATTTGAAATTTCATCAATATATATATATATTTGGCAATTTCGTTATTTCATTTTAGTAAAAATTTACCATATATTATAATATCAAATATAATGAAATATAGCTAGTATACTTTCTAACAAAAACACTATGTAAAGCATAGTGCTTTATAGTGCAACAAACAGACACACACGCATCATAAGATAATATTTATAGACAAGAATTTATCACACTACAAATATATATATATATATATATATATATATATATATATATATAGCATGTGGCTTCACAATGTAATTATTTACTTAACTTCATTGCTAATGAAAAATTCATTCAAAAAAAGAAGAACACGATGCTGAAATGAATACTTTTTCAATATCATAATTTGAAAAGGAAGCATTTAAAAAAGAAATTTTTATAGTATTTCAAAACTTAATTATTCTTTTAAATATTTCAGATGCATTGTTTCCGCAGCTAACAAAGGACAATTTTTATAATATTTTTCCAAGCAGCTGTCATGAACACTTCCTCATCATGATGCACAATATATTCCTGCACGGAAGACATGAAATCAAGATCCTTAACCATATCTGCTAGAGCTAAGGCGCCACAGCGTTTTCTGTAGTAATGTGCTTCAGGATGTAAGATGAACATTGTCCTTTCAAAGATGACAATTCGTACTTGTCAGCAGCCATGTACAGTTTTGGGACATTTGCTTCATCGAGATCTTGTAAAGTATTAGTGTACATGTACATCAACATCAGACGCAATGTTTTCGTATCCATATCTTTGATGTCGACGAATCCACTCGCGTTTTCTTTCATATCGTGAGAAAACATAGCTCTGAAGACAGGAGACCTGGCGCTCAAAATAGCTTTGTGCACGGGGATTACTTCGGAATCGACTCGAAGGTTCACATCACAGTTGATACTTTCAGTATACAAGGATTCCAGATCGCATTTCAGATCCTTCATAGATTCCACAAAGACTTTGTCAAAGTTGGGGTAATTTACATTATGGAAATCTTTGTCAACAGAATGATGAATCTTTGGCCCAATATACGTTTCCTCAATTTTCTCGGACACAATACCTGTGGAGAAAGCAAACTCGCATTTAAGAGACAATGTATCATTAGTTAAGTATGCACCTTTTCTAGCCATTAGATGATTTTTAGAAAATAAGGGTGGCAGAATCCAAATCTGTGTATTTTCATCAGCAATAAAATGTCTTTCATTTCTCACGAGGTCTATGACTTTTCCTTCAAAGCCTAAAATTGACAATTTACATTTACATGCAATATTTTCGTTTGCCCTCAGCGCGATCTCAACATTCATTTCTTCACTGGAACAAGTTTTAGTCCAAAAGAGATTCATTGATTTCAATGGAATTTCGCCGGACGCTGCTGTAATGGGGAAAGTTTTCTTCAGATCCGGTTGAAGAGTGCTGAATTCTACCAGATCCCAAGCAAAACACATTCGTTCTACTCCCATCCGGGTCCTGGCGAAACACTGACCGGATTCTAAAATCTCCGTGTCTGGATACCACAATCTACAAAGTAATGTGAATGTATCGTGAGGAAGGAAAGCATCTCTGTCATTTATTCCGTTTTCATCTCTATGGAGGAAAAGGAAAAAGCCTTTTCCTAGATTTTTTTTTTCAAATAAATGATTAAATTCTCTACTGGTTTTAAGAACGGCATCAATTGCAATCACTTGCAATTCGTAATTAACTTTATGGCTAAATGGATCATCATTTTCGCATCGCAGATAAACAGCTAGATAATTCTCATTACTCCATCCTCCAGGAAACAGTCGAACAATCCATTTGGACTTCTTCATATTAACCGCAATAAAATTCGGACTCTCTATGACTTCTCTATATCGCTGATTGAAAAAACTGAAATTTTGTACAACCCATGTAAATATAAATTCTTTGCCTTTACTCTCTTCCATGGTAGACTTGCAGAAATAAAATTAAATCCCACAAAATTCAGAAGATGAAAACATAAATATCAATTAAGAAGATTCAGAAAATTAAAATAAAAACGCGGCAATATCAGATGGAACTAATAGAATGTGCAAACCGCATGACATAGATAGGGCGTTTCAGTTCGAAATAATAATACGAAGTAAAACTCATTGTTATCTTTTTTTTTTTTTTTTTTGATAAAATTTTAAAGCAGGTACTGAAAATAATCTTTTTTTCTTTTCTTTACTTCTTTATTTATGTATTTATTCCTATTTTTTATTTCTTTCGTATTTTTCAATAGCATTTTGCGATAAAATTATCGCGTTAGAACTCGTGACGATCTTTTGTTATGTAATATAGAAGTGGATATTTTTTTCAAATTAAAAAAAAAAACCTATTATCATGAGTTCAACCTGGAATGACTAAAATTTATAAGGGTTTTATTAGTTTTCAATTTTGATTACTAGGGGAAAAGTTATACTTCAACAAAACAATTTTTTTTAACTATGAAATACTTTTTTTTTATTTATTTATTTATTTTTTTTTTCTATTTTATTTTTTTTCATTGAAGTACTAACATTTTTTTTTCAAATTTGCTATTTTTATTTTCAAAAAAACTTTTAATCACATGATTAAAAACTTTTTGAAATGCTTAATGGATTTTTTTAACAAAACTGCTACACGAAAGAATTGAGAGTTTAGGTGGAAACTTTTTTGTTTCGTTGTAATTTTAATGTTTTATTCTAGAGATTAGAAATATTTTTATCTAAGGGAGTTCCTTTTTCATATTTTCTCCAAGATATTCAAACAGCTGTATTTCCCGTGTTTATATGATGATTTTTGCTCACCGTACTCAACATTATAAAAAGAAAAGTCGGATTCATATCTACTGAAAACATTACTAAAATACTGAAGTTTTTAATTACTTACAATTTATTTATTATTTATTTTATATATTATTATTTATTTACAATAATTCATTTATAATATATTTATTCTTACTCTCACAGAAAAAAAATATATAAATTTACGATTAAAATGAAATAATAATTAGAGTAAAAACATTATGATGTATTCCTGATAGTTTAATATCTTTGGTCACTATGATCAGTGATTATTACGAAACAGCATTTTATAGTAATAATTTTCTTTCAAATTTCTATTTACCAAATAGGATTATTATAAAAAAGGAAATTAAATTTCTATTAACAAATTTATATTTATATTTTTAAAATTTAACTTTCTTATCAAATAAATAAAGAGAGAATTTTAAATAATTTTTTTATGAATTTTCCTAAAATATTTTACAATTTTCCTCACATTAATTTTTTTTTTAATTCTGCTTAAACTAATATGAAAATGCTTGCAAAGTTCGACAGTTACTGAGTAATAAATCATCACAATTTAAAATGCCCCTAGTCACGTTTTATTGATATTTATTCACCTTAATTTCACATTTAGTTATTATTATTCATATTTCATTGCATTTAGCTATTATCCTTTTTGACGTAAATTTATTCTAAAAAAATGCATATAATAAATATTATCTTATTGGATTAATTCTGAGATGCGTTATGTTGCAGTATTAAATTAATTAAAATAATTGAAAATATCAAGTTCATTATTTGTAGTTTACTTTCATAAAACGACCGAAAAGAAAATATATCATTAGAAAACAATGTATACTATATGTTAATTATAATATTTTTGTAACTAAGTGCTTTATATATTTCAAAAAATTGAGTCTGTTGTATTTGAAATATTTCGTCAGAAAATTTTATTTTAAATGAATAATAAAACAAAAACAAAAAAAAAATCAAAATTTATCTTTATTTTAAGTAAATAAAGAAAATAAATATTCGTAAAAGAGATTGTTACACTTGCAAAATTAGATAACACTATAATATTTGCAATACTCCATCAATTACATTACTCGTATCACTTTTGACAGCCTATCTCTTATTACTTCGAGAATCAGACATCTGCATTCTTTTTACAATTATTATACTAATATATATATATATAGATATATAGATATATATAGATATATATATATATATATATATATATAGTTTTAATCAAGCGGATGATTCTATAAATCGGACACATATATACTATACATGTCAACGAAACCAATTTACCAAACCTATTTTGGTGAAGGCATTTAAAAATCAGTATATCATGAAGAAAATTAAAAAACAAATTTCTAAAAAAACATTTTTTATCTAAAGTTGTAGCAAACACACAAGTACTAGAAAAGTTTTGTAACACACAATAAACATACAATTTAAGCGACAGAAAAGAACTCATTTAAAATTGTATCATCAAAACATTCAATTAAAATTTTCGCAATCACAGCAGAAGCTGAATAGTGTAGATTATTAATCTACGGCGCTTACACTTTTATGAACATAGATGTTGTACAAAATGTAAATAATAACAATTTCTATAAAAATGTCTGCTAAACTATTCTATCACAATTAACATAGAAAAGAGAAATAGAATAGAATAGAATAAAGAGAAAAATAAATGAATAAAATATGTACATAATAAAATAAAATTATTTTAACTACTCCAAGAAAGTAACAAAGTTATTAACCGTATTAAGTCCATCAGAAAAATACAAATTTGATTAAACCAAGAACTCTTATATTTTTTACAGTACTGAATTTTGATCGTCTACGAATGAGATAAAGACAGGTAATAAAAAGGGGCTTTTTTTGTAAAAGATTTTCAGCGTACAAAACCCGACTAACTTTTACAATTTAAATATATTACTTTTTTTACTCTTTTAAGTAACATTTTTATAATAATTTACATAATAATAGTCTATTAATAGTATCTTAATGATCTTTATCAAAATGTAAAATTATACAAATGAAAATTTGTTAAATGACAGAAAAAGCATGTTTAAATTATATTTTTTTGCAGTTAAAAAAAATGAAATTTTAAAAATGTGAAAATGAAATCATTTTCAATAACAATACCTTTAAATATGTAATTTGAAATTTCAATATTGTACATATACATATATTTGGCAATTTCGTAATTTGATTTTAGTAAAAATTCGCCATATATTACAATGTTAAATATAATAAAAATGTAGGTAGTTTACATTTTAACAAAAACAAAAGCACTATGTAAAGCAACAAACCAACACACATTCATATTAAGATAATAATCATAGAAAAGAATTTATAACACACACAAACAAACACAAATATATCATATATGTATTTATAACATGTGGCTTCACTGTGGTGATTATTTACATAACTTCATTGCTGATGAAACATTTTTAAAAATATGACCACGATCTTGAATTGAATACTGTTTCAATATCATAATTTGAAAAGGAAGCATTTAAATTAGAAATGTCTATATTATTTCAAAACTTAATTATTCTTTTAAATACTTTAGTTGCATTGTTTCTGCTGCTAAATGCCCATGACTTCTTATAAAAGATTTCCAAGTACCTGAACTGAACACTTCCTCATCATGATGCACTGTATATTCCTGAACAGAGGATTTGAAATCAAGGTCCTTAACCATATCAGCTAGAGCTAAGATCTCGCAAACGTTTTTTACTGTTAATTGTTTAATCATGTAGGATGAACAGCGTTCTTTTAAAGATATCAATTCGTATCTGTCAGCAGCCATGTACAGCTTTTGGACATTTGCCTCATCGAGATCTTGTAAAGTATTGGTGTACATGTACATCAACATCAGACGCAATGTTTTCGTATCCATATCTTTGATGTCGACAAATCCACTCGCGTTTTCTTTCATATCGTGAGAAAACATAGCTCTGAAGACAGGAGACCTCGCGCTCAAAATAGCTTTGTGCACGGGGATTACTTCGGAATCGACTCGAAGGTTCACATCACAGTTGATACTTTCAGTATACAAGGATTCCAGATCGCATTTCAGATCCTTCATAGATTCCACAAAGACTTTGTCAAAGTTGGGGTAATTTACATTATGGAAATCTTTGTCAACAGAATGATGAATCTTTGGCCCAATATACGTTTCCTCAATTTTCTCGGACACAATACCTGTGGAGAAAGCAAACTCGCATTTAAGAGACAATGTATCATTAGTTAAGTATGCACCTTTTCTAGCCATTAGATGATTTTTAGAAAATAAGGGTGGCAGAATCCAAATCTGTGTATTTTCATCGGCCATAAAATGTCTTTCATTTCTCACGAGGTCTATGACTTTTCCTTCAAAGCCTAAAATTGACAATTTACATTTACATGCAATATTTTCGTTTGCCCTCAGCGCGATCTCAACATTCATTTCTTCACTGGGACAAGTTTTAGTCCAAAAGAGATTCATTGATTTCAATGGAATTTCGCCGGACGCTGCTGTAATGGGGAAAGTTTTCTTCAGATCCGGTTGAAGAATGCTGAATTCTACCAGATCCCAAACAAAACACATTCGTTCTACTCCCATCCGGGTCCTGGCGAAACACTGACCGGCTTCTAAAATCTTCGTGTTTGGATACCATAATCTACAACGTAATGTGAGTGTATCGTGAGGTAAATAAATATCTCTATCATTTTTTATTATATCTGTATGTAGGAATTTTGAAAATCCAGGAACTAAATCGTAGTGAAATAAATGATTATTTACTGTCATGGTTTTAAGAACGCGATCAACTGCAATCGCTTGAAATTCGACGTTAACTTTATGGCTAAATTGAACATTCTTTTCCTTTTGAAGAAAAACAGCTAGATAATTTTCATAAGTATATCCTTCAAGACACAGTTGAACACTCCATTTTGACTTTTCCATTTTATCAGCAATAAAATGCGGACTCGTTATGACTTTTTTATTTCCCATATCGAAAAAACTATAATTTTCTATAACCCAAGTAAATATAAATTCTTTTCCTTTACTTTCTTCCATAGTAGACATACAGAAATAAAATTAAATCCCACAAAATTAAGAAGATGCAAAATAAAAATGCTCCAACCTCTGCTTGAACTGAATGTGCAAATGAGCATCACCCCGATTAGGCGTTTCGGTTAGAGATAACAATACGAAGTGAAACTCATTGTTATCTATTTTCTGATAAAAGTTTTAAAGCAGGTGTTGAAACTAGTCTTTTTTTGCATTACGTTTTTGTTTTATTTATTTATTTGTACTCATTTTTATTACTTTTGTAGTTAACAATAGTATTTTGGTAAAAAATTAGGAGTCATGCCTGTATTTTGTTATGTATAGAAGAGGATAATACTTTGAAATTTAAAAAGAAATATTGTATAAACTGATAATGAAAATATAAAATTTTCATCATCAGTTTAACCCGAAATGAATATAATTTATAAGGGTTTTGAAAATTTTCAATTTCGATTACTAGGGGAAAAGTTACACTTCAAAAAAACTAATTTTCTTTAACTGTGAAACATATTTTTGCTTTTTTTAATTTATCGCTTTTAAATGCATTTCCTAATTTTATTTTCGAAAATAATTCTTAATCAGGTGATTAAAAACTTTTTTAAATGTTGAATGTAGTTTAAAAAAAATTGCTACACGAAAGAATTCAGAAATTAGGAGTAAATTTTTTTTTGTTTAGTTGTCATGATTATTGTGAACTATTTAAAAGTTTAATTAAGTTAGTTTTAATTTTTTATTCAAAATTATTACAAATATACAATTACAAATATTTTTATCTATGGTCTCAGGTGAATTTCTTTTTTCTAATCTACTCCTAGGAATCATAACTGCTATATTAGCCGTGTTTTAATGATGATTTTTGCTCATTTTTTGGTTTTTTTTTTTTTTTTTTTTTTTAAAGCAGCTTCGTATCTACAGAGAAAATTATTAACATACGCAAAAATTCTCAATTATTTACAATTTATTTTATTTTATTTATGATAGTTATTTAAAATAATTCATCTATAAAATATTTACTCTTACTTTCACAGAAAACAAATTATAAAATTAAATACCTCCACATAATCATTAATATAGTTAAATTTACATTATTGAAATTAAATCGTGAATTTAGATAACAAAAGAAAAATGTACACTAGTAAGTTAAATAATAAAAGAAAGAAGTAAGTTAAGTTATTCAGGTACAATTAGGAGTCCGTAACACATTTCCCCACGGACAGTCAGTGTATTAAAAAAAACATTAAAGAAATTAAAACAAATACATTAGAAATGAAAACATTAACTTCTTAAGAATTTTAGATATTATTTGGAAAAAAAATGCGATAGCCTGTATTTGTGTTAGTTTTGCACATCGTAGTAATAAATGAAAATTTAAGGAACCAAATAGACACATCAGATTTGCAATTTAGCTATTTTGGTCATTTGGAGTTCCACGAATTCTATTTAGAAGTGGGAAGGACTCAAACGTCGCATCGTAGGTAGCTCTAGGTCTTTTTGAAGTAATAATTAAAGTCAAAAAAAATTATGGTTAATTTCGGACGGTTTACTAACTTTGGTCACGACGATTATTTATTATTACGAAAAAGAATTTTATAGTTATAATTTTCTTTAAAATTTCTATTTTAAAAACTGCAGCGAAGGTTTGGTTTGGTTTGGTTTGTCGCTCTACGGTCATCTTGTGCACACTTTGGGCTAAATAGACCGGGACCTACAGTTTAACGTGGATTCCCAACCACTCACAAACATCCATGCCACCACGAGGATTCGAACCTGAAGCCTGGGATACCAAAGGCCAGAGCGCTAACCACTTGACCACCAGATCGCCTGCAGCGAAGGAGACACAGAACTCAATCGGTATCAGGATTCTCCAGTGTCAATAATTAGTTAGGAGGCACCCTCATAAACAGGACATTTACGTCATAGCAGCAATTCCCAATCCAACTGCCACATTTGTTAACGCCAAAAGTCGTTTACAGTGGTGCCACAACCACAAACCTGGTCGATTGATAAGTGGAAGACAGTGATAGGGTAGGACGAATCATCTTTCACACTTTTTTCCACAGCAGGGCAAGTGCATTTTTGGATGTTACCTGCACAAGCGTATGATCGTGATCGTCTCCTTTCAACTATCAAGCATCTAGATGGATCTGTCATGGTACGGGAAGCCATGTCGTGGATTTCTGATGGACCAATCGTAATTCTGAGAGGAAGGATCACTGGGGAGAAGTATATAGATTTTTTAGCTGATCACATCCATGCTATGATGCAAACTTTATTTCCTGCATGAGATGGAATTTTCAAGGATGATAATGCTCCTATTCATGCAGCGGGACCTTTCCAATCACGGTTTGATGATCACGGGGAGGGAGTGAAACGTCTACCTTGGCCGGCACAATTCTCCTACCTCAATATCTTTGAACCGTTATGATCTATTTTAGAGTGATCAATCCGGAATCGACATCCTCCACCGGCATCTTACTGTTACATCGAATTTCGAGAACTTTCACGATATCTCCATGAAGAATGATTGAAAATTGCTCTAAACACTATTCATGATTTGATTCCCAGGGGAATCCAGGTTACATTATATGCCGTATTAGTAAAGTATTCCTTATAACTCCAGTGTGTTTCCATTATTTTGATAACCACTTGTATGTAATAAATATAACTTAATAATAACGATATCTTCATAAGATAAAAATTACATTGAATGCAACTTAAATTTCACATATTCAATATTTTATTTTCTAGATGCTTCCATAAATTTTATAGAGACGCATAGAAAATATATTTCGTTAAAGAGTAAATTTTTAAATTTTTTTTTTTTTTTTTTTGTAAATTACTGTATCATTTACGCACGAAACCGTGTTTTTTAATACATGAATGATAAAAATGTCTACGTTTACATCATTTTATTTTTGTATCAATAATTAATATTTGCATTTATTTCATATATAACCCTATTTTTAAAAATATTTATATGTTTCATAATGCAAAAAAATTATTTTACAAATAAAAAATGTAATTTTCTACAACACACTCATTTTTTTTAGACTTCTTTCAAACTTTCTTCCAATTTGATAGCAATAACTTACAATTTCATGCATAAGCCATGGATATTTAGAACTTTTTCTAAAACTAAAGTATGAATGTACATTTTCAAAAGTTAAATTACAAAGGCTTCTATACGGAACTGTTAATCTCGCAAAAGACTAGATACTTTTCCTTTGACCAGGCTCAAGTAAATAAATCGCCAAATATCACTGCGTAAAACAGATTTTTATTTCTTAACTTTATATTTATTAAGTATAGTTATACATCTTTTTCAATTCCTTCTATTAGCTCACACTCTCCCTATATATATATATCTTGTACAAATTTTCAATCGTTAATAAAATACTTTTTATTCATCCATTCAAGTTCAAATACATTTTTTTGAACTTGTAATGGATGACGATGTTAATACAGTTTTTTTAAATATTAATTCAATAATTAAATTAAATTAATTAATTTTAGTTTTTTTTAGATTTAAGTTGCATATAGTACTACCAATAGATGGCGCCAGACAAACTTAAAAAAATGAATGAAAATTATTTACAATGGACTTTCTGAAATAGAGTGAAAAAAAAGTAGGAATTGACTTCAAAAATTTTTTTTTTTATGTATTACTTGTTTTCCCATAATTTTATATTTAAAATGAATTATTCGTTTTAATGAAAATGAGTTGATTTATTTTCGAAATGAGTTATATTACAGGTTTATCATGACATCGCCAAAACGAAAAATATGGCGAAAGTTGGCGAAATATGGAACTCGGTTAATGTTAAAAATACCAAAATATACATCAGAAATAATAGAATACCGTTAATAATTGGAGCATAAAAATAATATTAGAAAAGAAAAGTTACTATAATCAACTTACTCATAGGATATTTTGAATTCATTCTTTATGCAAAAAGAAAAAAATAAATCATAAATCCTTTTAAATCGGTAACTAGATCACAATTTCCGAATAGTTCGTCAAATTAAATTCATTATAGCTTTCTGTACTATAATTTATACCTTCTTTATGCAAAAAACCATCCTCTATAAACAGTTAGTTTAAAAAATATAAACATTCACTGCAAAAATCAATTAAAATTCATATTAATAATATCGATAAAACATAAGCTTTATTTCAATTAATAAAAAGAGCACTAAAAACCAGAAACTTCACAAACGCAGAACATTTAAATAATTTGCTTTTAAAAAAACAACCAAAAAAAACCCATGAAAGCCCGTTTGTTTTAAATAAGAAAACAAAGAAAAAAGGAAAATAATTAGCTTCATGGTATTTAAACTTGAACAGAACAAGTTTCCCTCTGTTTACCTTGGATCAAGGCAAAAGAATATGTTCCACATTTTGAATACCTTAAGTGCTGCACAAAAATATACCAGTCGTGGTCATTTCCAAAACTTAAGTTTCATAACATTTTACAATTTTTGTCATTTCAAATCAATTTTTTTCTGAGGAAATTATTACTTTTGTTTCTTCTATGCACTACAGAAAAAACGAACAATTTAGTTCGGATGCAGTAACAGGTGGGGCGAAACGTTCATAGGCTGACTCATAGATGGAACTACTAGTATTAAATCCATATGATTTTTAGTTAGCCCTAAAAAGACATAAAAAAATGCTATAACTCACATACTAATACTAATACACGTAGTAATAGTGCAAATTTATACACTAAATTTGCACTATTAGTACGTGAGTATTAGTATTAGTATGTGATTTATAGCATTTTTAGTGTTCATCACGTGCACTCCACTCGGCTGACTGTCGATTGGACTCGGGTGTGAAATGATGGAGCCATGTTTCATCCATTGTCACATATCGACGCAAAAATTCGGGTTTATTATGATTGAACAGCTCCAAACACTGCTTACAATCATCAATTCGTTGTTGTTTTTGGTGATTGTGAGCTCGCGCGGCACCCACTTTGAACAGAGCTTTCGCATATCCAAATATTCATTCACAATATGTCCAACAAAATTCCTTTGATATCTTTAGAGTCTCAGCTTTCTCAATCAACTTCACTTTACGGTTATCAGAAATTATTTTGTGGACTTTTTTTATGTTTTCGGCGCTAACAGCCTCTTTGGGGCGTCCACTGCGTGCATCGACCTCGGTGCTCATTTCGCCTCGTTTAAATTTAGCAAACCACTTCTCTACGGTTGTTTTTCCTGGTGCAAAGTCCGAATAATGTTTATCAAGCCAAGCCTTGGCTTCAATAGTATTTTTTTCGCCAAAAGGCAATGCTTTATTAACACACGAAATTTTCTTTTTATCCATTTTTTCAAACTAACAAAAGTTGCTTTCTAAAAATGCTGCAACTGACATACTAATAGTGCAACAGCTGTCAAATTTATACACGCGTCTTTTGAATGTTAGGGCTAACTAAAATTTAGTATAATAACTAGTAGCGCCATCTATGTGCCAGCCTATGAACATTTCAGCCCACCTGTTATGAGTGTTCAATTATAATTTATTTCCTTTTCAAATAATATTACGCATCCTTCCATGTGTTTCAATAAAGAACAGATTAAGTTATTATGAGGAATTAATACAGGTCTATTTAATATATAGTTTTTTAAATTTTTGTGTCCCCACAATGTACAAAGGTGTCTAATGGCCGAGTGATTTTCGCTCTGGCGCTCGGTGCCACAGGTTTCAAGTGTTTGAAGTGGTTGTTTGTGCATGTTTGTAGTGGTTCGGAATCCATTTTAAACTAGGTTCCGGTCTAATATTACTAATACTACTACGAATACTACACCACACCACTGTGCCTAGACATGTATTGGCCCTTAACAGTAAAGTTTCATAACAGTTTACAATTTTTGTGATTTCAAAACTGAAGAAATTTAATATTTTTGTTTCTTCTATGCACTACAAAAAGAACTAAAAATTTAGTTCGGATGTAGTATGAACGTTCAATTATAATTTATTTCATTTTCAAATATTATTGCGGATCCTTCCATGTGTTACAATAAAGAACTGATTAAGTTATTATGAGAGAATTAATATAAAAGAATTCTTATTTCCTTATAGTACATTTTACTCATTTTCACTATAATACATTTTACTCATTTTCACTATATTACATTTTACCCATTATTACCTTTTTTTCTACAGAAGTTATTTTAATTAAGCCCTAATATTTAAATTATTTAATGGGATGCTTCTAAAATAAAAAGATAAATAATTTAATCGACAAAATATATAAAGAAATATTTGTGAACCAACAGAGACTATATTAACAGAATTTTAAAAACTTAATATAAAAAAAAAATTTTAAGTTAATTCCTACTTTTTTCCATTCTATTTCAGAAAGTCCTTTATGAATAATTTTCATGCATTTTTTTATGTTTATCTGGCACCATCTATTATTAGATACATGCATCTTAAATCTAAAAAGAAAACTAAAATTATTTAATTAAATTTAATTACTGAATTAATATTTGAAAAAACTATATTAACATCAAGTGTCATCCATTACAAGTTCAAAAAAATATATATTTAAACTTCAGTGAATGAATAAAAAGTATTTTATGAACGATTGAAAATTTGAACAAGATATATATAGGGAGAGTGTGAGCTAATAGAAGGAATAGAAAAAAAATTGTTAATCTTGTTCGGATTTGAATATTTAAAAATTCTTGTATTTATGTATTGAAACCTGGGACTTAATTATGCAATTAAAATATTATAATTAATGCTTTAATAAAAAAAGATTTCCCATAATGTTTCACAATTAATTACTCATTTTCAATAAATAAAACATTTAATTATTTAAGAGTCCTTTAAAAATTTTAATTTTACTAATTTACATTTTTAACGTTAATGTATTTTACAAAGATAGCAATCATTTTCTCAGTATTTATAATAAAAGTAGTTTATACAGTAATTAAATTAATTAATAGGGTAAAATAAAATCAAAACAAAAGCTCTTTAGATATATGTTTAAATTATGAATACAAATATAGAAGTATAAAATTTAAAAATATAAGCACGCATATGTTTTAAAGGTAATTAGAAAATTACACATTTAAATAATAGTGTTTTATTAATTATCAATTCTATTTTCTAGACTAAGATTAGTTTCTTTGTCTTCCCAAAAATTGTTTTATTTGTTAATTTGCTTATAATTTGTTTTAAAATGAAATCGAATTTATTAGGACAAACTTAAAATGAATTAAACGAATTTTATCATCTCTTCTACATTAAACAATCATATTTTTTAATTATAAAATATTTAATGCTGATCAATATTCAAAATTTTAATTAAGACTTTTTGTTGATAACTGAAAGCCATTTATCATTTAGTGATTTTAATACATTGGTAAATAATAAGTTTAGAACGGAGCATTTTTGTATTTTGAATTATCTCAGGATTTATTGCCTTTTTGATGTAATTAATGTCAAATACCCATTCTAATATTTATTTTATTTATCAATCATTTACATTTTATTTAATCAGTGTCAAGAATCTGTAACTTGTAATTCTCCTAAAGTATTTAGGCAAAATATATTAGCCCAGGTTAGTTCGGGGCCCGTATTTAAATGAAAAGAGGTCCTAGGCTATTTCACTTATGAGGCCCCTTCACCTCCCATTTTTTTCAATTCCTTCTATTAGCTCATACTCTCCCTATATATATCTTGTTCAAATTTCCAATCATTCATAAAATACTTTTTATTCATCCACTCAAGTTCAAATACATTTTTTTTTTGAACTTGTAGTGGAGGACACTGGCTGTTAATACAGTTTTTCCAAATATTACTTCATTCATTAAATTTAATTCATTCATTGCAGTTTTACTTTAGATTTAAGTTGCATTTATCTACCCATAGATGCCGCCAGATAAACTTAAAAAAATGAAAGAAAATTATTTATAAAGGACTTTCTGCAATATAGCGAAAAAAAAGTAGAAATTGACTTTTAATTTTTTTTTTTATATTACTTGTTTTAGGTTATTATTGGACAGAATTCGTCCTTTTTTCTTTGTTTTATTAATTATGTATGAATATATATATATATATATATTATCCATTGTTTTATGAAAATATTATTAGATTCTCTTTAATGATATGCAATACATTTTTCCATAAATATATCCAATTAGCATTATTAGGAATATTTATGATATTTGTAATGTTTATTCATAAATAGAATTTATAATTTTAGTTATATTATATTGGATTGTGGATATTATGTTGGATTGTGCAATCAACTTCTTGAAGATAGCAAAATCTAGTGCCAGATGGAAGAAGTTTCTTGTGTTGCTCTTGACCAAGTAATAGCACCCACCATCTTCGAAAAGAAATTACTGCGACATTGGCTTCTTTCACAATCAGATTGATTAGGAGAAAAGCTAAACCAGAAAAAAAACATACTTCGAAATTTATTTTAACCCTTTCATTAGAACAGTTGTTCTGAATGGAAAAAGGAAAAACTGGATTTTTCTTTCCGTTTTTTTTTTTTTTTTTTTTTTTTTTTTTTTTTTGGAACCACACGAATAAAGAATCCCAATTCTTCTTTCAGAAGATCTTATTGTTCAAAGTTGAGAGAAACGTTGTCTTTCTAACTTAATTTTATGTTAGGATTAAGAAGTTATTTCTACACAATTAAAGAAATTGCAGAAAAAAAAAAAAAGTATATATTTTCAGGTAAACGTTTCTCTATTAGGCTGCCATAAAACAATGTGAACAAAAAATAATTTTTTTTGCATATGCATTTATATTAAATATAGGGGCCTGATGGCCGAGTGGCTAACGCTCTGGCGCTCGGTACCACAGGTATCGGGTTCAAATCCCGGCGTTGCCCATGGGGGTTTGTAGTGTTTCTGAATCCACTTTAAACAGTAGGTCCCGGTCCTAATAGTATCGTAGAGCATTGCGTGAGTATTGTTACTCCGCGTCCGTAACTTACCATCAAGTTACACGCGTCCCCTGGGTAGTGCAAAGTGAGTAACGTCGGTGCAGCCCTTATGGCATAAAAGATCAAAGTCTATTTGCCAGCTGCATTAGAAGAAAAAAAAATTTATATTAAATATAAAAAATTATTCATTGTTTAAATTTCAGTTACGCAACGAGCTGTTTTTTTCCCAATGCAGCTGGCAAACAGACATGGACGTCTTGGATGCCTTAAGGCGAGCGCTTCACAGACGTTACTCACTTTGCATTACCCAGGGGGCGCATGTAGCTTGAAGATAAGCCACGGAAGCGGAGTAACAATGACCCCACAACGCTCTACGATCCTATTAGGACCGGGACATACCGTTTAAAGAGGATTCCGAACCACTACAACACCCATGGGCAAAGCCAGGATTTGAACCCGATACCTGTGGTACCGAGCGCCAGAGCGCTAGTCACTCGGCCATCAGGCCCCTAAATATACTATTATATAGCTATTATATTTACATAATAGCCTATAATGCAATAAATAAGTTTGTTACAGATCCTTCCTTAAATTCGTCAACATCTACTGTAAGATATCAGCAAGGCCCTCTTTATGCTATCTTCCTCAGGGATGGTCAAGCGGCCTGGAGGCCAAGTTCACTCCAGTAGTGACCACACCTGATAATACTTAACTTTAACGACCACTAAGAACCGACATTGTATCACCAGAGTTAACTATAGATTATCTAAATTTGATGGAGTTATGCAATGCATTTTTTTTACATTTTTACCTCCAGAATCAATGGCTTGGTGGCCAAGTTTCTAGTGCTCTGGTTCTCGTGGCCTTGATTGGTGGCCTTGATTGGTGGCCACCAGAACCAGAGCACTAAAAACTTGGTCTTGGTGGCCATTTGGTTCTGGTTCTGGCTTTTGGTATCTCTGGCTTCAGATTCCAATCCTGGCGGAGGCATGGATGTTTGTGAGTGGTTTGGAATCCAATTTACACTTTAGGACCCGGTTTGTTTAGCCCTCGTACACGCAAGATGACCGTAGATCGATAAACCAAACCAATCAGTTATGGTCAAGATCCATACTAAATTCATCAGTGTATGGTTGAATGTCACGCCTTTATTTTTATTTTGTAATTATTTGTCATGTTTATCCATATATAATTAAATATACTTATTACATAATTTAGGCACATTATAATTAACCTTTTCAAAATATGAGCAGCACATATTTCTTCGGAACTTGTAATAAATGAGCCTGTTAGGTCTGGTGTACAGTGCATTGGACTCGTATGGTAGTTCGGTTCGAAAACCGCAAATGATGTCAAATTGAAAAATTCCATATCTCTATTTTTTGTCGATCTACGGTCATTTCTTGCACACTTTAGGCTAATTATTAAGCTTGGTAGGAACAAGGGTATGTAAGTATAATAATAAGGTTTCATATTTGATATTCAATATAGTACTTAATGCATAAATACTGTAATTGTCATGCATTTTTCTACATTACAATTTTGCGTCATAAAAATTACAAAATATTGTATAAGGTAAAAAAAGAAAAATGTTCTACATCAAAAACAATTCCAATACCATTAGAATAACAGAAATTAAATAGTTGTGTACATTATGAAATTTAAAATCTTTAAAAACATGTTATTTTCGCATAATTTTATTAGTCGTAAGCTGAAATTGATAACAAAATCAGTGGGAGATATTATTAATAAATATAAAAACCTTTCAGAATTATGTATTAGTTTCATATATTTTCATCATAAATTATTTTCTAATTCTTAATCCGGATTCAAACACGCAAATCTGGGCTAATTTTCCAATGAAAGGCAATTGGTGGGTTGTTTGCTAAGGACTCACCAATGTTAAAAAAAAAACAAATTCGAGCAGTGAACCAGTCGTAAGGTGTCCAGAAAGGCTCAAATTCGAATTCGCTGACAACGTACATTGCAGGCGCTGCTTTCAGACACCAGAAGACTCGATGGAAATTATGACAATGTGTGTAAAGAGTTTCACATCGATATTCAGGCCAGCTGATGGCAATTATGCAAATTTTCCTCCATATGACTCACAAATGCTGGGCTGTTTCTTTAATATAACGAGGCGGAAAATTAAATATCAATTTTGGATTTATTTAATATACGTCACTGTTATTAAAGTCAATCCGGAAAGCAATGTCTCCTCTCATAGCCCTGCCGATCAGTGGGCTTTTTTCTCCCTATATAATACTTGGCCCACACATGCTCAACAAAAAATCATTTTTAAATATTGATATTTTAAAGAATTCATAGGGAATTTTATTATAAAATTTGCACAAACATGATTAATAAATTATAGAATCACATTGAGAATAATTAGAAACTGCGAATTATATTTAATCAATCAATTATTAAAGAATCAAATTTTCAGATAAAATTTTAATAACTCATCATCATTGACATAATAGCGCCATGGTGAGCCAAGGCCGTCTGCCTATTGGCAAATTACGAGAGAAGTGTTCTTTTTTGCGTTATTGTTGTCAGCCTTACACCCAACGCTCCACAATCATATTAGACCGGGACCTACGATTTAAAATGGATTCCAAACCCCTATAAACATCTATAGCAACGCCGGGACTCAAACCCGAAACATGCGGCACAAAGCACCAGAGCACTCCCTAGGCTTTAACAATAACTAGATTTGAAATAATGTATTAAAAAATCTTTACTATTTAAGGAAATAGCCTTTAAATAATTTATAAAGGGAATTAAGAATATATTTTTATGAACTAAGTAATTTTCAAGCGAAATAAAGCTCTTCCCACAGTAACTTTTAAGCATTTTTTACATTAAATGTAATGGATAGTATACTTTATTGCGAATAAAGCCAAATTTATGAGTAACCATAAAATCTGAAATGTTACGTACTATAGAAAATAAATCGAAATAAAACCATAAAATGATTTTCTTTCTTTTTTTTTATCTATGCCCGCAATATTTGAAAAATATATCTTTTTAAATGCCATATTTAATAACAGTGACGTATATTAAATAAATCCAAAATTGATATTTAATTTTCTGCGTCGTTATATTAAAGAAACACCCTTAGTTTAGATTAAATTCGTCTGTAAAAAAGAAAAAGAATGCTTGATATTTAAATGATAAAAGTTTGGCATAATAAACCTTTCGACTTGACAGCTTAATTATGTCAGTGACAAAAATTCGCTTAACGACATTTCCTTTCTGAATAAATTATTCTGTAATTAAATTACTGATTAATTTTAATTTTCTGATCAAATTGTTAATTTCTAATTGCTCAATTACACGCCGTTTATGTAAATATTGGCATCTAATGTTTTACCATTTAAAAAAACAGTTCTCTCATCTAAATATTAATTAGTTAGTAATTTTTAGTTTTTATATAATATTTCTAGACTTTAAATTAAACTGAGTAAGTTAATTGTTTCTATTTATTAGTCGAAAAATGTAAAATTATTTAGTAGTGCATGGTTGTAATACATATTCTGCTACTAATATGTTCTTGGATATAAAATACTTTCAACTGGTTATGTTTTGTTTTCTTTCATTTCAAATAGAAAAAAAATTTCTGTTTAAAGTAAAAAAAGAAAAAAAATCACAACCAAATTTTATATATACACATATAAATTAACTAAATGACAGTGGCTCAGTGGCAAAGCGCACTGCTGGTGAGCATTACGGCAGAGGGAGGTGGAGGATCAAACTGTTGGTAGAGGGAGGAGAATCAAGCCGCTGGCGGATAGGAGGAGGAGGAGGAGGAGGAGGAGGAGGATCAAGCCGCTGGCGGATAGAAGAGGAGGAGGACCAAGCAGCTGGCGGAGGGATCAAGCAGCTGGCGGATAGAGGAGGAGGAGGATCAAGCCGCTGGCGGAGGAAGGAGGATAAAGTAGCTGGCGGAGGAAGGAGGATCAAGCAGCAGGCGGAGGAAGGAGAATCAAGCAGCAGGCGGAGGAAGGAGAATCAAGCAGCAGGCGGAGGAAGGTGGATCAAGCCGCTGGCGGATAGAAGAGGATCATAGAAGAGGATCGCTGGCGGAGGGAAGAAGAAGATCAAGCCACTGGCGGAGGGAGGAAGAGGATCAAGCCTCTTGCGGATAGAGAGGAGGAGGATCCAGCCTCTTGCGGAGGGAGGAGGAGGATCACGCCTCTTGGGGAGGGAGGAGGAGGATCACGCCGCTGGTGGAGGGAGGAGGAAGATCAAGCCGCTGGCGGAGGGAGGGGGAAGATCAAGCCGCTGGCGGAGGGAGGGGGAAGATCAAGCCGCTGGTGGCTTTGTTGTAGACACTGTTTCAAAAAAAACGCCGAGACTCAAAGGCGCTTGTGGTGTTCAGCATTTTGCCTCGTTAATCGGACTACATGGTGGAAGTTTTCCGGGTTTTCTGCCATACGATACGCAAATGCGGGGTAGTCCTCCTGGAAGGCACTCCCTCCTCCTTCAACTCCACGGAGCCGAGTCAGACTTCTACCTACGGATAGGGTGCTTCACCATAACAGAAGCTGCCCCCCTCTCCCGTTTCCCTCCTTCCATGAGATCACACGGGTTCTTGGACTTGATCTAGACGTTGCTGTCTACCAAGTGGGATAAAAAACAAGCGAACGGCAATCTTAAAAAAATGAAAAAAAAAGATACATCATTCCTAACGATTTTCTTTACTTGAAAAATCCCACTTTCATTTTGAAATAAAATTGGCTTTCCTTTCTCCACCACAACATCTTTTAAAACACTTTTACATTATTTAATTATAAGCTTGTGAAAGAAATTCAATTAAACCTATAAGAATAGCTCGTGAAAGAAATTTCAAAAAATATTAACAACCAATGAAAAACTTTGAAAGTGATCAATGGAAAAAAATGATCAGGGTAACGAAAAGCAACGCTCTCGAAAACAATACCCATAATTTTATGGGTAATAAGATAGAAAAGCAAATTGCGAATCACGTACGAAAATAACAGAGATAATATTGAGATAAATAGAGTTGAGAGAAGAGTTAAAGTTATATTCAACAATCCATTCTTGAACTTTTCTTTTTCTTTTAATGCAGCTGGCAAGTAGACCATGATCTTCGCCATAAGGGCTGCACCTATGTTACTCACTTTGCATTACCCAGGGCGGCGCGTGTAACTTCATGGTAATCCGCGGACGCGGAGTAGCATTGCCCCCGCAGCGCTCTACGATCCTATTAGACCGGGACCTACGGCTTAAAGTGGATTCCGAACCACTAACACACCCATGGCAAAGCTGGGATTTGAATCCGATACCTGTGGTACCGAGCGCCAGAGTCTATTCTTGAACTAAATAATTTAAAACCACCTTTGTATATAAAGAATTAGGTTTAAATAAAAAAACAACATATATTTTTTGATATATTTGGCTATAGACCATATAAAGCAAAAATAGATTCAGGGGACAAATTGTGTTGTACAATTTAAAATAAGAATACTGTTGCCTTTTTTTTCTCATGGAAAGAGTTTTGACATTTCATTTTGACATACAGAGGAATGTACGTTATTTGACAAGATAATATTAACCCATCTCTTAAATTTGACAGCAGACAAGCAGTATTGTGGGTAGTTATATTATAAACAATTTGTGTTTTGTAATAATGAGAACAACATGCCACACAAATTTGATAGCAGATATTCGGTAGCATGTGTAATGAATAATGAATGTGTAAGGTCCGCACGAACTGCCGAAACAACTACAGATTGAATATGAACTATACCATGGGTAGCTCCATCGTGATTGGTGATCCATCGTGTAGTAATTAATGGAAAATATTTTACCAACAGAAACTATAAGAATAATTTTCAATTCCTTCTATTAGCTCACACTCTTCCTATATATATATCTTGTTCAAATTTTCAATCTTTCATGAAATACTTCTTATTCATCCACTCAAGTTCAAATACATTTTTTTTTAACTTGTAGTGGATGACACTGGATGTCAATACAGTTTTTTCAAATATTAATTGTTTCATTAAATTTAATTAATTAATTTTAGTTTTTTTGTAGATTTAAGTTGCATGTATCTACCAATAGATGGCGCCAGATAAACTTAAAAAAATGAATGAAAATAATTTATAAAGGACTTTCTGCAATAGAGTGATAGAGAAGTCGGAATTGATTTTAATTTTTTTTTTTTTATATTACTTGTTTATATTGACAATTGACAAGTAATTTTTAAAAAATTTTTTTTAAGTCATTTCCTACTGTTTTTTCACTATATTTCAGAAAGTCCTTTACAAAAAAAGTTGAAATTTTCCTCTTACATCTGGCGCCATCTATTGGTAGATACATACAACTTAAATCTGAAAAAACTAAAATTAATTAATTAAATTTAATATTTGAAAAAATGGTATTAACATCAAGTGTCATTCACTACAAGTTTGAAATGAAAATTATTTATAAAGGACTTTCTGCAATAGAGTGATAGATAACTAGGAATTGACTTTTAAATTTTTTTTTATATTACTTGTTGTTAAATTAAACAATAATTAAAAGACTTCAAAAAATAATGTTTCTCACTTCAAGAGTTTAACTTTATTCAAATTAATACCCCTGAAAGAAACCTAGAGGCATAAATAGAGTTAAAATCCTCGGCGGAAAGACATTCCACGACAACACTGGGCAATCAATTATCAGATTCCAAAGTATCCAAGGCAAGAATTCAGTAATTACAGTTCAGCGTTTCCTTACAACGCACTCCCGCTTTGCAGGGAAAATAAAATACAGTAATTTATTTTCCATAAAGTGCAATTTAATGCGCCGCGCGAGTGATTATTTCTTAGCACGAATTACAACTCTTCTGTACAGAGATGGCTTTATTATGAGGGGATGTTATTTAAACGGATGGGAATTAGATATCTTCTACTAATTGGCTTTTTATTTTTGTTAAACATTTGTTTCAAAAGCTTTTTCATGCTATTTCAAATAAAAAATTCGGTTATGGTCGAGTTATTCATTATTTTCAGGCAAATAGTTAATTTAATATCTCATTTATAAGAAAGTGATTATATTCAATATGTAATAAGAGTTTTTTCTAAAGTTAATTCGTTTTTTTCCCCTCTTTATATGAAAATAGGTTTCTTTTTTTTTAAGAAACAGTTAACTGTAAAGGACAGTTTTGAGGTTAAATATCTTTGTCAGATAGTATAAATATAATAACTAACTATTTATAATTTTCAATGAACATTTGTGTTTTAAAAATACATACATATATAATTATAAAAGACAAATTTATATAAAATTATAAAACACAAATTTATATATATATATATATATATATATATATATATAGTGCTTATAAATAAAAATTAAAGTGTTCCCATGATCCTGAAAGTGGCCTACTTCTAGAAGCCGTCACAGGTCTAATGCAGTCCGAGACGTTACAATACCAATAATTAGATAAATGGATATTTTTTTAAAATATAGATCCGAACAAAAGTTTCAAAAAACATTGTTTAAATAATCCTGCATAAAAGTAACTAATTCGTATGTATTCAAATTGTTATATAACACATTAAGTCGTTTTATTTAAATGTGGCATAAAGCATTATGGCCGTATTTACACAATGAGATATTCTAAGTTTTATAGCTTGTACTAGTATTTGAATCGTTTAAACAGTTGCAGGCAATGTAACAGAAATATTCTAAACTAATAAAAATCATCATCCCAGTCACACAATAATTAATGGAAAATATATTACCAACACAATCTGTAAGAATATTTTTTTAAATTAAACAATAATTAAAAGATTGAAAAAAATAATGTTTGCCACTTCAAGAGTTTAAACTCTATTCAAATTAATGCCCCTGAAAGAAATGTAGAGGCATAAATAGAATTCAAATCCTCAGCGGAAAGACATTCCGCGACAACACTGGGCAATCAGTTATCAGATTCCAAAGTATCCATGGCAAGAATTCAGTAATTACAGTTCAGCGTTTCCTTACAGCACACTCCCGCTTTCAGGGAAAATAAAATACAGTAATTTATTTTCCATAAAGTGCAATTTAATGCGCCGCGCGAGTGATTATTTCTTGGCACGAATTACAACTCTTCTGTACAGAGATGGCTTTATTATGAGGGGATGTCATTTAAACGGATGGGAATTAGATATCTTCTACTAATTGGTTTTTTATTTTTGTTAAACATTTGTTTCAAAAGCTTTTTCAAATAAAAAATTCGTTTACGGTCGAGTTATTCATTATTTTTTAGCAGATAGTTACTGTTTAATTTGATATCTCATTTATAAGAAGGTGATTATATTCAATATGCAATAATTACTTTTCAAGTTAATTCGTTTATTTTTTTTCTCTTTAGGAATTGTTAGCTGTAAATAACAAAACGGTTTTTTGAGGTTAAATATCTTTGTCAGGTAGTATAAATGTAATAATTAACTATTTATAATTTTCAGAAATATTTGTGTTTATAATTGTTTTTATATATATATATATATATATATATATATATATATATATATATATATATATATATATATATATATATATATATATGTGTGTGTGTGTGTGAGGGCCTAAATGGCTGAGTGGCTAGCGCTCTGGCGTTCGGTACCACAGGTTTCGGGTTCGAATCCTGGCTGTGCCATGGATGTTTGTAGTGGTTAGGAATCCACTTTAACCAGTAGGTCCCGGTCTAATAAGATCGTGGAGCGTTGCGGGGGCATTGTTACTCCGCGTCCGTGGCTTATCTTCAAGTGACACGCGGCCCCTGGGTCAAGCAAAGTGAGTAACGTCTGTGCAGCGCTTGCCTTAAGGCATCCAAGACTAAGCTGTCTAAGTGTTTGCCAGCTGCATTAGAAGAAAATATATATATATATGAAATTATAAAACATTAATTTTATATGCATATATATATATATAAAATTTTATATGCATATATGGGGGGTTATCAAAATAATGAAATCACCTGTGAATAAAAGTGACATATTTGAATGCGCTTCGTAAGGGTTAAAATATAATAATAGCTACCAATTTTTTTAAAAAATAGAAATGTATATATTCTGGTAGTATGTGGTAGCTTTATTGAAGTTCTTGGATTTATTTCAAACGCGTCAAATGTCGAATCAAATTTTAAGAGGCCAAATTGTAGGAGCCCGTCTAACTGGAGCAAATGTAACCGAAACATCCCAACTTTTAGGCATTTCTAGAGGTACGGTGTCTAAAGTCATGACATCATACACACAGCGTGGCAAAAGTCAAAGCTCTGCAAAGCAAAAGAGTGGACGGAAAGAGAAGCTCGGTGAAAAGAGACCGACGGGTATTGAAGCGGATTGTGATGTCTCAAAAGAGAACAACTGCAGCAAAAGTGACCGCAGAGCTCAGTCAGCATCTGGATTCTCCAGTCAGTACAGTTAGAAGGCACCTTCACATAAACAGGACATTTACGCCAGAGCAGCAATTCCCAAGCCACTTGTAACAGATGTTAATGCCAAAGAGCATCTACAGTGGTGCCACACTCACAAGACCTGGTCTATTGATAAGTGGAAAAAAGTAATATGGTCTGACGAATCATCTTTCACACTTTCCCCTACAACAGAATGGATGTACGTTTGGAGGACACCAGCACAAGCGTATGATGGTGATTGTCTCCTTCCACCTGTCAAGCATGGAGGTGGATCTGTCATGATATGGGCAGCTGTGTCGTAGTTTTCTGCTTCACCAATCGTAACCCTGAAAGGAAGGATCACTGGGTAGAAGTATAGAGAAATTTTAGTTGACCAGCTCCATCCTATGATGCACACTTTGTATCCAGTAGGAGATGGACTTGTCCAATCATGGTTTGATGAACACGAGAATGAAGTTAAACATCTAACTTGGCCCGCACAGTCACCCGACCTCAATATTATTGAACCGTTGTCTATTTTTAGAGCGTTCAATACGGAATCGATATCCTCTACCGGTATCTCTCCCAGAACTTTCACAATATCTCTATGAAGAATGGTACAATATTCCTCCAAAGCTGTATTAATCCAAGTGCTTAATTGCCAAGTGCTCAAGTGCCAAGTGCATTAAGCTGTGCGAATCCAAGCTGTATTACATGCCAAAGGTGATCCTACACCATATTAATAAAGGATTCTGTATAAATCTAAGCATTATTTTGAATCTGAATCTGTTTCCATTATTTTGATAACCCCTTGTATATATAAAATTTTAAAACACAAATTTTATATATTTAAAAACACTTTTGCAAAGAGAATATGTATTTTTCTTTGTAATAATCTTGAAAATATTCAATTATTTTAAATAGAATTTCTTTTTGAAATTAGTAAATTTTTTCTACTTAAAAGAAAAACAAATTTTTTTTTGAACTTAAGAAAATTTATTTAAAAAAAGATTTCTTTTTTTTTTTTTTTTTTTTTTTTTTTGCATCTTTTAAATTTTTCTGAAATTAATTTAAAACGTATGAATATAGATAGAAACGATAAAACACACACACACACACAAAAAAAAAATTATCGCTTGGATTGTTATACCAAACGATTATTTTTTTCTAAATACAATTTTGTTTTTTATTTTTATTTATTTTTATTCAATTCCTACTATTAGTTCACGATCCCTCTATATATATATCTTGTTGAAATTTTTAATCGCTCATAAAATACTTTTTATTCATCCACTCAAGTTCAAATACATTTTTTGAACTTGTAGTGGATGACACTGGATGTGAATACAGTTTTTTCAAATATTAATTCATTCATCAAATTAAATTAATTAATTAAAATTTTTTTTAGATTTAAGTTGTATGTATCTAATAATAGATGGCGCCAGATGTAAAAAGCAAAATTTTTAACTTTATTTGTAAAGGACTTTTCTGCAATATAGTGAAAAAAAAGTAGGAATATTTTTTTTTATATTACTTTTTTTTATTTTTTATTTTTGTTTTCATGTCATGTATTTTTTAATCTGATTCAAATTTTATTACTTTAAATTTTAAAACTATTTAAAAATTTTCCGAGATAAATATTTTTCAGATTTGTATGTTTATACAACTTTTAAATTTTATCTGTATACGCACATTTTAATCAAAATCAAGTTTCCAAAGGATAATACAATCCTTAGCACAAAATATAACTACGTATATTTCAAAAAAAATCATCCTGGTATTGTTTGAAACAGATAGACAAAAAGTTCTTTTTATAAAAAAAAAAAGAACAGACTCGAACTCTCATATTCCTGCATATTTCATTTCCTTTCCTTTTTCCAGCAATGGGAGACACAGTTTCTTGCATGATAAAGAAGAAACCCAGGGCCTGAGGGAAGTGTTCCATCAATCTCTAGATTTTACAACTCCTCATCTTCTATCCTTCCATTTTTTTTTTTTATTCATTCGAATTCCATCAAAATCTCTCGCAAATTTCCGTCTCAATTCATTGATCGATATTCATATATATATATTTTTTTTTTTTTTTTTAAAGTGTTCCTGGCTGAAAACTGAATTGATGCTGCAGCAATCGATGGCGGAATTCAAGAATGTGGAAGGAAACTTTTTGCAAGATCTGCACAAAACACCCCGCGCGCACACAAGAAGGGAACTCTTCTAATGAGTTCGTTCAAATCGTTCTTAGTTTATCAGATTGCAATGGCGGAATTCAACACATGCAGAAAAAAAGAAGAAAAAAGTATTACATTCTTGTTCTTTTCAGAAGAAAAGTTTTAAGATTTCGTAGTTGGACAGAAGTCCTTTTGGACTTCTTAGCAGAATATCTTTGAGTTGGCTTTTGGCATTCATTCTCATTTATGAATTCATGAAACCAAATCCTGATGCATGAATCAAATGCAAATGTCACGAAGAAAATGCCACATTCTTCGAGACACTTTTTTTAATGCCACATTCATCGCGACACTTTATGCCACATTCATCGCGACACTTACGCCACATTCATCGCGACACTTTACGCCACATTCATCGCGACACTTTACGCCACATTCATCGCGACACTTTATGCCACATTCATCGCGACACTTTATGCCACTTTCATCGCGACACCTTTTTAAGACACTTTTACCGCGACACTTTTACCACGATGCTTTTGTGCCACTTTTACAGTGACACTTTTACGCCACTTTTACAGTGACACTTTTACGCCACTTTTACCGCGACACTTTTACGCCACTTTTATCGTGGCAACATCATGCCACTTTTTATCGTGGCACCTCCGTGCCACTTTTTATCATGCTTAATAACTGAATTTACAGACACATTTTAACGTTATGCCAAAATGTTTGCGATACATGAGTGGTAGAAAAATCAAAAATTTTTATTCCATTTATGTCACAAAATTAGCATACTAAGAAATAAAATTATTTGATGAAAAGTACGAAACAGATCTCATTTTTAAAGAAAGTAATCCATTTTTTTTTTAAATAGTTTTATTTAACAAATAAGGTTATTGGTATTAATAACCGATCAGTCAGAAGGTACTACTGATATTTTTTGAAGATGGGATGCTGGACTCTTTTTAATAACTAACTGTCGAAGTGTTAAGATTTGACTTAGGTAATGTAATTAGCTTTAACTTTAATAAATATTTTAGTATAGTAAATGCGTTAATGCTATCATTTATTTATAACATTTAACATGAACAAAAAAAAAGTGACAGCGTTATATAAATAAACTATTTTAAAAAGTCAATTTTATGAAAATGGGTGAATTTTTTTTTCTGAATCTTTTTTTTTTTTAACCAATTTATAGTTCTTTTTACTATACATCAAATAGAAAAAAGAAATAATTTTTATAAAAGTAAAATTATATTATAACGGGTATTATAAAAAAATAATTTTATAGTTATGAATAATTGCATCACAAAACTCGATATTTCACATAAACATGGAATAGCCATCATGATATTGCGAGAATTAATCAACTTTTCTGTGAAATTTCCAGTATATTTTTTCAAATGCATTGAAACATTTTTTCATATAAGTGAAGATCTTTGTCATTTACAGCTATTTCTATTGGTTAAATATTACTTGTTCAACATTTACTAATAGTCATATAACTCTCATAGACCGTTTTCATATGTAAATAATATTAAATATTTAATTTAAATACGTTCTGGTTAAAAAAAGAATATACTCAACAAAATAATTAAATGCAATTTAATTATTTATTTTTTTATGTAAAATATGCACTTGTGTTAAAAAAAATAATAATAATAAAAGTTAGACAATGAAAAAATACGTCTATTCCAAATATGAAAAAATAAATAAATAAAATCTATAATAAATAAGATAATAAAGGCAAATTGCGAATCATGAAAGAAAAAAAGGAGATAATTAGAGTTGAGAAAAGAGATAGAGCTGTGATCGATTCTTGAACTAAAATTTAAAAACGTAATTTGAATATTAAAAATTAGTTTTTCTTATTAAAATTAGTCTTGTGTAAACATTATAATACCACAATCCAAATTCAAAGATCAAATTCTTCTAAAATGTTCTCAATGAGAAATCACTTATTGATTAAACTTCTTATTTATGAAATTTAACTTCCATATTTTTCAGTTAATATTTTTTTTTAATTTTAAATCTGTTTTTTTTTTAAATATTTATAATTTCGAGTTTTATAAATTTATCTAACAGGTGGACTGAAAATTTCATAGGCTAACACATAGATAGCGCTACTAGAATTAAATCCATATAATTTTTAGTTAGCCCTAACATTCAAAAGACACGTGTATAAATTTTACAGCTGTTGCACTATTAGTATGTGAGTTATAGCATTTTTAGTGAAGTTATAGCGTTTTTAGTGTTCATCACGTGCAATCCACTCGGCTTACAGTCGATTGGACTGCGGTGTGAAATGATGGAGCCATGTTTCATCCATTGTCACATATCGACGCAAAAATGTGGGTTTATTACGATTGAACAGCTCCAAACACTGCTTAGAATCATCAATTCGTTGTTGGTTTTGGACGACTGTGAGCTCGCGCGGCACCCACTTTGAACAGATCTTTCGCATATCCAAATATTCATTCACGATATGTCCAACACGTTCCTTTGATATCTTTAGGGTCTCAGCTGTCTCAATCAACTTCACTTTACGGTTATCAGAAATTATTTTGTGGACTTTTTTGATGTTTTCGTCGGTAACAGCCTCTTTGGGGCGTGCATCGTCCTCGGTGCTCATTTCGCCTCGTTTAAATTTAGCAAACCACTTCTCTACGGCTGTTTTTCCTGGTGCAAAGTCCGAATAATGTTTATCAAGCCAAGCCTTGGCTTCAATAGTATTTTTTTCGCCAAAAGGCAATGCTTTATTAACACACGAAATTCCTCTTTATCCACTTTTTCAATCTAACAAAAGTTGCTTCACTAAAAATGCTATAGCTTGCATACTAATAGTGCAACAGCTGTCAAATTTATACACCTGTCTTTTGAAGGTTAGGGATAACTAAATGTGTCAGTCTACGAACATGTCAGCCCAACTGTTAATTCTTAGTATACAAGTAGCAAAATATTCGAACTACCACCAACAGTTAGGATATATTGGATAAATTGCTTACATTGCCAATAGATACATTGCTTAACAATTGTATTAAAACAATCGCTTGGTGATAAATATACCAAATGCAATGGATAAGAATTGTTCTTCACAAATCCAGACGCTTTTTTTTTTATCTCTGTATATTATTAGGTTTATCTTTCTCTGTAGAGACAAAGATATCGGTGTATCGTGAAATATTTTTTTCTGATAAGCACGTGTTAAGGAGGTATCCGTCTCGTGCATTTACTACTGCGCCCAAAAAGTAACACCAATTATTTTTTTTTCAAAAACTCTTTATTTATTCTTCCAAATTTATTTCATCGCCTTCAAAGTAATCCCCACACTTATGCCAACTTCTTTCTAATCCTCAATGCATGCTAAAAAGTCATTGGCATCGGTTCAAAGCGCGCGCCGATTCACGTTGAATCTCTTGAATCGATTCAAGACGGTGTCCCCGGATTGGTCTTTTGAGTTTAGGGAATAGTCAAAAGGCCCCACGGTGGGAAAACTATGGTTGTGGAACGATAGGGATTTCATTTTTGGCGAATATTTCACGAAGAATCAATGCAGTGTTAGCTGCCGCATTCAGAGTTTTCGGTACCAATCGAGATTTGACGCGTTTAAGGCCCAAAATGGAATTGACCGATCATTTTGAAAATTTCAGCATCATCAGCAAGGTCTCTAATTGTAAATCGATGGCTTGAAAGCACCACATCTTTCATTTTTTGGACGTGAGCTTCGTCGGTTGAGGTGGAGCGTCGACCAGAAAGCTCTTCGTCTTCAACGTGTTCTCTGCCTTCTTTGAACAGTTTATACCACTTGTAAACATTTCTTTTCGATATAGGAATGCTCACCGAATGCCTTCTGCAACATTCTATACGTTTCCATGAAGAAAATTGAATGCAAGTTCTTTGCTTAATTCATTCAGACATTTCAAAAATCGCCGGAATCAGTTTCAGCGTCTCGCAAAGCCAAGCGTAACCCAAACACTAATGAATATTTTGACGTTAAAACCAAAATCCTAAAAAAGAAAAAAAAAATGAAATTCCAGAAGCACCAGGAATTTTAAATTGAAAATTGGTCTTTACGTTTTGGACATAGTGGTATATTATAAGGCTTATACTTCTCTGTATAGACAAAGATATCGGGTCTCGTGATATCTTTTTTTCTGATAAGCATGTGTTAAGGAGATACCCGTCTCGTGCATTTAAAATATTTCCCAAAGAATTTCGTGAAAGATACTCATATATCATTTAACAAAACGACATGATTGGTAAGATAATTGAAAAAAGATCGCAAACTTACCTATATTTTTAACTTTTTGTCTTTCGTTTATTGTTAATAAATAAAAGCATTTAACATAATGAATCAGATAAATTGTTTAAAAAGTAAATAAGTAATAAAAATAATAATTAAGATAGGAACAATTAATTACATATTTACTCAGAATTTCGTAATAATATTTGGTCAAAACGATGTTCATTCTTTATTATGCAAAATGGTATAAATTTTTTTCCGTTAGGAAAATTTAAAAAATAATAAGAGCAAAAACATATTCTTTGAAATAATTTCAAGCAATAATATGAAATGTTCCTTCATGTCATAATGATGATAAATATGAAACCCTCTCTGAATAAATATAATTTTTTTGGTCACTAACTCAAATTTGGAACCCATGAATTTGATTTACAAGTGCAGTCGGAGATTTTTAGAATTCTCGAGTCTACAATGAATCTAATACAACCAGCCTGAGGCATACCTTAATTATCGATACATGAAACCATAAGGGGCTCACTTTGCCAACAGGCGGAATCTCCGGCCTGTTCAGTCACTTTTACAGAAAAAGAGAAAAACCACATTTCTTATCCACTCGTCGCAGAGAACTCTTCTCTTTCTCCAAAAACCACTCTTTAGGAAAATCCGTCAGGGAAGCAGTCAGTTCCCCCCTCATTTCTCTGTGCTGAGAAAACGGAGTAGACACTTTCTCAGCACATGATCTATCACCAATCATGATGCAACTCATGGCGTAGTCCATATGTCATCTGTAATAGTTTCGTCCTGTGAAGATCGAATTTTTGCTAATTTGATGAGGTCTCATTATCCAAGACACATTATCTGCTGTCAGATTCGAGTGACAAGCTACTTTCATTAGAACAAAACACTAATTGTAAATATCCCCAATACTGCTTATCTGCTATCAAATTTGAGTGATGGGTTGTTATTATATACTTGTTAAAGACTATACATTACTCTCTCCTAGAAACGAAATGCTACAACTCTTCTTGTGGGAAAGCTACATTGCACTTAAAGTCATTTAGACGGATTACGATAAAAAACAGTAGTCCATACAAAGCCATCAAAACCAGTCTCTATTAAAACTTTTACAATTTTTTTTTCTCTATTGGAAGAAAACTTTCTTAGTTTTCTTCAAATCCACATTTAATTGATTTCATTTCGATTATAACACGTCCATCACAACCCACCAAAAGTATAGGAAAAGAAATTTTGTTGGTTTGGGGACATTAAATTAATGATTAAATGTAACTTAGAAAATGCATACATATATCAAAAAATCGTAAAATTTCATAAAATCTCTTTAAAGATTTTCAATTTATTTTTAAATTACAAACTTATTAATGAGGCTTAATTTATGAGGGGTTTATTTTATTAATTCATCATTAGTTGTGATTGGCTGGTCATAAAACAACAAGCTCCATTGCAGTTGTATTTGCTATGAGAATCATTTTGTTAAATTTC
Source organism: Caerostris darwini (assembly GCA_021605075.1). Classification (NCBI taxonomy): domain Eukaryota; kingdom Metazoa; phylum Arthropoda; class Arachnida; order Araneae; family Araneidae; genus Caerostris; species Caerostris darwini. The sequence continues at coordinate 358,086 of BPLQ01008495.1, read as the reverse complement.
TCCGAAGTTGCAGTCAATTTTTTTTTTTTACTAAAAGTAATTGTAGGCCATTTTTTTCCCAAACTCATATGTATCACCATATCTCCTAAAATAATGTTTTATTAATTTTGTATTTTTAATTTTTATATATAGGTCTAAGTAATAATTATTAGATATAACATATTTCATTTTCGGATGAAGTTGGCTATATTACAAGTGGAAATATACTGATTTTGACCATGCTTTTGGGCTCAGAATAACTTTATAACGGAGGGGAATTTTTGTAGGGGAATTTGACTTTATTTTATATAAAAGTACTATAAGTTAATCGAAGCAATATCGCAAATTTAAAAATCTTTTACTTTTTTTTCTTGTAAAAAAATTATATTAATGATAAAAATAGTTTCATTTATTCTAGATAGAAAAAAAATTTATAATACTAAACTATTTATCAAAACAATTCGAATTTTCTTCCTGACAACATTTCAAAATTCAATTTATACATATCAAAGAAAATGATTTTTTATTGGGTTTGCTTTCTTACAAAATGTCTCAAATACTTAAAATTCACTTATAAGAAATTTTAAATAGATTTCTACAAATTCACTTTCTAGGAAAAATGCAACATTTAGTAAAGCTAATCTTTAAAATTCTACTTTTCAAAAAATGGCAAATACAATAGCTGGCATTCTGGGTCATATAAATATTTATAACTCAGAATGTTCTACTTTTATAAATGTAAGTGTAAAGTAAAAACGTTTTTATTTCATAAAGCATTTTTTTTTGTTCCAAATGTAGTATTTAAAAAAAAATAATAAATAACAAAAATAAATAAATAAACAAACGCACTGTGACTTGTAGATTTAAATTCTGTATTTCTTGGAATTTCTTAATTTTGATAAAATCTCATTTTCACGGATCATTTAGGTACCAGAGTTTTCTGGGAATTCATTATGATGTAAATATAAGGCTCCAAGCTCATGTTGCATTTTAATCCTTCCTGTAACCGAATCCGTAACTGTCTTCTCGTTTTGTTTTTTGTTTGCCTTTTTTTCTCGTGCAAGCATGTTTAAAGAAATCTTTAATTAGCTGCAAAAGTTGTCCGCTTTTCGCTGTAATTAATCTAAATATTACCTAATTTGCAAAGACAAACGTATAAAAAAAACAGCGTATGTTAAATAAATGAAGATAAATTAAACATTCTGCTTTAAGTTTATTTCAGCTTCCTAAACACATTTGTATATAAATATTTATTCGTTTATTTATAAAAGTCAATTTAAACTTTGGAATAGGAAATAAGTAGAACCGTTAACTTCCTAGCTTATTTAAGCACAAAAAAAAAAAACGTTTTTGAAAAAAATAGCTCAAAGATAATTTATTTATGTTTCTACTTTCTTTTAATCTTGGCTTTCTATTTTATTTTACTTACAAAATAAAATTCCTTACAGAGAACATTATATTGTAAATCATGAAAACCTTTTTTTTTTTTTTTTTTACATAAATTTTCGTCTTGTTTTTTCTTTGGAAAATTTTGTTGTTAGCTTTATTTTATTCATTATTTTGTTTCTTAAGAGTAGATGATAAAAAAAATCGTAATATATAATATTGATGTCTTTCTTTCATTTAAATTTAATTCACAACTTAAATATATTTTTTTTAATTATAAAAATTTCTAAAGAAAAACAAAGCAAAAAATTTATGGGAAAAAAAATCTCTAATGATTTACAATATAAAGTTTTTACCGAGGAAAGAATTTTATTTTGAAAGTAAGTACCAAGATCAAAAAAAAAAATTAAAAATAGCTCAAAGATTTTTGTTTTGAAGACTTTTATTTTTTGCTTAAATAAGCTAGAAATTTAACAGTTCTAATTATACCCTATTCCAAAGTTGAAATCGATTTTAATGAATAAATAATTATATACAAATGTTATTTGGAAGCCATAATAAGTTTCAAATAGTATGTTTAATTTATTTTCATTATATTTACGAAAGATTTTTAAAAAATCATAGAATATTAATTACAGTAAAATGCTTAATACAGTTTAAAGCACTGAATAATTAATGGATGTGCGATTTACCAGGTATATAAATATGAAACTGTACACGATATGAAAATACACGCTTATTGTAAATGAAATAATGACAAATATTTTATTCGAAGTATTGTACATTGCTAGTTATACATTTTTCCCACCTGTCCGATAATTTGTGGACAGAGCACCAAAAACAAACTGTTGTTGCAAACCAAGGTTTGACATAATCGAGCCATTCTTGTACATTTTCGTAAGAAGTGAGGTGCGTGTTACTTCAATGCAAATAAGAGATTATATGACACGACCATGTCAGGTGAGTAAACCGCATGCGAAAGATTTCCCAACTAAAAGCTTCAATTGTTTCCTTGATCAGTTTTGCTGTGTTTGATGGTACATTATCATGAAGCAAAATCACTTTGTGTTTCCTTTGTTTTGATATTCTGGTCGTTTTTCTCGCAAAGCCTGATTCAAATCTATCGGTTGTTGCAATATTGTTAAATATAATATATATATATATATCGCCAGGTTTTAGAAGCTCACGATAGGTCACACCTTTCTGATCCCACCAAACACAGAGCATTGTCTTCCGTCCCTAGCAATTTGACCTTCCAGTCGATGTCGATGATTCGCCTGAAGTTTTCCATGATATTTTAAACTTAGGATTCTCAAAATATATCCATTTTTCATCAGTCACAATTCGATGAAGAATTTACTTTCTTTTGTACCTGGCGAGTAGGCTTCCGCAAGTGGTATTTCGCTCCTAAAGTTGACTTTCATTCAGGTATTGTGGGACTCATTTTCCCATCTTCTGGATCTTTCCCATGGCTTTAAAACTTAGAGAGATGGCTTCTAATGTCACATTTAATTGATCTGCGATTTGTTGATGCGTCATCCTCATTCAACAATGCTTGCAATTCGCAATCTTCAAACTTTTGCAGCATCCTCCCAAGTTCTTCGTTTCTCACATCAAAATCTACACTTCCGAGGATTTTAAACCACTCAAAGCACTGTGATTTACCAAGAGCATGCTCACCATTAGCTTAGACAAGCATTCGATGCGATTCTGCAGGACTTTTCTTCAAATGGTAACAGAAAATCAATGCTGTCTTCAAATCGTAATTTCCAGGTAAAAAAATTTAACGCTATAACCAAATATGCTGGGGTATGAAACTTTGTGAGTTAAAACTCTTTTTGTTCAGATGTCAACAAAGCAAATGGCGCCAGTGACGCTACCTGACAGTAACTACATTTACAGGTAGTGTTCTCTACGGGAAAATTCCGGTTTCATATTTACAGACCTGGTAACGCTTTATAAGAAATACAATTTTATCATTTAAGAATCAAAATAATGTACGCAAACCAAAACTGTACAAAACTAAGCAGTTCATTTACAACATAGTATTGTTTAAATTAAAAAAGTAATTTTTCTCAGAAATATTTTTCAACAATTTGTAAATGTATTTCATTTTAAAAGACCTGTCTCATGTTTACAATATTTTGTTCTAAAAATATCAAAACTAGATTTATAAACAACTGGGTCAGACGATATTTTTATAGTCAGCTACTATATCGATATTTTTCAAAAAATATCGATTTTCACTTTATTTTCAAGAAACCTTTGGTGGGAAAAAAAATTTAAATTTTTTAGTTTTCAATGGTAAGCAGCCAGGGTTCTTTCTTCCACATCTGTAGGATTAGAGTTCTACTTTATCTACAGTGCAAACAACTTATTTGTGGATTTTAAATTTTTGACGAATTAAATACTCTCCAAATAAAGAGCTGGAGCGAAGTTTAAAACTTCTTGTTGGCAAAGTTTATTTTTGCCGTGGTTTATGCTTTTCATTAAAAATAAAAGATTTTTTAAAAAAACCTATGTTAGGAAAATATCCGATTCAAAATAGGCCGTATTCATCTATTATTATAATTATCTATATCAAAAAAATAAAGATATAAAAAATATCCCATATTTGAAAAAACAATTTCGTTTTGAAATCAACCAAGTAAATAATCTTTACCAGAGAAAACAATTTTGTACAAAATATTTATGTAAAAAATTTTAATTTTAAAATAATAATTAAAATCTTGAATTTTTTAAAAATATGTTTAAGTACTTTTTTAATGGTTATAGATATTGTATAAGTTTATCAAAAAAAATTTTTTTTTTTTTTTGAAACGTTGAAAAATTATTCAAGTTGGCTTAAAATGTCAAATATCAACGACAGGAAAAAAATATATTTAATAATCATGAAAAAATAATATTTTTTTTATGTCTTGTAGTAATTAATATCTACTAATTAAATACAAATAATTCCTACGAAGTTGTTTAGCAGGTCTTTAAAGAATAAAATAAAAATGCATTTTTTAAATCAAAGAATACCGCGGTTTCCTTCCAAAACATTATGCTTATTTAACCATGCCAATTGAAAGAACAATAACCAATCCATTGAAGTGTGCCTGCAAGCATTTGCATTCTTGCTTTTAGTAATTTTGCATCATACAATATCTCGGGTCGAAAAAATATTCCCAATCTCTTCAGAGCTATATTCCTGAACAATTTTACGCCGTACTGCGGTCATCATGGACGCTTCATTTAACTCCCTGAGGCTACAAGCACAAAAACATTTTTGAAGACTTGGCTTGCAAAATGTCCAAAAAAAGTAGCTGGATTTGCGTAGAACAGAGATTGAACCTTTCTCATGATGCTTTGAGGTCCAATCTTTCGTGAAAATACATTTTTGCTACCATACAATCATTCGGATCTTTTAAAGTAATTGAAACATTGTGCAACTTTCTTTCTTACATTATGCTCCGTTAGATGTTGGTGGACAAATTTAATGTTACTGATTTTGATTTCTTACATTCTTTTATGGATACATATTTACTGTGTAGGTAAAAATGTTATTAGATCAGCATCGGCGGGGTTTTTCGTTATTTCAAAAAAATTTTTCCTTCAATTCTTAGGTTTTTTTTCCCCTTTATAGCATAACTTAAGCATAAAGAGATTCTAACGAGGTTTTATAAAACAATATTCATATATATTTTTTATCATTTACACCTATTATTAAATTTCCATTCTATCAGCTATAGAGGTTTGGTTTGGTTTGGTTCGTCGCTTTACGGTCATCTTGTGCACACTTTAGGCTAAATAGATCGGGACCTACAGTTTAAAGTGGATTCCGAAACACTACAAACATCCCTGGCACCGCCGGGACTCGAACCCGAAACCTGTGGTATCGAGTGCTACCCACTCGACCATCAGGCCCCCGTCAGCTATAGAGGATAAACGGTGGAAAATTGGCGAACCTATTATTGATAAGTGTGCTAATAGGACATAAGAAGTGAAAACGATTTATAAAAGAAAAAAAAATTCAAGAAAGCTTGTTCCATATTATTTTAACGTCTCGGCCTATGCTAAGCCCATAACGGCTTCAAGAAGAGGGCAACTTTCAGGTTCACGGGAACTCTTTAATTTTTATTTAAAAACTTTATATATAAAGTTTGGGTTTTTACAAATTATTATTTACACAATAAATTGAAAATAAAGATTTAAATTTGATTCACAAGTGCAGTTCACTCCAAGGCCGGAGATTTTCAGAGTTCTCGTGTCTATAGCGAATTTAAATAAGACAATTTTGTAAAAAATATGTATGTTAAAAATTTTAATTTTTAAAATAATAATAAAATTTTAAAAATATTTTTAAGTACTCTTATAATGGTTATAGATATTGTATGAGTTTATCAAAAAAAAATTTTTTTTTGAAGCGTTGTAAAATTGTTCGAGTAGGCTTAAAATTTCAATTATATATGACAGGAAAAAATTATATTTAACAATAATGAAAATAATTTTTTTTTTATATCTTGAAGTAATTAAAATCTAATAATTAAAAAAGAATAATTCTTACGAGCTTGTTTAGCAAATCATTAAAGAATTGAATAACAAGGCATTTTTTTTTAAATCAAAGAATACCGCGGTTTCCTTCCAAAATATTATGCTTATTTAACCATATTAATTGAAAGAACAAAACCAATCCATTGAAGTATACCTGCAAGCATTTGAATTCTTACTTTCAGTAATTTTGCACTATACAATGTTTCGGGTCGAAAAAGTATTACTCAGCTCTTCAAAGATATTCTTGAACAATTTTACGCCATATTGCGGTCATCATGGATGCTTCATTTAACTTCCTCAGGCTACAATCGCAAAAATATTTTTAAAGTCCTGGGTTGCAAAACGTCCAAAAAATAGTAAAATAGCTGGATTTGTGTTGTAACAGAGTTGAGCCTTACTACAGCGAAATTGAACCCATAGCGTTTTGAGGTCCAATCTTGCGTGAAAATACATTTTTGCTACCATGCATTCATTCGAATCTTTTAAAGTAATTGAAAAATTGTGCAACTTCCTTTCTCTGGCCCGTTAGAAGTTCGTAGAAAAATTTAATGGTATAGATATTACTTATTCTTTTACATCGTAAATAAAAATGTTATTAAATCAGCATCGATCGACGGAGATTTTAGTTATTTCAAAATTCTTTTTTCAGTTTTTATTAATTTTTTTTTTTTCGTTATAGCATAACTTGAGTACAAAGAGATTCTAACAAGGTTGTATAAAACAGTATTCATATTTATATATTTGACCATTTACAGACATTATTAAATACCATTTTACCAACTGAAACGGTGAACATCCCGTTTAAAGGTGGAAAAAGGCGAATCGATTATTAGTAGGGGTTGTAATGTCTCGTCTTATACTAGACCTATAATGGCTTCAAGAAGAGGGATATTTTCAGGTTCATGGAAACACATTAATTTTTATTGATTAAAAATATTAAATCTATACAGAACTCTCACAAACTTAAAGACATAAATTAGAAACAAAAGTGCAAGTTCAATCAAAGAACGGAGATTTTCTCATGTCTACGACGAATCTAATCCAGCCGATCTGCAGCAGATTTTAAGTATCACACGGCGTGTTACGCGAGACCACAAGGGGATTACTTTATGATCTCTGGCCTGTTCAGTCACTTTACAGAAAAAGAGAAAAGCAGCACTTGTTGCTGACTCGCCACAGAACATTCCTTTTCTCCTTCTCCAAAAATGTCCATTTAAAAAAATCCGTCGAGGGGTGTTCAGCTTCCCTCACTTCTTAATGGAGTAGGTACTTCTTCAGCCAATGGTCTATCGCTAATAACGATGGAATAACTCATGGTGTAATCCATATCACATCTGGAATTGTTTCGACCTTCATAGGTCGAACAGGCAATCACTAATTTCATGAGGTCTCATTATCCATGATATTGATTATCTGGCATTAGATTTGAGTGACAGATGTTCTCAGTAGTACAAAACACTAATTGCAGGTAATATAATTATCCGCAACACTATTTATCTCACTATCACCACACTGCTGTCAAATTTGAGTGATAGGTTGTTATTTACTTGCTAAAGAATATACATTTTATCTGTCCTTTGAACGAAATGCTATAACTCTGCCAGTGAGAAAAATCATACAGGGTGCTAATAAATATAAGCAACGAAAAATCTTAGATATAAGAAATCAAAATTCTTTTCCCATACTATCATTAATCTTTTTAAGTGAAAAGTTGTTTCATGTGAAATAATAAACATGCATTTATCACAGTAATATATATATATATTTTAATTTTAAATATAACCGACCCTTTATTTTGAAATGGCAGAAAAATATTCAGAAAAGAAATGTTTTAATTTTTAACTTAATATTCTAAGGCAATATTTCCATTCGTAGCTAGTAATTTAATTTTAGTAATTTTTTTTTATTTGTATCTAGTAATTTAAGAATACTTTACTTCATAATAAATCCTTAATCTTATTTCGGATAAGAAAGAAGAGAAATTAGAATTATCCAGGGAGAAAAATGGCCATTTACCAGAATCTAAACAGAAATTAATTAAAAGAAGGTTTCTGAAGGAATGAAAATTCATTTCATTCTGAATCGCCGTAAACAGAAAGTACGACCTACTGTTTCGGCGGAAAGAATGTTTCATAAATTAACCCGTTGTCAAAAATTCTTTCCGTAACTACGAGATACAGGAAACCAAAAAATTGCAAGCTAATTTATTATCGCAATTTAAAGACTACGATAGGAATTAATGGGTCGTATTTTCTTAATTTCGCTCAAACTGAATTCATTAAATCTTAAAATTTAACAAGATGAGAACGATGGTAAACCATTTCATTTATTTCTATATAGTACTGTGTCCAAAAAGTAATACCAGTTTTCAATTTAAAATTCCCGGGGTTTATGGAATTTCAATTTCTTTCTTTTTTAGATTGTCGGCACAGTCCTTGATATCTGTGGGAAATTTGACGTCAAAATTTTCAGTAGTGATTGAGTTGCGCTTGGCTTTGAGAGACGCTAAAAGTGATTCCGGCGATTGAATTATTTGAGCAAAGAACTTGCATTAAAATGTTTTTGAGGAAACGTATAGAATGTTGCAGAATGCATTCGGTGAGCATTCCCATATGAGAAAGAAATGTTTAGAAGTGGTATAAACAATTCAAAGAAGGCAGAGAACGTGTTGAAGACGAAGAGTTCTCTGGTCGACCATCAACCTCAACCTCAACCAATGAAGATCCCGTCCAAAAAATTATAGATTTGGTGCTTGCAGACCGTCGATTTACAATTTGAGACCTTGCTGATGACGTTGGAATTTCAAAAGGATCGGTCCATTCCATTTTAAAAGTTTGAAAAAAGTGAATCGCCGTGCGCTTTCAAGGCCATCCCTGCCGATGACTTTTTAGCTTGCACTGAAGTTTGGAAAAAAAGTTGGCATAAGTGCATTGTGTCCGGAGAGTATTACTTTGAAGGCGATGAAATAAATTTGGAAGAATCAATAAAGAGTTTTTGTAAAAAAAATTGATTGGTCTTAATTTTTTGGGCACAGTAGTATGAATCGCTTGATGTTACAAACGATAAAATAAAGATACACACACACACTCAAAAAAAAGCATGAAACTTTGTTAAGTTGTTTATTTTTGAATTTATTTTTATCGTATGCATTTCAAAATGACAGTAAAATACTTTTTGGTAAGGAAATCGTCTCCTACAGAGTATATCAGGAGCAGTCTCAGACGAGTTGAGATGAAAGTTTGCTGTTTTCTGGAAAAACTATCGAGGTAAACTGCCCTTCATTTACATATTGTATTGTAAAAAATTCTGTAAATGACCTGTTAGTCCTACTATGAATGAATGAACGCTTGCATTATGAGACTATTTTCATGAAACGCTTGTATTGGGATACTATTTTCCGGAACGCTTGTATTGTGAGACTATTTTCCGGAACGCTTGTATTGTGAGACTATTTTCCGGAACGCTTGTATTGTGAGACTATTTTCCGGAACGCTTGTATTGAGACTATTTTCCTGAACGCTCGTATTGTGAGACTATTTTCATGAACGCTCGTATTGTGAGACTATTTTCCTGAACGCTTGTATTGTGAGACTATTTTCCTGAACGCTTGTATTGTAAGACTATTTTCCTGAACGCTTGTATTGTAAGACTATTTTCCTGAACACTTGTATTGTGAGACTATTTTCCGGAAACTATTTTCCTGAACACTTGTATTGTGAGACTATTTTCCTGAACGCTTGTATTGTGAGACTATTTTCCGGAACACTTGTATTGTGAGACTATTTTCCTGAACACTTGTATTGTGAGACTATTTTCATGTACGAATACGTTGTTAGTACGAATTGTATCAACCAAGAGGACTTTGCACATGATTAAAGAAGATTTACTTTCATAATTCGACAATTATATTCATCCTATCCAATGAATATTAGTTTTATTGATTGAAATTCATTTAATGAAATGTTTTTCACTGATATAAGATCATTCGCCACTGGAGAGTCAATTCTGTAGCACCTTCAGCGCTATCCAAGTGAACAATTGCATTGACATCTTGACATCTCAAATTTGGATTAGGTACCCTCCAATGGTCCAAAATGGTGGGATCTAATGGTTCATCCCCTTTTTGTATCGAGCCAACGAAAAGACTTTCTGTCCGTCGAATTTGTCATTTTCATCCCCTGCATAGCCACATAATGATTTCGACTGCACATCATTTAAAGTGTTTCGAGTGAACTACTTTTAGTTAAGAATTCTCACCACCCACTAGGTTGCTTCGATCCCCTGTTATTAAATTCTCAAGATTTCCTATTTATTTATACCATCCTTTTTTTTTTTAGTATGGATTTTGACAACGATTGGTAAATAGAATTATATTTTGTCAATGACTTTAAGCTTTGCCCTGTTTGCAATTTATCTATCGTAATGTGCAGATTGGGCAACTGGATTGTAACTGGCTTTGATTGGGTTGAGATACTTGACGCATAGGTTGGCGAACACACAAAGTTGTGTATTCTCTAACCTATAACTCAAGTATTTACATACGCACAAAAACAGCACGTATACTATACAATTCGGCACAAACAATAAGCAACATATTTAAAGATATATAATTATGGATTCCATTTATAAGCCGAAAACCCGATGCACGAAATATACTTTCTCTCCGGGTGAGAATCTGTAGGCCAACAAATACAATTAAATATATTTCCTCTCTGGATGAGAGATTGTATATCAACTAAACGATTTTCAGCGGCAGCTCCGTTTGCACTGTACTTTCTCTCGGGGCCTGATGGCCGAGTGGCTAGAGCTCTAACACTCGGTATCACAGGCTTCAGGTACGAGTGCCGGCTGTGCCATGGATGTTAGTAGGGGTTCGGAATCCACTTTAAACCGTAGGTTCCGCTCTCATACACGACCGTAGAGCGTCACAGAGCCTAATAAGACTTCTTACCCACATCATTCCCAAACTGTAAAGAGTCAACTCAGCTCTAGACACAGTGATGTGGTGTGACGTAATAGTAGTAGTGTACTTTCTCATCAGAAGAGAGTCTCGAAGCCACTGACCATTTCTCCTGAACGCCACAAGGGGTGTTCTTGCAGTGCATAGGAGGTAGCACCGTCACAATATAAAGAAAAAACGCTGTTGAATGATTTTGAAAATTATTTCTCGAAAAATACTACAGAAAACAATTTTTCCTGCGAAATAAAAATTAGACACGATTCTGATCAGATAAAAAGAACAGTTCTAAAACAAAATTTATATATTTTAAACATGCATAATTAATTTAATTTTTTCATTGTTATTACATTCATCAAATAAGGGGCCTGATGGCCGAGTGGCTAGCGCTCTGGCACTCGGTACCGCAGGTATCGGGTTCGAATCCCGGCGGTGCCATGGGTGTTTGTAGTGGTTCGGAATCCACTTTAAACCGTAGATCCCGGTCCTAATAGGATCGTAGAGCGTTGCGGGGGCATTGTTACTCCGCGTCCGTGGTTTACCATCAAGCTACACGCGCCCCCTGGGTAATGCAAAGTGAGTAACGTCTGTGCAGCGCTTGCCTTAAGGCTTCCAAGACCAAGCTGTCTAAGTGTTTGCCAGCTGCATTAGAAAGAAAAAAAAAACATTCCTCAAATAATTACATAACTTTAAACTATAATGTAATTATTTAAATTACATTCTAACTACATTTTTTTTAAATGTTAGAGGACCTTAATCTATACAGAAAATCTTATCTATGCTGAGAAAAAATATATATCTGTATAGATAAGATTCTCTGTATCTATTCGAGTGTATCATATTACAGACAGAGAAAAATATTTTCCCACAACGTAGTGCAAGAAAAACTGTTGATTCTCTGTGCAGATACCACAAGAAACGTGTTAAAACAATGGAAAAGAAATATGCAATAACATACTTTGCGAGCTTTAAGTTTTAAAAGCAATTAATAAACTTGCTTGTATTCATTCTTGAAATAATTTGTGCAATTATTTAAACTATAATATGGCATATCATCTAGAGATTAAGCGCACTATCCTACGAATAAATTATATCGTCTCTGCATTTAGCGCTGCCGTCAAAATCAAATGTTAGGTTAATTAATTCACAACGTTGCGAGCAACTCTTGGGTCAAAATTACAATTAACCTTTAAAATAAGGTTAACTTCTGTAGCGAAACTCTAACCAGCGATGACGATAACATTGTACCTTAAGGTGATTAATGTAATAGGAAGATTAATCTAGTCTTGAGTGAGTAAAAAGCAAATTGCTGATAAAAATCTGTTTTTTTGCCACGACAAAAAGGCTCCTTAAAAAAAATATCTTTATCGTATTTTTTCTCTTCTTACATCTATTGTTGTCTGCAATTGACGCGTGAAGATTTTTTTTTTTTTTTTTTTTTTTTTTTTTTTTTTTTTTAAGAATAATGATTTTATTGAATTTAATTTCCGCCGAAATCAAAATATTTCATTATCGAGAATTATGAGATTCTTTTATTTATTTATTTATTTATTTTTGTCTCTTTGGATTCAACAAAGTGTTTACGCTGAAATATTTTTAATGACATTTTTTGTGCTTGTCACAGTGAAAAATAATATTCCACAAAAGTGATGAGAATTTTTTTTTCTTTTTTTTTTTTTTTTTTTTTTTTTTTTTTTTTTTGTAAACATACTAATGCTAGTTTTCTTTAATCACAGATATGTTTTTGTAATCTTTTTTGTATTAATTTATTTCATTTTGTAGTTATAAAAAAAAATACACCGGGAGCCGGATGGTCGAGTGACCATCGCTCTGGCGCTCGGTACTACAGGTTTCAGGTTCGAGTCCCAGAGGTGCCATGGATGTTTTTAGTGGTTCCACTACAATGGAATCCACTTTAAATCATAGGTTCCTGTCTAATATGACTGTAGAGCGTTGGGCTGACAACGCTAATCATTCAAAAGGAAACAACTCTTGTTTCAGAATTTGCCAGTAGACAGATGGCCTTGCCCACCATAGATTGGGGCTGTTGCGCCATTGAAGATTACAAAAAATGACTAAGGTTAATTATACAGGGTCCTACAGATTAACGTGGATTCCGAACCACCAACAAACATCCATGCCACCGCCAGGATTCGAACCTAAAGCCTTTGTTGCCAATGGCCAGAGCGCTAGCCAATTGGCCATCAAGCCGCGCACACTAAAGACAAAAAATACACAAGAAGACTAGATATTCCAAATAAGTGGCAAAAGATTGCTTAAAACATTTGTTGGTGGGTTGGCGATCTTTACGGCACAAAAAGCCAGCAATAAAATACTAGGAATAATATGTTAATAAAAAGAGTAAAGATTAAATTTCATTCTATAAAAGAAAAAATAATTTTGGACTGAACAATAATTTTGACTGCAGATGCAACGTGTTTACATGTAGCAAAAAAAAAAAAAAAAAAATTATTGTCATGTCATATTTAGTTATATCCTCATGGTGCAGTGGCAACGTGCACAGCTAACGTGCAGGAGGGTTGAAGATAGAATTCGCTGGCGGCATTATTGTAGTCAATGCTTTCGGAAACGAGGAGAATGGTGGGAGTTTTTCTGGTTTTCTCTCATATGATACTCAAGTTCAGGGCAGTTATCTTTAAAAGTCCTCCTGGAAGGTACTGTCCGCCCCCATTCCTCGTCGGTGGGATGTCATGATATTCACCTGAGCTGCCGATACCTTTCTAACTGGTTGCGAGTTAAACAACCCTATCTAATGGTGTGGAGAAAAAGTCCAAATAATTGACTGTGTACATCATAAATTACAGAAATATCTTTCTCTACAAAAAACTGATTTCAAAATCTTTATTCAATAATATATATATATATATATATATATATATATATATATATAGAATAACAAAAAATTCAAATATATATATATATATATATATATATATATTTGAATTTTTTGTTGTTATCTCTTAATTTTTTTACTCATTACAGCAGGCTTGGTAATTGGCTTAGATTTCACCTTGGCAATAGGTTGGCTTCTTTGAGAATTAGCAGTTTTATCCGTTGTTGATTGTGCATGCAGGCAATTGATTATACGATTAATATACCCTTTAGACGACTTCTACCCATAGCGAGATACCAATGAAGTGATCCATTGCTTGAATAGTAAGCAGCTGCAACCATAAAAATTGAAAACTGTCAGCGGATTAGTATACGTGAAAACTAAATATACCGCCCGTCTACTAGTAGCGGAGGCCAAAGAGATGAGCTGCCCACACAGGAGCGCAACCCTTTCAGAAATCAATCGCCAGAATCAAACATATGTGAAGTTCAAAACAAATTAAAAAAAGACAGTGTGATCAAAATTTATTTGAAGAGAAAAACTAAAATGTAACTAGTATGAAAATATTTCAGCCAGAAAAATAAATGCATGTCAACATATGACATAATTTCAGGTAGAAAAACGAAAAATTCAGGTTTGATATGTTAATATTTATATAGCTCTCTGTGATATTTCCAGAAGCCCTTCTTTGGCTGAGAGATGAAGATGTACGAGAACCCACATAACTGAAGATTCGTTCTCTTGGTCTATTTGCTGACTATCCCAATTTAATTCCAAAATTTAATAGAGTATTATGAAGAATTGAAAACAGAGATAGAAAATTTCCAATGCACTGAGTAATTGGTGTATGATTTGCAGAAAATGCAAAGTGTACAATAAAAAAATTAAAACAATATTTTGCCCTGCGTAATTAAGAGAGTAATTTTTTTTCTACCATCATACGATAGCAGAATATACGCGGAATGAAAATTAGTGGTGCATGCCGTTTTATTTGAGTCAACATTACTTAACAAAAATTCTACCTTAAATAAGGAGTTCATGAAAGAGTGAATCATGATGCAATTCATCTGGCGGGAATATCAGATGATCAAGGAATCAAATATGATGAATAGGGAACTCGGCGAAATAACGACAGTACTGTGATGGCTTTTGTACTAAAGAATCCTACTCTAGTAGAATAATATCCAGTTATTTTGTGGTAAAATCTGTGGAAGTTTCCGATCACCGAAGGCTAAGGGAAATTAATTTCAAAGTTAATTGACAATACATTAATACCCAACATCTCTCCATTTCTATTGCCCAGTGGTTGGGACAAATTTCAAAAATGTCAACAAAAAAAAATAACACGCGTCTTCCAGAAGTGTTAAGGCACACTGAAACAACTGTCAGATAATTCAGATGCCTTTTCTTGCACAAGAGATTCTACAATGAACTGTTAGAAGCACTGCCAAATAGGATGAATTTTAAGATACTTCAGATTGGTTGAATTATAGATTTTACTATTTTTAAACCTTATTAAAATTGAATTGATCCGAATTAGCATGTTTAGTTGTAATGTTGTGCTTTGGGCATTTTAAGCATATTATTAAAAAATTCATGAAAAAAACCTTTTAAAAATTCTCTTGTAAACCTCCACAATAGAGGGACATGTATTTAAATACATGGATTTCACTTTCAGCCTCCAAGTGGGCATTTCTCCCTTACAGATTGAACTACTGAAATTATTACAGCATGTCGACATCAGCATTTGCAACAGAGATTGCTAATATTAAATTGCCTAATTCAATATGCACCTTTATTATCTTTAACGGATAATAGCTCAACAGAAAAAATTTCATGCTACTGACAGAATCCTAAGCGCAGTGGATCTTGCAATAGCAAAATGCTTTCCAAAAGAGACATTTTTTTTAGGTAAGTACTTATTTCTCATGGCCAGCTCATAATCTAACAATATCGAACACACATCAATGTCAAAAAGAGAGTACTATGTCACAGCCGCTAAACTAAATTCAATATGTCCCCATATGGATTTTATCATACCAAAAGCTGAAAGAATTTTAAGAATCTCTTTTTTTTTCATTCGTACAAAAACATTCTACTATGCTGTAGCTACCACCGAACAATTGTGTTGCTACCACATCAGAATGTACCTTACAAGATTCTGAAGCCCTAACCAATCATGCCGAGTCAGAAAAAAATTATTCATTGGCCTTTCAAGACATCAAAAAGAATGTTTCTCGATACAACCAATAAATTGTGAGAAGACTTTATTTAAAGTCTCCGCAAATCAGTTGATAGCAAATGAATAACTATTTCTTTAATCTTACGTAGTACCCAAGAATATCATGTAAAGAAACCTGATAATTAACTCCTATCAAGGCAGTTATTAAAGGACTCTCGATTGGTTCTGGTATTATTAAAAAAAAATAATTGAAGCAGGATCTAAAATTTAGAATGAACCTCTGCTCCATATTCCTTGTAGAATTAAAATGACCTGAAAGTCTGATCTCTATAGGCTCCATGTCTTACTTAAAATTTAAGATTTTGATAGAAGGAACACCAGGGTGCAGTACCTTAAAATTCTTTTCTTCTCTCCACAACTCACTCCCGTATTCCTTATCTAGGACTATTAGCCCCCTACAAATTAGAAAGGAGAGAGTGTAACTTCGGCAGCCCTAGTGTAAACCACAAACAATCGACAGGCTCACCTTAAGAGGAGGGCAGGCGAGTCATATGGGAGCAAACAGGGAATACTCCCATTACGCAATCTGGCAATCAATATCGAGTCTTTTCATTTCTGAACGCAGTGACGTCAAGGGGCAGTTCGTTAACTGTAACCATCATTGATCAACATGATGTTTGAAGGTTGTTTTTTCTTGTGGGAGGAATGCTACTACAACTACTAAACCACACCACATCACTGTGCCTAGAGTTGAATTGCCCCTTTACAGTTTGGGAATGATGTGGGTGACAAATGTGATTGGGCTCAGAGACGCTCTACGGTCATATGAGACCGGGACCTACGGCTTAAAGCGGATTCCAAACCACTATAAGCATCCATGGTACCACCGGAATTCGAACCCGAAACCTGGAGTACCGAGCGCCAGAGCATTAGCCATTCGGCCCCCTGTGGGGAAAGCCATAGGACAGCCCTTTAGATAAAATTGTCATTCATATCACATTGAGAAGACAGAAGAGACCGCTTTCTGAGGCACCAACTTAGCATCGTTTCAAATCTCATCAACTACTACAACAACAATTTTGTCAATTTTTGTCAAATACTACAGCCTACCGTACACGCCACCGATTCGCTACAAATCTCTAATATCCATGACATACAACGTTCTTCAAACACATACACGAATAGCCAGAATTAAAGCAACTTCAACTCTAACAGTAGTTCGCCCCTCATGTTCTGCATCCGTCGTTATGAGACTCACAGCAATATTACCAGAATTATTTGTCTTTCCCTACAAAAACTGAAACCGTTACCTTCTGCACGGCCAAATCTAAACGATTGTGCCATCGTCTTCAGAGGTTGTTTCAAAATATTTGTAGAAGTGCATAACACAAAGAATATCATCAATTGTTCCGAGTGGCCTTATTTTATTAGTACCCAACTACTACTATTATTCAAATCCTCGTGATGACAAATATATTCAATCATATAAAGATTTCATCATGAATACCGTGTAAAAATATACTATAATTTAATACATTGATGTTTGCTGGGAAAAAAAGTTTTGAATTATGAAAGGATAACTGCAGAGATAAAACTAAGCCTTGAAGTATTAAGAAAAACCAAAGATTATTTAATACAGTTTTAATCCTGAAAAGATTACTACCACTTTTTCACGTTATATCTACAGTGTTGTGCAAATTAATTGAGACAACCTTCATTTTTCATAAGATTCGTCTTTGAAACCCGTTTAAACTACATAATCATGTGGTCAGCCAGTTTAAACTAGTCAAAGACAACCTTCTTTAGTAGGAAGAAGACAACAGAAAACCAATATCAGAACAAAAATAGACAACTTTCTTGTACGAAATAGTAAACTGCATCCTCGTAAGACAAAAACAGATTTGCAGAGAGAATTATTGACTGTTGGTGTGACTGTGGATTCATCGACAGTACGACGAAGGCTTATTGAAGTAGGGAGATGGGCAAGATCGCTAATCAAAAAACAATTATGTAACAACCCTGTAATAATTGTTTACGCTTGCTTTGAGCCAGGAAATATCAATCATGGACTTCACAAGACTGAAATAAGGTTGTAATCAATGACGAACCACATTTTTGTGCAAGGGTTTCGAACAACATTTGTCAGATAAAATGCTGGAAAACAAATCGGGAAACAACATCTTAAACAGTTAAGCACCATAAAAAGGAGACGTTTTGGAGTTATTTTACATCTGGCAGCTAACTACCAGTTGATAGAACGATGGACTCTCAAAAATACACTACTACAAAATAAAATTGGATCTCTTATGCCGACGTTCACAACGTATTAGTGTTTTTCAGCAATATCTTTCTCCATGCCATACATCTAAGCTAGCAAAATTTCTCCAGGAAAAAAATTAACAGTCTTGGATTGACCAAGTAATTCTCCAGATGTTAATCCCATTGAAAATTTTCGGAGCATTGGGATGAGCCGTGTAAGATGGACTGCTTCACCAAGAGAAAAATGATTGAGAATGTCGTAAAAGTTGACGAGTGATGAGGATATCAAAATTCTAAGTTCTAAATTAGTGGAATCCGTGCTGAAACGCTTACAGGATATCATTAAATCTACAAGAGAATATTTTTTACTACTAGAATGCTATGAAATGTATTTAAAGGAACTTATGCTAATTAAATTTCATACAGGAAAATTTTTGTATTTGCCCCCTATAATTTGCTCAGAACTGTAGAACAGAAATTTTACATCTGTATATCCAAATTTTATTGAACAAATTTTATTTTACATCTGTATATAACAAATTTTATTTCAAGAAAATATTTCAAATTTTATTGAAATAATTTTGAGACAAATTTTATTGAACAAAAGTCTCAAAATTATTTCAATAAAATTTGAAATATTTTCTTCAACTGATGACATCGGACAAAGAATTTAGGCTTCTGTTAATAAAATAGTTGACATTCCTGTTATAAAATCACTAGAAAATTTTTAAGCCATGCAATTAGTTTTTATGTATGCTGATAATTAATGTCCCTGTTGAATTTTATGTGTTGATATTTATTTTCCCAATATTGGGGAAGCTTTCTTTGATGCATCCAGAAGCATTTCTTTGCTCAGAAAGGAAGATGCAGCACATGAAGCCACCTAACTGATGATTTGTTCAATTGGTATATTTGCTGGATATCTCCATTTAATTCCAAAAATTTTAATAAAGAATTGAAAGTAGAAACAGAAAATTTCCGAAACAACAAAGAAGAACAAATTTTTATGTGTAAATTTTTCATAAAATGCAAAACGTACAAAAATGCATAAATATGTAAAACAATAGTTTCCCATGTACGATTAAAAATAGAATTTTTGTCTGCCATAATACGATAGCGGAATATGCAGTTCTGAAAATTAGTGCCGCATGCTTTTTTATTCGAGTCACCGTCATTTTATAAAACTTCCCCCTTAAAATATGGAGTTCTTTCTTCTCATGATGCCAATCACTTTGCGGAAGTGTTAGATGATCAAGGCTTCGAATATGATGAATAGGCAACTCTATGAACTAGACAAGAGTTCTGTGATAGCTTCTATAAATAACAAATTTTGTTCTAATAGAATAATTTCCAGTTATTCTTTGGAAAAAGTTGTGGCAGTTTAGGAATCAAGTGTTTGTTTTAAGAAAAAGATAGTGTAGGGAGTAAAGATTTCATACGCTTATAAACGACATTTAGCTGAAGAACATTAAAAGAAAAGTCTTCTGGATAAGACATTCATAACCAACATCGACTTGCATAGTACTTGTGACAAATTATACTGCCTGAAATAATAATTTCTACAAGAGAAAAGCATGCGCTTGCCTTAAGTATTTAGTGTGACTGAATAAATTGTCAGATATTGCAGATGCTTTTTCTTGCAGGAGAGATTTTATGATGAACTTTCAGAAGCACTGCCGAATGTGATGAATTTTTAGGACCTTATTTCAGATATAATTCAATTACATGTTTTACTATTTTTTGAAGTCCTCTTAAAATTAATGAATCGCTGTAATTTAACGTGCGTAGTTGTAATACTATGTTCTACATTATACACAATATTAAAAAATATTCCCCCAACAAAATGTCCGAATCTTTGTTTAAATTAACGTGATAAATTTATTTTAAAAACTTGGTTTCTCACAGGTAACGAAGATAAATAATTACACATATTTAAAAATAAAGAAACAAATCAATTTAAAACCTTATCTTGTTCTTTGTATTCATCATTATACGAATTATACGTCATCATTATACGAACTACTCGATTCTGTGTTTGAGACCTTGCCTAATGTTAAGAATTTCAATATTTTAAATTGTTTTTATTATAGTTTATATTAGCTTTGATTACTGACTTATCACTGGTCCTCTGGAATTGTTCTTCTTTGGAAGAGCTTTGAAAGAATGTATATCTAGATACTGGAATATACAGGTTCAGACTCATGTATAGTTTCTTACTCGAGGTATATCCAAACGTTTCTGACAAAATGCGATCCGAAAAGAAATCAAAGTAAGTGGTAATAATGCAGATTAAGTGTTATCAGAAGTAGCATTGTATTTTGAGGTTTTCCAGAAGAGAGTGGTTTAAGCTTCGGGGTGGTGGACAGATTATAACAGTGAGCCAGCCAACCATTCATTCATTGAGGAATCGATTTATTGGAGGGGTCGATTTATTTAGATGTTATTTTTCGAACTCCAGATAATAGCACATTAATTATTTTAATTTCTTGGATTTTTCTTTTCCAACTGCCACTGAGGGAGCTTTCAGAATTGGAGGGATGCAGTAGCAGACAATTTACATATTTCGGTTCTGATTTACAATGTGTATATGTATGACTTCTAGATGCAGAATTTGAACATGTCATTTAACTTAACAGGCAACTAAAAAAATGACTTGTTAACAAAAACAATGTCAGGACGCGTTCTCGCTTACTGACCTGTTACTTATCGAACCTTCTGAACTACTGATATATTTCAGAGAGACGATATTTTCTGAGATATGATAGCTACTGAGCTACTACATGAGAGAAAGTATCAAAAAATACCAAAAGACGATATCACAAAGTGAACGAGGATCCCGATCTATCGATCAGTTGGACAGATGTTAAACCTTGCCATAAAAGTCCTGAAAAGATCCACAGCAAAAGCTTTGGAAATCAGAGGACTGACCTTCCTAAAACGTCCTTTGATTTTAATGTCATTATACACAGTAGTTCTAATCAGACCATATGAATTTCACCTCACGGAAAGATTAACCCAACTTTCCCAAATGCCCCAGATTCCTACCAACTTTCAAACTATAGATATGGAAGTCGGAAACTTCGAATACACCAACAAAGTAAAAACAAAACAAACCAGTAATGATTCATCTCACTTCTAAAGCACCTAGTAGTAAAAACATCAGTTGAACAGATGCAAACACAGATATCAGAAAATTATTCTGAAAATTCCTACGTATCATTAAGTGAAACTACAGAAACTCCCACTCCAAACCCAAGGAACACCCAGTCCTCATTAAGCCTGAAAAAATTCGCCGGAAATCTTTCTTTCACTACAACAATCAGTCCCGAACATAAAATCATCGCTCTCAAGGGATCACTTTCTAGAATTATTTGTCGATGATGAAACGGAATTCAACTTCCCCTCTCTACTTTCCTTCAAAATTCCATTTAAAACCTCTAATATCAAAAAAGATCAACCTCTGAATATAGTTATTAGAACTGTTAGTATTATGTTCCAGTACCTTTAAGTACTAGTACTTTATTTGAAGAAAGTTGAGCACATCAACTTTCCTCAAACAAAGTCGCCTCAACCTATTGGAAATGATCCAGATCACCAATGGCAAAATTCCCATGTCATTAATACTCCTTAAAATTGCCTACTCCCTATGTGCGGTAGAAATATACCAGATGGCCAATCCCTTTAGTGTAAAATTCCGAATGGAAAAACACAGAGGAACCAAATCAGCTTCACAATAGCGACACTGCGACGGATTTTTCCATAGCAGCAAAGCCTGTTTCCTGATGGTTAGATATGCAAAATGCGTCGAGAATCAAGGCACCACGGACTACACTCTCCTATTGGACACTCCGCAAAAATTTCTCAACTGCTCATGCAATCATGTAGCCAACTGGCGTATATGCCCGAAGTTCCCAAAGAAACTCTGAACCTGGAACTTCATTTCCCCTCCCATCCAACAGACTCAACCAAAAGAAAGAATAAACCCAAATCACCACAAGACATTCAGAAGACCAGCTCATCCAGAAAAATTGAAACACCTTCCAGAAGTTATACTTATGCAAATATCACTCCGGGAATAAAAATTTATAAAACACTCCTCACCTCTAAATCAAAAACTAACTTACTAAGCCAGATGTAATCCCTGATCCAGCAAAATGGAGTAAATAGACCTTTATTATTAAAAGCTTTCAAATTGTCGTTTCCTGCCCTTAAAAGGTAACAGATTGCGACAAAAAATTCTGCATTATTCTCGAAAATTGCGGAGATTTAATTTTTAATTAAACCAACAGCTCATCCATCGTTTCTGCTTGTTTACCTCGATCCCTCCTCATTCCCCCCCTCCCGTTCAGCTTCGTCCAATCAAGCCCTTCCCACATTTCTTGCCTCTACCCCACCACCACATCTATCCAAGGCCTTTGATACTTTTTTATCAAAATACCGAGTAAACATTTCCACCAGAGTGAAGTACTCTACCAGTTTTATTTCCCTTATTCCTTTTCTGAAATTTCCTTTATGATATTTTTTTAAATATCATTTAATTATGTATCCGGAGGTACAGGAGCATTTCTTCCTAGGAAAACTCTACCAGAAAAACACTACCTTTGTCTTGTTATTTAACTCTACAATTTCTCTTAGAGTGTCCTTGGAATTGGCAGCTTAAATATTTCTTGAGGTTGGGAATATGTGGTTGAACGGGACAGATCAAATAACAAG
The DNA here is from genome assembly GCA_021605075.1 of Caerostris darwini. NCBI lineage: Eukaryota > Metazoa > Arthropoda > Arachnida > Araneae > Araneidae > Caerostris > Caerostris darwini. The sequence continues at coordinate 335,220 of BPLQ01008495.1, read as the reverse complement.
GCAAGAGGTACACACTTTTTGATAAAGAGCAACCATGGAACGAAAGTAGTATGTGCTTAGTTCTAAGAATATCTGGTACTTTTTTTATGATGGTTCTTCCAACATCGGCAACACACTGAGAAGATAGGTAATCAATTATTTCTTGCGTAGAGCAGTGTAGATGGTCTTGTTAGGAAATGACACCGTAATAATTGATGTTTTATGATCTTCAACTTTTAATGGAAAAGCAAAAACTTGTTTTGCTCCTAAAAGCAATTATAACTGAGGAGCAGTAAAAGTCTGTCAGTAAGTCACCATCTTTGTTTCTTCAACAGTTTTAAATTCACTTGCAATTTTTGTAATTTAAATAGTGACATATTTTACAATTCGATGTCAATAGTAGAAAGTATAAATAATCGGGCAAAACAATAATCGGGCGGGGGGCATTCCTTGGAGTTCCAGATTGTGAATCATAAGGAGCAGAGATCGAAAACAAATTCAAGTCAGGTGAATTTGGGACTTCAATGTGTCAAGAAAAGTTGAAAAGAATCTATGAAATTACAAGAAAAATTTCGAGTCTGATACCGCACAGTCCAGTATGGAGCCCAACGAAGGAAAGAAGATCTTGTTAAGTGCTGGTAAGGGCCTATAGGTCAGGATCACGGACCTTATACTATCTTCACCCTTAGCGAGATGACCGGAAAACAACTCATCCCTTGAATCCATAGCAATTTTATTAAAGAAGGGTTGATAACTATCAGCCAATTGATACATCCAGAAACTAAATGCAATCAATCCCTCTTTGAAGCTTATCGCACTTATTAATGGGAATTACACCAAAGTTTTAGATCTCCAAGTTACTGAAGTAAATTTAAAAGCACTAAAACTCTTGTCTTAGAGAGTACAAATTGATTCGGCTAAATAGCAAAAGTAAAGTCTTTTCAAGGAGAAAAATAAAATTGGAAAAAATGATAATCAACTATGAATCCGAAAAAAAAAATGTATAAAAAATCTTTTATTTTCTTTTATATACTGTTAAGAATATAAAGGAAAATAAAAAACAAGATAAATTTGTAATTACAACTATAATCAACAATTACATCATATTACAAAAACGATTTTCAAGTATAATCAATCAGTTTGGATCAACAATTTAAAAATTTTAAGTGTTACTTTTCAAATAGAAGTTTTGTAAAATTCAATAGTGCGAAATGGAAGAAATGCCTTGCTTTCAGCCTGAATCTATTTACAATAGAAGTATTCCCAAAGACGACAAAGCTCTACCAGCTCTGTTTGAGGATCTCCAGTGTAGAACAGAAATCTGAAATTCTTATCACATGGAAAATAGATGCCTTCACTGTTTCAATGATTGGTTCACTCCCTAAATTTTACCAAATGCAGGGCAGTATTCATCGTCTAAGGGTATGAAATTCAAGAAACCAGACACCTTTTTCATACCATAGAAGTCACAAACAATACACCGGCGGAAAATAAAATTAAAACACCGAGAAGGGGTTGTGATAGACAAACGAAATTTGGTAGCAGTTATTCATATCTGAAGGTGATGCCTATTCAAATTCCATGCTATACGAATAAGAGCGGAGCTGGTAGTGCCAATATGAACAAAAAAATCAGACTTGCTTTAAATACGCCATGTAAACTTCGTGAACTTTATTTATCTTTCGGATTGCGTGTTGTGAGCTAAATTTGAGTCAAGAATGTTTTTGAGTAACGAAGAATGCAATATCAGCAGTTTACTGAATATTGAACCTTATAATAGAGTTAAGAGAAAATGGTTTTCCTTTTCGAGATATTACAGAAAGACTTGGTAAGAATACATTCTTACCAAGTACATGATTGTTCGCAACATTGGTAAGAGGAAGAGGAATGTGGTCGTGATTGCGATGCGGTATTGGTCCGGCCGCATATGGGCCACTATGGAGGGTGACGGCTGTCGTATTCACATGATTGCTCGAATTTCTAAATCAGCAAAAGAAATTCCAGTTTCTGTTGGCACCAGAATGGCACAGAGAACAATAGCAAATTCATCACTTGGGGGAAAACTAGAAGCCAGACAAGCCTGTAACGTTCATGCCAATAACCCAAAAATTACCACCATCTACGTCGAAAATAGTGCAAAATTAGATCTCAATAGAGATCGCGGATTTGTTGTGTTCTCAGACGAAGTCGTTTTTCTGTCTTGGTGCCAGTGAATGGTCAAATATTGGTTAGAAAGAGCTCAGGTGAGCATTTGAAGACAATCCCTCTGTGTCGTAGACACACTGGATCTACTTCAGAAGTTGTGATCTGAGCAGCATCTTCCTATTCCAAGCGTTAGTTATTTCACACCCCTTGATAGTAAATTTGTAAGCCAGATTGGTGAATGAACCAGATCAAAGAACCCAGTATCGCCAACCATTTTTTTTATCATATTTACAGATGGCGTTTTCCAATAAGATAACGCTCGTCCAGTGTCAATGAGGATGCATTTCCATTGGCAACGCGACGTCAACTTGGTGAATAAGATCCTATTGTCAATCATTCTCGATCGCCAATCTGATTAATCGAAGTTGACGTCGCGTTGCCAATAGAAATGCAACCTAACATCCAGCAAAGCTCGTCCATACCTCTTCTGTCACCCAATATGCTCTATAGAGAGTTGGCATGTTGATTTGGCCAGATATTTTTCCCACTGAATACTTATGAGCTAAATGATGGCATCCTTACCAACAATTGGATGCTAATTATTGCTAATTTAGCTGACCAAATGTAACAGTCATAGAACTACGCCCCACAAAATGACAGTACGATTCAAAGTATGGGTACGCATTTAAAATCCTGAAATCTAAAGGTGGTACGTATGACGACTGTAAATATTTGAAATGACTCTTCTGACACATACTTCAACCTGTGACATTGAAACTTTAATTCAAATATGTTATCTAGACAAATACTTTGCCTAAATTTCATTCCCCAAAAATTAATTTCATCTTGATGTTCGGATTTCATTCCAACACTGCAACATTTCCAGCATTTGATGTTCATTTGAGTTGTGTTGTAGGACTAGCATATTTGTAAATGAAAACGACCAAAATATTAAGTCAACCGAGTAGTAATTTTATAATAATATGTAATAAAAAGGTTAAAATTAAACTAATTGCTAAATGTAAAGGTTTATTTAATTCCCGTACATTTAATTAATATTTCCTGTTTAGCAATTACTTTTTTATTAATTAATATATGAAAGATCCAAATTAATTGATTCTACAGACCGTGTAATTAGATTTAAAAAATGGAATAGAAAATGATGTTTTCTAATTGATGTGAAGTGTTTAGATAATGGAATAAAGCAGAATTAAGAAACTTTTTACCCCATAAAGATATATTTTTTTTCTGGATATGCATTGCAAATTTTTCCGTGTCGCATGCCATTATTCATTTTGCTCCAAGCTCTCTATGAAGATGCGTTACAATTCCATTGAAACAGTGAGAATCATTTTATTGGTTTTCATGTACATATCTATGATAAGAATGAGAAACTGTTAGTTTAAATAAGCAGGCAAAAAATGCTTTGTAAAGAAATGATCTTTCAGTAATTATAAGTAAACAGTAGCGCAGTTTAATTATCATAAAAATGATTTAAACAAATAATATATATCTGGTGGTTTTTTTTTTCAATCCTAGTGTTTAAATTATATGATAAGAAATCATTTGATATTTTGTATTTAATTTTTTAAAGCTAACAAAAACATGCTTTGTAAAGAAATGATCTCTCAGTAATTATAAGTAAACAATAGCGCAGTTAAGTTATCATAATGTATTATATTACTTGTTGAAATCATTTTTATGTTTTTTTTATCCTAGTGTTTAAATTATATGACAAGAAATCATTTGATATTTTTTATTGAGGGTTTTTAAAAGCGAATTCTGGACAAACAAATAATAGAATAATTAAAAGTAAAAAAATATATACATATAGTAGCATTTAATAATGACTAAAAAGGATCTTTTTTTAACGGAATTCTTTTTTAAGTAGATATTCAATAGAGGTAGTTTAACATTTACTAGTAAAGCAAGTAATGCAATTTAAAAAGCCATTGCACTTATAAAAAGTTGATTAAAGCACCTTCAATTATAAAAAAAACAAAATGAGATAAATGTAGCAAATCCAATGTTACCAGGTTGGCTCATGGAGGGCTTGCTATACTACATATGTATTTTGGCCTCGCAATTTTCAACCAATATACTAGGAGTGACATCTAGAGGATTTACCTCATCTCCTTCTCGAAACCAACGGAAAAAACTTCCGGCCTACAGATTTAAATATATATATATATATATATATATATATATCCCCTGCAGAGACAAGGTAGCTTTCGGGGGATGCAAAGCATCTATAAGCAAAGCAAGGTAGCTCGACGCTGTTTATCAAAATTCGAACCAGGCACTAAAGAAATGCATACATAACATATGCGTGTATTTTTTTGCATGTTTTGCTTTTTATACATGAAATGCATAACACTGGACATGATTTTATATATCTTTCACATGATTGTTTACCGTTAATAAAACATACATCAGTTTAATTTCATTTTCGCACAACTAAGTAGTGCATTTTTGAACGAGTCGGGAGTAGTGCACTTTTGAACGCGTCGGGAGTAGTGCATTTTGAACGTGTCGAGAGCAGTGCATTTTTGAACGAGTCGAAAATAGTGCACTTTTGAACGAGTCGCGAATAGTGCATTTTTGAACGAGTCGGGAATAGTGCATTTTTGAACGAGTCAGGAATAGGTACTTGTAATTCAGTGATAATATTTTTATAAGTTATGCGCAATTTTTGTAAACATATTTAGAATATAACAATGTGTTTTAAGTTGATTCAAATCCTACACCTGTAATAAAAAATTCGTTATTATGAAAACATTGCTTTTATAGAGTTCAATAAAAGTCGTTTAATTTATGTCACATATACTTTTAAAGCCATTTGTAAAGATTTTAGTGCATAAATTGATTTGTCGCTTTAAAGTCATTTTCTGCACACTTTAGGTTAATTAGACCGGGACCTACAGTTTAACGTGGATTCGGAACCACCAACAAACATCCATACCACAGCCAGGATTCAAATCTGACGCCTGTGGTATTAACGGCGAGAGCGCCAGCCAATTGACTGTCAGGCTGCTTTAGTGAATAAAATTACGTAGAAGATTGAAGAGTCGGGAAATTTTTTATTGACTCCTCACCCTTGAGATAATATATTGTAAAAATATTTCAAAGATAAATAAATCAACATACTGTTTTAAATGAATATTGCATTAATTTCTTTTCTACAAATTACGTAGCATAATCTAGTAGTTCTTGATAATGATGGGTTACAATAAAGGAATACAATGGTCATTTACAAATTATTCTTTATATACATTTATCAAATATCCGTACGCGCAGTACAGTGGTAAAGAGTAATAGTAAACAGGCATGAAAAAGAGGGTTTATTTCTCATTAGTGGCAGGTGCTGCAGTCGTTGTTTTCAAAAAGAAATGGAACAGTTTAGAAGTACAGACTTGAACGAAACAGTTTAGAAGTACAGACTTGAACGGAACAGTTAAAATTACAGACTTTCAAAATTAACGAAATAGTTAAAATTACAGACTATCAAAATGAACGAAATAGTTAAAATTACAGACTTTCAAAAGAAATAGAATTGATTATAGGCTGTAGATTATATAATTAGATTATAATAAGTTATATAAAATGGAATAGAATAGGTTGTAGTAAATAAAGAATTCCATAATGAAAATCAGTCAACGAAGTTATTAGGGTGCCAGTACAAGAAAGATGCCAAAAAAAGATATCAAAAAAAATTTTAACATGGTTTTGTTATAGTTATTACTTACAGCGACTTTATTCATAAATTCTTTTCCTGGCTCTGATGCTCGATGAGACAAATTCGGCTTTATCCTATACATCTCAAAGCAAATGTAAGATTGTTATATCTGAGAAACCTCAGAAAACTTCATACTACTTTTGTAGGGTTGCAACCCTTATTTTTCAAGACTCTCAACTTGGAGGTAAGCTTAATCCTGGGAATACGCCGTGGATATGTTAGACATACATGAAAATATTACATTAATGGGAGAAAACAAAAAAAGAAAGGGAAGTAATAGGCGTAAACCTATTGGTTTTCCCTAATCCTATCCGCCAATCATATTTTCCGATTACTCTCTCTCTTTTTATGTTCTTTTTACTCCTTTTCTCCCCTAAATGACAGCATATAATTGTCATGATTAATTCGTGGGCTAATCTTATAATTAACCAAAGAACATTGTTATCTAACAAAAATTCACTGTTTGCTAGATAAAAATGTTCTTAGATGGAAGTACTCATAAATAAGTTTTATCAAAGTGTACTACAAAAAAAATGTTGGGGCACACTGCTACATGGTATCCTGAGTAACGTCAGATCTGCTACGATCTCACCATATAAATGGCCCGATAGTAAAATGCATGGAATAAGGAAACAAATCAAATACTCGACAGTCAAAAATATTTTTCCTCCTTATCTAACTCAAATAAATTATTCCAACAAATAATCGTCGATAAATGTAATTTCCATGATAAATATTCCAATGATTTATTAGATTACTTCTACTCACAATATGGAAATTTAGAGATAAAAGCTATTTTAAGCGGTTTAACGGAAGAATGAAATTTTATCTTAAAACTCTCTTTCACGAATCTTTCCTCATTATGCACGAATTCTGCACCGTAAGATAAATTTCGAAAAGTTATTATAAAGATTTATTACCGGAACTCTTATGGAATAGTTAATTGTTTGGGCCTTTGGTTGCTGCCAACCACGTTCTGGTTTTATCGAGAAAATCTTCGTCAGGAAATTCATGTTTCAGCTTAAGAATACATTCACGAACAATGTGCGTCAATAACATGTTCTTAAATAAGAATTTCAAGAAAATTAACTTCAATTAATTAAAAAAAAAATTAAAGAATATCATTATGTAAAATATTTATTCCGATAAAAGGTACTATGTTTACTTTTAATTCAAGAACTGGGCACAGTACATGTGCACGTCTATCATACGGAATTACTCAGGTTCTCCTGTCTGTTGAAATTGCTGCTTTCAGCAGAGGTTTGGTTTGTCACTCTACGGTCATCTTGTGGACTCGAGGGCTAAACAGACCGGGACCTACAGTTTAACATGTTCTTAGATAAGAATTTCAAGAAAATTAACTTCAATTAATTAAAAAAAAAATTAAAGAATATCATTATGTAAAATATTTATTCCGATAAAAGGTACTATGTTTACTTTTAATTCAAGAACTGGGCACAGTACATGTGCACGTCTATCATACGGAATTACTCAGGTTCTCCTGTCTGTTGAAATTGCTGCTTTCAGCAGAGGTTTGGTTTGTCACTCTACGGTCATCTTGTGGACTCGAGGGCTAAACAGACCGGGACCTACAGTTTAACATGTTCTTAGATAAGAATTTCAAGAAAATTAACTTCAATTAATTAAAAAAAAAAAAAATTAAAGAATATCATTATGTAAAATATTTTTATTCCGATAAAAGGTACTATGTTTACTTTTAATTCAAGAACTGGGCACAGTACATGTGCACGTCTATCATACGGAATTACTCAGGTTCTCCTGTCTGTTGAAATTGCTGCTTTCAGCAGAGGTTTGGTTTGTCACTCTACGGTCATCTTGTGGACTCGAGGGCTAAACAGACCGGGACCTACAGTTTAACATGTTCTTAGATAAGAATTTCAAGAAAATTAACTTCAATTAATTAAAAAAAAAAATTAAAGAATATCATTATGTAAAATATTTATTCCGATAAAAGGTACTATGTTTACTTTTTTAATTCAAGAACTGGGCACAGTACATGTGCACGTCTATCATACGGAATTACTCAGGTTCTCCTGTCTGTTGAAATTGCTGCTTTCAGCAGAGGTTTGGTTTGTCACTCTACGGTCATCTTGTGGACTCGAGGGCTAAACAGACCGGGACCTACAGTTTAACATGTTCTTAGATAAGAATTTCAAGAAAATTAACTTCAATTAATTAAAAAAAAAATTAAAGAATATCATTATGTAAAATATTTATTCCGATAAAAGGTACTATGTTTACTTTTAATTCAAGAACTGGGCACAGTACATGTGCACGTCTATCATACGGAATTACTCAGGTTCTCCTGTCTGTTGAAATTGCTGCTTTCAGCAGAGGTTTGGTTTGTCACTCTACGGTCATCTTGTGGACTCGAGGGCTAAACAGACCGGGACCTACAGTTTAACATGTTCTTAGATAAGAATTTCAAGAAAATTAACTTCAATTAATTAAAAAAAAATTAAAGAATATCATTATGTAAAATATTTATTCCGATAAAAGATACTATGTTTACTTTTAATTCAAGAACTGGGCACAGTACATGTGCACGTCTATCATACGGAATTACTCAGGTTCTCCTGTCTGTTGAAATTGCTGCTTTCAGCAGAGGTTTGGTTTGTCACTCTACGGTCATCTTGTGGACTCGAGGGCTAAACAGACCGGGACCTACAGTTTAACGTGGATTCCGAACAGCCCACAAACATCCGCCGCTTACGGAAGAACATGAACCTCAAATTCAACTAAATAATCGTTTTATTTATTTTTTTTCCCTCTTTATTTCGTGGAGAAAATGATAAAAGCCCATGAAAACTAATAAACAATTGGCATTAATTAATTTTAAAATGTGGAAATATATAAGGGAAATAATTAGATAAAATATGTATCGTTATTTTCTATGGGGAACGCTTTCATTGGAATAAACTGGAAATTTTTTTCAAAAAAGTCCTTTCATGTCCAGTTTACAGATATCTGTCAGTATTCCGATTGTGCTTGTGTATTTTTTTATTGTTTAATTGTTATTTTTAATAATATAAAACTTATACACAATACTGCTCTATAAATTATACACAATACTGTCCTATAACTTATACACAATACTGCTCTATAACTTATACACAATACTGTTCTATAACTTATACACAATACTGTTCTATAACTTATACACAATACTGTTCTATAACTTATACACAATACTGTTCTATAACAATGCAATACTGTTCTATAACAATGCAATACTGTTCTATAACAACGTAATATTGTTATATAACTTACGAAATTTTAATATTTTATACATTAATGGTTTCCAAATTAAAAATAATTTTTCTGCTAGCATAAAAAAAAATTCAGTTAAACAATTTTAAAAGCGTGACAATGATTAAAGTGTTTTTTTGTTTTTTTATTCTAAACACACAACGTTTTTTATTGTTTATTTTTGAAAAAAGAATCTTCTTTTGAGCTGTAAGTTTTTATAACAAAGAGCATTCCATTTCTTCATTTACGCCCTTCCCTAGCGACCAAACTTCATTAACTTCTTAGTTAAAAATCAATTTTGTTAATGCAATGGAGGAGAAAAACAAATTATTTGCCTCAAATTCATTTAAATAATCGTTTTTTTTTTCACCTCATATTTTGTTCTTTATTTGTGGAGGAAGAGATGATAAAAGGTCATGAAAACTAATAAACAATTAGCACTAATTTAAAAACTTCCGGAGTTTCTTTAATTAGTTACAGGTATTTTCCATTTGCATAATTTTAAAATTAACAGTGACTTTAAATTTCTTTTTGCTTTGCATTTTTTTACTAACCCTACACTTGGCTTTGGAGTCGACCTAGTTCTGTTGATTGTTTAACATACATAAATTACGTTTTATTCAGAATATAAGCCTGAATTATTTTTCTTAGAAAAGGATGCAAGTAAACAAGATATATAAATAATTATTTTTAATTTATTAAATTTTTAAATAAATAATCCCATCAAACAACAACAATAAATAATCCCATAAATCAACAAATAATCCCATAAATCAATAATAAAAAATAATCCCATAAATCAATAATAAATAAATAATCCCATAAATCAATAATAAAAAATAATCCCATTAATCAATAATAAAAAATAATCCCATAAATCAATAATAAAAAATAATCCCATATATCAATAAAAAATAATCCCATATATCAATAAAAAATAATCCCATAAATCAACAATAAAAAATAATCCCATAAATCAACAATAAAAAATAATCCCATAAATCAACAATAATAAATAATCCCATAAACCAAAAATAAATAATCCCATAAACCAAAAATAAATAACCCCATAAATCAACAATAATAAATAATCCCATTCAATGCCATAATAAATCCATTACTTATTCAAAAGAATATGTATAGAAAAAGGTACACTCATGTCCATAAATTAAGGATAATGAAGTTCAGGCAAAGAAAGAGACAGAAGCAAAACAAATTTGACTTATTTGTAAAGTCTATTTATTAAACAAAAGGTAAAGAGCAAAAAAGATGCTATATGTTTGACATAATTAATAAAAATTGCGATTTTTACTCCCTGGAGCAAATTTCAAAAAAGAACCTATTTACAAAAAAACAGTATAACATGGTTAGTATGATGGTTAATATGGAGTATGTCTCCCGGACGATGCAATACTGGCCTTACAACGCCTAGGCATGCTGAGTATCAAATTATCAATCTGATCTTGGGGAATATTACACTACTCATCAAGCAATGCCCTCCGAAGTTCCGGGTGACAGGTGGGAGGGGGTTGATGGGCTGCAATTCGTCGGCGGCCAAGCATATCCCACACATGCTGTATTGGATTCAAGTCCAGTGAGTATGCTGGCCAATCCATGCAAGTGATATCCTCCAATTGAAGGCATTCGTCTACAAAGTTTGCCCGGTGAGGACGGGCGTTGTCATCCATAAACAGAAATTCAGCACCCATGGCGCCCCGAAACAAACGTACATGTTGTTCCAGAATGACATCCCGATAGATGTGGCCTGTCATCGTTGCACTCTGAACATGCAGGTCAGTGCTGGAACCAAGAATAATTCCTCCCCAAACGAGCCATCCTGCACCACTGTAACGGTGTCGTTCAATGGTGTTCTCTTGGTGGTAACTGGTACCTGGCGCTCTCCATATGAAAGTCCAGCGAGAATCAGACTGCAAACTAAACCTGGACTCGTCGGAAAACATCACACCAGACCACTGTTGCGGTGTCCACAATGCATGCTCTCTACTCCAGGTTAATTGCAGGCGACAGTGAGTTGCGGTAAGTGGAACACATCTGACAGGCCTACGAGCATATAGACCAATGTGCCCTAAGCGTCTGTACACGGTCTGCCTTGAAACTATCGTACCGGTAGCTGAAGAGAGCTGACGAGATAGGTCTGATGCTGTGCGCCGTCTGTTTCTTTTGGCAGTAACTGCTAAATACCGGTCCTCATTGGGCGTTGTAACTCGTGCCTGTGCTGTTACATCAACTCACATTACCATCATCTTGGAATCGTTGCCAAAGCCTGGAGAGGACACTCTGGGTGATTCCAAGTTCGTCGGATACTTCCAGCTGGGTACGTCCACATTCCAGTGGTCCAATAATTCTACCACGTAAAAAATAATCCAAATGCTTCCTTTGTGCCATAACTATGCGGTTATTGCACTGAAAGGCTTTTAAAGCGCTTGTGAACAATTTTACTTCTTTGCCATCATTCCTTATATACCCCTCTCTTACACTCTCGTTATTGTGACGTACTATCCGCGCCATCTGGTGGTTTCCTGTAATTTGCATATTCTTTTTCAAGAGGTGTGTGATAATTCTACAGGTGAAATTTTTATTTTAGAGTGCAATTTCTGGGAGATTCTGAATTATCCTTAATTTATGGACATGAGTGTACTTTTTATAAATTGAATGAGCTGAATTCAATTATTTATTATTATTCAAAATGCTATAAATTCATTATTTATTCAAAGAATGTGTATAAAATTTACTTTTTATAAATTGAATGAGTTGAATTCACACGAGGAATGAAAATACTGTACTAATATAAAACTTAAATTAACATTTTACTTTTAAGGTAAGTTAATATATTTGTATACATTTATTAAAATATTTATCGTTGAAAAAAATTAATATTTCTTAGAATCTGTTTATTACAAATCATTCAACAATTAAGCATAACTCGTAGTTTTTAATGTAACAATCATTGATAAATATTGCAGATCGTACATAAAATTAATTATTTTAATAAAGTTATCTGTTCTAAAGTTCTTCTGTATAATTTGAATTGCCCCTTTTATAAAAAATTTAAAGAATCGGTTTGCCATGAATGCTTGAAATTCTTACATTCCTAATTTTGCATTAAGGCTCAAAGGCCACACATACGTATGTAAAGAGATTTTTTGTGTATTTATCCTATTTGCAATTTGATGACGTTACCCGGTTGTTGTAAGCAAAAAACCCAGCCTGTTTTACCCACACACACACACATATATATATATATATATATATATATATATTGTTTAGTTAATTTTCATATGATTATTCAAATGAGGAAAATAAACATGCATTTTTCTTTTTAATTATTGATGACTTCAATTTGTAAAGCACATAAAAAAACTTGAAAAGAAAATCATGCTATACTTTTCTTCAATATAATAACTGAACACATGATAGTCTTCTTCATTGAGCAACAACCCCATGGTAGACTAAGGCGTCTGCCTACTGACAGATTTCGAGTCAGGAGATTTTTTTTTTTACAGGGTAGGTTTGGTTTGTCGCTCTACGGTCAGCTTACGCACACGAGGGCTAAAAAGACCGGGAGCTACCGTTTAACGTGGATTCCGAACCCCTAACAAATAACCCTGCCACCGCCAGGAGCCTGTGGTACCAAAGGCCAGAGCGCTAGCCAATTGGTCATCAGGCAGTTTTACGGGATAGGGTTGTCAGCTCCCCGAAAATGAGCTATAGTCTTATTAGACCGGGACCTACGGTTTAAAGTAGATCCTACACTATTACAAACATCCATGGCACCGCCGGGATTCGTACCCGAAATTTGTGGCACCGATGGCCAGAGAGCTATTACATGATTGTCTATGATAATAAAATAGGTTTAGGTTATTTTCATAAAGCAAAAATGGATCAAACTTATAACCCTCTTAATAAAGATTGTTAGGGGCCAATTGTAACCAATCAAGTTGTAATTGAAGCTAATTAAAATAAAAATTTATAAATAATTATGTATCTGCTTAAATTTGTTTCTTTGTCAAAGTTATGCTGAAAATCTTCTTTAATTAAATGTTTATTAATTTTGAATTGCAATCGGAAAAGTTTTAAAAGGAAACTAAATCGGAAAAACTCACAATCAATATTCAAAAAATACTGATTATGTTTCGCATTTTTAATGGGGTTAGTTTTAATTAAAACTGATACAATGACAACAACAATAGTCCAAGTCGTACAAAAATTTTATCAAAGATAATAAATGCTTTATTAGATAAAAGTTATACTTAACATCTTAAAATGCTAATTAAAATACGTTACATATTTTTGGAGATTTAGTTGAAATTTTTCTATGAAAAAGTAAGCATAACCAAATATATCAGATAAAACACTAATTACTAAAAAAACAGTTGCTTTTTAATAATGTATTTTTTAGTAACTTTTAAATTTTAAGTAGATTTAGTTTTTTTTTAATTAATTTTTCCAAGAAAAGTTAGACTTAAATATTTTTGATTATGATTTGTTTTTATAATAATGATAAGAAATGAGTAAAACAAAATTGGAAAAAAAAAAAAAAAATATACACAAAAAAAAAAAAAAAAAATGAAAATATGTGGTCGTTGAACTTTAGTGGCCAATTAAGAATGAGAAGATTTCACACACTGAAGAGATTATTTAGGCAATTCGTCTAAGACAGGGGTGGCCAACATGCGGGCCGCCTTGAATATTTTTCTAGCTTGTGAGATTTACCACACTTTTACAAAATATATTTATTTTATAATGTCCAAAGTAGTGAAAATCGATGTATTAAGAAATACAGTTGTACATCCATATATTTAACAGTTAACTGTTGAAATTATGAGAAAAAATTATTATATACAATATTAACTATTATATGCAATACAATTTCACAAATGCTGAAATCAAACATTTGATTTTGAAAGATTTGGTTTCCTTTTTTTTACTAATCTTCTCTGCTGTCTTTTTTTACTAATCTTCTCTGCTGTCTTTTTTTTACTAATTTTCTCTGCTGTCTTTTTTTTTTACTAATCTTCTCTGCTGTCTTTTTTTTTACTAATCTTCTCTGCTGTCTTTTTTTACTAATCTTCTCTGCTGTCTTTTTTTTTTTTACTAATCTTCTCTGCTGTCTTTTTTACTAATCTTCTGTGCTGTCTTTTTTTTACTAATCTTCTCTGCTGTCTTTTTTTTTACTAATCTTCTCTGCTGTCTTTTTTTTTTTACTAATCTTCTCTGCTGTCCTTTTTTTTTTACTAATCTTTTCTGCTGTCCTTTTTTTTACTAATCTTCTCTGCTGTCTTTTTTTTACTAATCTTTTCTGCTGTCCTTTTTTTACTAATCTTCTCTGCTGTCTTTTTTTACTAATCTTCTCTTCTAACTTTTCTTTTTGTTAATCTTCTCTGCTTACTTTTCTTTTTGTTAATCTTCTCTTCTAACTTTTCTTTTTGTTAATCTTCTCTTCTAACTTTTCTTTTTGTTAATCTTCACTGCTTACTTTTCTTTTTGTTAATCTTCTCTTCTAACTTTTCTTTTTGTTAATCTTCACTGCTTACTTTTCTTTTTGTTAATCTTCACTGCTTTATAATGATAAGAATCACTTGACGCTAGCAAAACAACATATACTGAAAATATGTTATTGAAAAGAATAGCGACTAGTTGCTGATTAAATAAATACATTTTTGGTAAGTTTACAATTTTATTTCAATCCGAAAAACTTACAACACTTTTGTTATAATCTGATATATTAGCGTCAACCTGATGAAAGTTTTCTAGACGATTTCTCCAATACGACACAGGACAGTAACTCCCAAGTCTTTTCGAAAGTCAATGCCTCCGATCAATATAGGTGTACTAAACATAACTGGAACACGAGTCAGAGATTTAAAAAAAAAATTAAAACTGAAGCACTTCTGCATTAAATATTCACTCCAAGATATAAATAATAGTCGCAAAACTGCCCTTTCACACATATTCCTCTTTGTTATTTCCCCGCCTTCAATTTGTTGTGAAGGTAGCGGCTAAAAATAACAAGAGGTCGCGAGAAAGCTGACGGCAGTGATTACTCCGAAAACTGATGGGCCTGACACGGGAATTTGCTTCCATCCTCAAGTACTCTAGGATAAAAGAACGTTGCACTTAATGAAACTCCATCGGGCGTGGGAAAAAAAAAAGATTGACGAAAATTGCTGTACAAAATGGGGATTAATTTTGAAGGAAAAAAAATTAACGCTTCGATTATCTATGGGCAAAACAACAATGAAAGCAAGTCCCTTTTACTTTAAATTTTTGAAAGAAAACTTCCCAATATAGTGTTGGAAGATGTAATTATATAGTAAATACATTATAAGCATCTCCATTGTTTATTTAACGTTATTGTCTTTGAAAATAAACGTTGTCTTTAAACATATTTTGAAAGCACTAGGAGGTAAGCATAATTCAAAGACAAGATTTTTAAAATTTACAAATTAAAAAAAAACTATTCAGCTAAGTTATTTTGCTAAATAGTTTTGAACGAGAACAAATGACAGAATAACAAATAACGACAAATAAATGAAGTACATTAATATAAAGTATTTAAATATATTTTATCTACTTAAAAAAATTGCTTAAAAATAAAAATTTGTTATTCTCTTTGATTAATAATTGAGTAAGTACTAATTGTTAAGTACTAACAGATGGTAAAGAAAAAAATCAAACATTGTAAACAGAAGTACATAATTTCTACAACCGCTTTTGCAAATTTTAAAATGAACGTGTGTGCGTGTGCGCGTGCGTGTGCGGTGTGGTGTTCATTTTATTTATGTATGATGATATTATTCAACTGTCAATAAAAATCTTTAAAAAAGTTATGTTCAAGTGCCTGATTGTTGATATTCATTCAAGAGGAAGTACAAATAAAAATAATTTATACATTCAAGGCTTAATAGTTACTTTTTCCATAACTATAGTAATTGTCTTATATAGTTTTAAACATAAAATTTCGGTAAAAATACAATTTAGCCCATATCTTTTGCACTGGTTATAGTGCAAGTTAGGCTTCATTTATGCATTAGTCAATTTCCTGGTACACAAAACTTGATGGTATTTTTTTTAATGCTAGATAAATTTAACCAAAGAAACTCGTCACTAAAATGGCAAGCATGTAACAGATTCAACGTTAACCAGGATGCGCAATAGGAGCCTGTTACACTTTACGCACAGTTTTACATTATAATTTTGAACGAATAATATCTAACAGTTCGCATTCTCCCGCCTCCAGGGATCTATTGCTGAACTTTTCATCTTACAGGTTTAATGAGCCCATTTCAACTTAAACTTGGAAGTTTACAGTTCAGTTTTATCTGTCGAGTTTCAAACGAAATTGTACACGTTTTCTGCTAAACTTATCCTGTCCTTTGCTGAAAATGACTCAATGAATAATTCGCCAAATTCATAGAAAAATAAAATTTGTTGAAAAGAAATTGTCAGACATACAACAATCATCGGTTAAAAAAAATTCCAATTGATTAAAATTATATTTCAATTAATTATAATCGCTATATTAATTACAATTGGAACAAGCCATAGATAAATTCATTTTATGGGCTGTACTTAATGCATAAATTTATTACAATATAAAGTTTATTGCTTTCCATTTAATTGCCGATCAAAATTAATTTGATGGGCAACTGGATGGAAAATAAAATTAATCAATACGGAATGTGGGCATTAACTATAATTGGCTTAATTAATGCAATGCATAGAACTCATATTTATAAATGACTTTACTAAAAGTAAGAAATAGTCAAATATATCTTCAGGTTACTAATGAGATAATGAGAAATCATCGGATCATTAAAAATACTCAACACAATTACTCAAATATATCTTCTGGTCGCTAATTAGATTTATATCGGAATATGAAAATCTTTGATCAGTTAAAGAAATTTATTATATATCTTAAGGGAAATTATATCGATTTTAAGTACTTTTTGGCCTTTGGGGTAACTTTGTTTCAAGTAAAAGTCATCTTTGTGTAACGAGATCATTACAATGAATAGTAATTTTCCCTTGTTGTAAATTATTTGTATTATCTAGTATCATAAATTCCAAAAATAATATTGCAATGAATTATTAATCATCTAGGACTTTGTGTGTAGAATTTGATTTAGAAAAGTGAATATACATTTTATTTTTAAAAAAAAATTAATTTTATTCAAAGTAAAAATTAGATGACATTAACAAGTAAGCAAACAGCAAAAGGTTTGCAGATCAAGTGCTAAAAAAATTGACGGAAATATGATAATAAATACTATGAAATCCCACCATAGGTGATTCATACGCCAAAAGTTCCCTCAATAAGCAACTGGAGATTACTACACCAAATTGCCTTCAATAAGCAATTGAAGATTAGTACATCAAATTGTCTTCAATAAGCAACTGGAGATTAGTGCACATTGCCCTCAATAAACAATTGGAGATTAAAACAATAAATTGCCTTCAATCAGAAATTGGAGATTAACTCAACGAATTTCCTTTAAAAAGCAATTGGGGATTAATACGTCAAATTCTTCTCAATAAGCAATTGGAGATTACAACAAATTGCTTTCAATAAGCAATTGGAGATTACAACAAATTGCATTCAATTAGCAGTTGGCAATTAACACGTTAAATTCCTTTTAATAAGCGATTGGAGATTAATACGCCAAATTATCCTTATTAAACAATTGAAAATTTATACGCCAAATTATCCTTAGTAAACAATTGGAAATTTATACGCCAAATTATCCTTATTAAACAATTGGAAATTTATACGCCAAATTATCCTTATTAAACAATTGGAAATTTATACGCCAAATTATCCTTATTAAACAATTGAAAATTTATACGAAATCATCCTTATTTATAAAATTTATACGCCAAATCATCCTTATTAAACAATTGGAAATTTATACGCCAAATTATCCTTAGTAAACAATTGGAAATTTATACGCCAAATTATCCTTATTAAACAATTGGAAATTTATGCGCCAAAATACACTGCACCAGAGTAGAACTCCACAAGCGACTTTTGGCCTTTTATATCTCTTCCAGGATTCGAGAACGGTCTTAAGCTTTTGTGAGGTTTTTCTTGCAAGGCACGTGTCAAGCTAAGCGAAAAAGTCTTTTCTTGTAAGTCTTGAAAGATCCATCAGACAACCGTTGCTAAACACCTTACCAAGCTTCTTGTCGCCAATATCGCCAATTTTGCTATATTTTTTTGGTTTTACTTAAAAAATATTTCAAATGCGTACTGTATTAACAGAAAAGCATTTAAATCTTAATGAATTATGTTAAACAAATTAAATTTTAAAAAAATTATAGAAGTTAATAATTTAGAATACATTTTTACAGATATTAGAGAGTTCTTGCATGCCGTATTTTGGACGTCCGTTATTTGTTTTGCTCCCTAGCGCGCATGCTCATAGGAAATTGCGCATGCGTATCTGTAATAATGTTTTCTTTGAGCATGCGCGCTAGGGAGCAAAAAATAACGGACGTCCAAAATACGGTATGTAAAAACTCTCTATTTTCATAATCATCAAACGTAAGCAAAAACATACATGATGCGAAGTATTTTTATTCATTGTATTTGTCATTGATGTTTTTAGATTTATATTAATGATATAACTTCTTAAATAATGATTATTGATAAATGTAAAAAATAATTTATTTTTGATGCATTAAAGTAAAAAATTAAATTTGCATGAAATTCTCGTCTAACTCGCCAATTAAAAAGGGAATTAGGCCACTTATTATCCAACTAATTTCTCCATAATTGAAACCTGTCTATCGAATCAGAAAATAATTAAATCCTTTTATTAACGTTCATTACTTACGCTAATTGATGTACTAAAACTCTTATAATGCCTAATAATAGCCAAATGAAGCAATTTTAATAATTTACCATAAAATTATGGCTTCTTAGAAACAATGACAATCTTGGAAAAAAAGTTCAACATAAATGAAAGTTGAAGCTACATCAAATTTCATGTTAAATAAAAATAAATTCATTTTTATTTTATTACTTATATTGAAAATAAAAATAAACAAAAGGAAAATTTAGAAAAGTAATTTATTAGAATTTTGTAATTATTATTATTTCTTTTATGTAATGGCATTTTAAACTGACTTTTTTTTTACAGAAATTTCTTTTATAGAACTCATTTCTAAAAACGTCTCAGTGATAAAATTTATACAGATTTAAATAAAAATTACAATTTTAATCATTTATCATAAAATAAACATTTAGGTTCTCTTAATTTTATAATTCTGATGAATAAAGTTTATTCGGCATGTCCTAAGGAAATATCCAAAGTAGATATTTAATAAAAACTCTAATTATTAAACAAATGGACCCTTTTTTTTTAATTTTCCAATTATTCGCAGTTAAAAGCGACAATGAAATTAACCTTCCTGGGGTTTTCATAATTTCATTTACTTATTAAATTACATAATAGATGTTTTTTTCTCTCTGATTTATAAATCATCCCGTTTAAAGTATTCCGATTTTAATTATTTCTTTTAACTCAACTTGAAATCCGATTTAAAACGGGAAATTTAATGTTGCAGAGTTACAAATATAACTAGTGTATATTTAGATTTCAAAAATTAGTGATACATTAATTAAAATCCTGAATTGGTTGTCAAAGCTTTCAACAAAAATTGATATCGAAGTTCCAATGATATTAATTCTTGAAACAGTAAAAAAGAACTTTATTCATTATTTACGTTTCTAAGAATTTAGTCTTACTTTGAATAAGTGCCTTCGATGACTGATTATGATAATTTTATTCGTTAAATAAATAGAATAATGTGTAAAAATAATAGAATAATGCGTGCAATTTAAATTTTTCCTTTTAACTCAAAATCTGATTTAAGAAGGGAAATTTATGGTTGCCGAGTTACAAATATAACTAGCGTATATTTAGATTTCTAAAGTTAGTGATGCATTAGTTAATATCCTGAATAAGTTGTCAAAGCTTTCAACAAAAATTGATATCGAAATATCAATGATGTTAATTCTTGAATGAAAAAGAAAAGAACATTATTCACTATTTACATTTCTAAGAAATTTTAATTAAAATAGTTCTGGGAATTTAGTCTTACTAAGAATAAGTGCCATCAATGACTGATCATCATAATCTTATTCGTTTACATAGTAGAATAATAAATAGAATAAGTGATAATAAATAGAAGAAGGCGATTTTAATCATTTCTTTTAACTCAACATAAAAACCGATTTAAAATGGGAAATTTATGGTTGCAGAATTTCAAATAGCTTCTATGCAGCTGGCAAACATTTAGACAGCTTGGTCTTGGATGCCTTAAGGCAAGCGCTGCACAGACGTTACTCACTTTGCATTACCCAGGAGGCGCGTGAAACTTGAAAATACGGACGCGGAGTAACAATGCCTCCGCAACGCTCTACGATTATATTAGGACCGGGACCTACGGTTTAAAGTGGATTCCGAACCACTATAAACATCCATGGCACCTCCGGGACTCGAACCCGACACCTGTGGTACCGAGCGCCAGAGCGCCATTCAGGCCCGAATTTCAAACATTTCCAAGGGCATATTTAACTTCCTAAAATTATTGATGCATTAGTTAAATTTCTAAATAAGTTGTCAAATTTATCAGCAGAACTTTGGTATCGAAATTTCACCGATATTAATTCTTGAATGAATTAGATAGAAATGTAAATAATGAATAATGTTCGTAAGAAATTTCAATTAAAATAGCTCTGAGAATTTAGTCTATGAATAAGTGCCTTCAATGACTGATTATCGCAATTTTATTCGTACACATAATAGAATAATACGTGAAAATAAATAATAGAATAATGCGTGCCATTTTAATTATTTCTTTTAACTCAAAATAAAAACTGATTTAAATTGGGAAATTTATGGTTCCAGAATTTCAAATATACCTAGCGCATATTTAACTTCCTAAAATTATTGATAAATTAGTTAAAATCGTATAATTTATCAGCAGAAATTGATATCGAAATTTCAATCGAATTCTTGAATAAATTAGAGAAAAACATTCACTACTTACTAAGAAATTTTAATTAAAATAGTTCTGAGAATTTAGTCTTACTATTCTTATGAATAAGTGCCTTCTATGATTGATTATCATAATTTTATTCGCTTATATCAGGGGTGGCCAACAAGCGGCCTTGCCTAGAATATTTTTTTGGCCCGTGAGACTTATCACACTTTTACAAACTACATTTATTTTATAATGGCCAAAATAGTGAAAATCAATGTATTAAAAAAATACATTATGTGAGGATCCCTATACTTAAAAATTAACTGTCGAAATTATGAGAAAAAATTAACTTCGATTTTAAAATAATATTCTTGCGAATATATCACAGATATTGCCTGTTTTATTTATGAGTTTACAGTTATGAGTTTATAAATTAAATTATTGTCTGCGAATTCGTGATCTGCGCACATATTGGAACATCTAATTATAACCGATTCTATGTTTCACTTTAAGTGACCTCAATGACCAACCTTAGATACGCATAGTTGATTGTTGATAGAGACTCTTAGTTGAAGTTGTTAGCGCTTTTGGTTCAACTTACACCTGCGAACAGTTTTTTTCTTTTTCTAAAATGAAATTGACCAAACACAAAACATGCTCAAACATAATAAATAATATACGCTAACCGGAAACACCCATTACGATGTGCAAATACCCAAATTGAGATAGATTTGCAATAGCTAAGTGAAAGAGTGGAGAAACAAATATCGCATTAGTAAAATAAAAATTTTTAATGATTCCATTTTTTTAAATTTCATTTATAATTATGTATTTTATATATCTCATTTTTAGTGTTATGTATTTCTTTACAATGTGCGTTTAGTATGACTATTATTATAATATCTAATGTTTACATGTGAGAATAGTAGTAAACACAAAAATAATAACTCTAAGTTTCAATTTTTTACACCAAAAAAGTCTATAGTGGGCCTAAATCTAATATGGGGATATATAATTTTATATGCGGCCTGCAAGATCATTTGGGTTGGTCAATCCTGTATAAGATAATTTTTGCAATTCCTTCAATTAGCTCACACTCTCCCTATATATATATCTTGTTCAAATTTACAATCGTTCATAAAATACATTTTATTCATCCACTCGAGTTTAAATACATTTTTTTTTTTAACATTTTTTACATTTTTTTTAAATACATTTTGTAGTGAATGCACTTGATGTTAATACAGTTTTTTCAAAAATTAATTCAGTAATTAAATTTAATTACTGAATTTCAGTTTAAGTTCAGTATTTTGAAATTAATTTAATTTCAGTTTTTTTTTTTGGATTTAAGTTGCATATATCTACCAATAGATGGCGCCAGATAAACTTTAAAAATGAATGAAAATTATTTATAAAGGACTTTCTGCAATAGAGTGGGGAAAAAAAGTAGGAATTGAGCTTAAAGTTTTTTTTTTTATATTACGTTTAGAAATAGTTTATTTATAAACTACTTACTTTAACAAAACACAGTTAGGAATGAAATTGTAAAAGTGAAAAAAAAAATTAAGGATACCTTACAACTCTATGTTAATAACCCTAACAGCATTTAGAAATTTTTCTTTAAAACACAATTTGAATACGAGATTTTAATGGAAAAACTTTTAATTAAAATTAAGCCTAAAATAGATCCTTGCATTCTTTTCATAATAAAATAAACCTTCGACTCTAAACATCACCAGGGAAATAAAATGAAAAATCAAATTCACGTTATTTTGACAAACACTTTTTTAATAAATCTATTAGTTTTCCGAACACAAAAGAAAACAAATAATTTTTGTCTCGTAATCCTAGAATAATATAGTTCAAAAAAAAAAAAAAAAAAAACATGAAAATTTTTTTTAGCATGCCAAAATTAAATAATATGAAAAATTGCAAACCTGCTTTTAAATTTAATCCAAACTTCTATTTTTTTTTTTTTTTTTTTTTTATTTTTTTTTTTCCATCAAATATTTAGATAAATCATATAGCATGGATTGCAAAAACGAATTCAAGTTTAAATTGAAATTTTTTCAGTTTTTTTTAGTAACTGGAAAAATTGATTATCCGTTATATTTTGTGGCAGAAAGATATTAAAAAACTTTATTTTACTATCACAGACTTTAAAAAAATCCATTCCTCTATTATAAAAAAAAATAAAATAAAATAAACGTAATAAAATATTTGTGTCTATTAAGAAAACATTTTCGTAGTCACAATATTTGTAAGCTTTATTTCACCATAAGAAAAAAAAATGTCCAACTTAGCGTACAGTGACATTCACACCAGTGTGTCATTAGACACAGTTAGCATGCAAGGACTAGGCATTCACTAGGCACTGGTGGCATTCATTGCAGTCATTGCTATCAGGAACAAAGAGGCCTGATTGTGACTGAGATAATAGAGAGTTTTTGCATACCGTCCGTTAGCTTTTTCTCCCTAGCGCGCATGCGCAGTTTCCTACGCGCATGCGCGCTAGGGAGAAAAAGCTAACGGACGTCCTACGGTAACTAACGTACGGTATGCAAAAACTCTCTAATATGTGTAAATGTCTCGCATTGATAGTCAAGATGATTAAGAATTTCAGGTTTTGTCCATAGTATACCTAATTAAGGAGCCGTTACAAGATATACGTAAGTGGAATACAATAACAGCCAATGCAAAAAATATTTAAACATTTTTTTTTATTTATAAATCCTAAAGAGGTAATCAATTGCCTAACAATTCGAAGAATTTGCAGTGCTTATAAAAGATTGCACAACTGTAATTATCCAAGAATTGTCTTGAATTCTAAGTTTGGCAACGGTTTTTTTTTTTCCCAAATTTTATTTCAATCTTGCATAAGCTTCACATATACATTTTATATTTTCAAAGGATGGTATCAACGTTGCTAAGATTTGATTTTAAATTGAGCAGAATTCGTTTACAAGCCCGTGAAGCCTGTGCCATCATATATTTGCACTAGATATATTATTCTATAATCAAGAATATATTATGAAGCAGATTTTTACAAAACATTTCTATTATTATTTATAGCTATGTGTTGTACGAAAAAGAATATCTCAATATAAATTATTAATCTTTTATTTTAAATTTATTTAGCGCGCGCGCGTGTGTGTGTGTGTGTGTGTGTTGACATAAAGCGGACAGTGAACAATTCCTACTTCTTCAATGGCGCAAGAGGTACCATGGTGGACCACGGCCGTCTGCCTACTGGCAGATTTCCAGACAAGGCTTCCAGTTCATCTTTTTACAGGGTTCATCTTTTTACAGGTACCAGGCCCCTAACAGGCACCCCTAGGGACTTACGATTTAAAGTGGATTCCGAACCACTGCAAACATCCATGACACCACCAGGATTCGAACCCGAAAGCTGTGGCACCGAGAGCCAGTCACATCGGTCATCAGGTCCTAGAGAACAATTTAGATGAAATGATTATTTAAATATTTAAACTAACAATATTTTTTTTCTCTATGGATGGACTATGTATGAGGGGTGATGAATGAAGGTGATGCTTTAAAGGCAATTGATATTTGTATACCATAAAGAGAAACGAATAAATTTCCATCCCGAATTTCTATGCTAGGTTTTTATACCCATTGCCAAAACCCGTCATCGAATCTTCTTGTATTTTAAAATAATGATTCCGACGATCTCGCCAACGGTTGCAAACCTGCATTTCTACCGCGCCAGACTCGCGGCTCAGTGGCAACGCGCGCATCTGGTGTACAACAGAGCTGAGGTTCAATTCGATGACGGCATTGTTGCAGACAATGTTTCAAAAACGAGGAGACGCGATATTCAGCACCTTGCCTCAGGATCAAACTACCTGGTGGGAGTTTATCGTATCTCCCATACGATATGCAAATGGGGGTAGTTCCTCCTAAAAGTTGCTAACTTCCTGCTTTAGCGACTCTGGGCCAAGTCAGACTTCTTCCTATGGGTGCTCCATCATAACAGAAACTGCCCCCTATCCCTCCATCTATGAGTAAACTACTCAGGACTACTACTGGACACTAAGGATTAATCACAACACAACGTCTGCCGCAGTTATCACTGATCCAAGAATTAGGATTTTGACGCAATTGATAGCTAATATAAGTTTAAATCTAAAATAATCCCGGTAACACATCCAATTACAACAATTTGTGTTAGCTACTACAATTTTTGGTAACTTTTAAAGTATAAAAAAAATTCCTAAACGATTGAAAATGCAAAAAAAAAAAAAAAACTATTGTTGAAAGAAGGATAGTAAAAATGGCGTCACAATCAATAACAAATACTGATACAAACTGGATATGTTTTACGAAGATAAAACATTTTGTTTAAAGTATGATCTCAAAAACATCGTTGCTCATGAAGATATCAACTTCTGATAAATGGCTTGTGACAAACACAATTTACAATGCACTTCTTGTAACTTTGTTTAACTTATGTCAAATTATATTATGTATAACTTATAACACTCATGTCTGTTTTCCAGAATACTATCTTTTAAAAGACGTAGTATCTGAGCATATAATATAAAAAATGGAGGAAATCAGTTACGTATATATAATATTTTTTAAATATAATTTATTTTAAAATTATCAATATCAACGATTCTAAAAAAATACAAGATAGGTGAAAAAAGAACTAAATTTAACACCACACCATTTTTTTTTTTTGTTATTAGATTAGAAAGCAAAATAAAATGTGTAATTTAGAATTAAAAATGTATAGTTGAAGTCATGCATTAAAATACTAGTAATACAGACCAAATCAATTCAAACATTCAGGGTAGAAAGGAAATATTTTGTTAGAAGGGAGTTATTGTAAGGAATTATTTTGTTAGAAGGGAATTATTGTAAGGAATTATTTTGTTAGAAGGGAATTATTGTAACGAATTATTTTGTTAGAAGGGAATTATTGTAAGGAATTATTTTGGTAGAAGGGAATTAATTATTGTAAGGAATAATTTTGTTCGAAGGGAATTAATTATTGTAAGAAATTATTTTGTTCGAAGGGAATTATTGGAAGGAATTATTTTGTTCGAAAGGAATTATTGTAAGGAATTATTTTGTTCGAAAGGAATTATTTTGGTAGAAAGGAATTATGGTAGGGAATTAATTTGTTAGAAGGGAATTATAGTATTGAATTATTAAAAGGTAATTATAGTAGGGAATAATTAGGTTAGAAGGGAATTATGAGATGTAAAATTATGGTCGCTTATTCAAGTACACATAAACTAAAAGAAAGATATTTTAGGAAACAAAACGCCGAATTATACATACACATTTATCATGAATGTCTAAATTGGAATAAAATAAGAAAGTTTCATTCTGTTAATTTACAACAACAAGTTCTAATTCAGTTTCTCAATAAGACCATTTTGGTAATTTTCTCTCATTAGCAAAGTACCTTTGATGGCTCCCAATACTTACATTCGCTAATACCTACTAATTAGAAACACGGTGCTCATCCTTCATCTTCGTTTGTAACTATCCTCAACAGGAATTCGTCTGAAATTAGGGCAAATGAATTTTTCTCCGAAAGCGCAATTAATTCCGGGCAACACACACCAAAACAACCAACATGTGCGCGAAGGTAGATGAAATCCTTAGATAATAACCGCAAAACAGTCGGAACTTGAAACAATTCATCTTCGCTTTCCGAAAAGTAACCCCCTAATGAACTGCCGTCTTCGAACGGAATTCATAAATGGCGGGAAATACTGTGATACGATTGCCTCGTTTGCCCTTTAGAAGCATTCTATAATCCCTTCTGCAGAAAGCTATGAAATTACGATTAGGCACTTCGTTAAATTTATTTAATTGCGGCCTACGATCTACCTGTTTAAATTCCGGAAATTGCATTTAGGGCAAAATAATAAGAGTTCAAAAAACTTTTACCGGTAAAAAAAAAAAATCCATTGCTTGTGAAATGTCAAAGTATTATGCATTATTTTGTTGGTTACAACATTTGGATAAAACTGTTAGTTTGCAATGTCTAATGTACAATAAATAGGCTTTCCAACTATGATAAAAAAAGTGAAATATAAACAAAGAGTGAAACGTTTAAAAAAGTTAAATGTCAACAATAAAATTCTAAAATATAAAATCGTTTCACAAAACATTTCCCTTTATTAATGTCTTTAAATCTGTTAATCTGTATTGTAAAGTAATTTACACATAGTAATATTAATACGAATATCTTATATTCTGTAATCGCGTTTCTGTTTGTATTTTATGTATCTGTTTATATTTTGTGTATCTGTTTATATTTTGTGTATCTGTTTATATTTTATGTATCTGTTTATATTTTATGTATCCATTTAATATTTAGTCTATCTGTTTATATTTTTATGTATCCGTTTATTTTATGTATCCGTTTATTTTATGTATCCGTTTATATTCTGTTTATATTTATGTTTTTATTTCTATTTATTTTGTATTCTGTTTATATTTATGTAATATAGAGTTTGGATGGTCAATTGACTACCTCTCTGGCGATCCGTACTATACTGTTCAAAGCCCGGTGGTGGCATAAACGCTTGTAATGGTTCGGAATCCACTTTAAGCAATAGATTCCGGTAAGAGCGCCACGGAGCCAAGTCAGACTTCTATCTACCAGTACTCCATCACAACAGAAACTGCCTTCTTTCCCTCCATCCATGAGTAGATTACTCACTGCAATACGCTGAGGATCAGACACACAACACATTAGGGTTTTGGAGCCTGATGACCGATTGACTAACGCTCTGGCGCTCGGTGTCACAGAGTTCGAGGCCCAGTGATGCCAAGTAATGGATGTTTTTAGTAATTCGGTATTCACTTTAAACTATAGGCCATGATCTAATAGGACTGTAAACAACCGTTGGGCTAACAACCCTACCCAATAAAAAGAAAGCATCCCTGTCTCAGCCAATAGGCAAAGGGCCTTGGCCCACCATGGGGCCAAGGCTGTTGAGTCAATGATAATGATGAATGTACGGTTTTCATTATGTTAATATTTTTTTGTTGTACAACACATATGCACAATTTGACAATAAATAAATTTATAATTTTTAGAAGTATAGTTATTTGCTTTTAAAATATGGGTCATGTATATTTATATCAAAAGTATTTTTTAAATTAATTAGAAACAAAATAGAAAAACGAACATTAAGATAAGAGGACGTTATGCAAATTTTTTAAAGCCTAACATTTAATAATATCTTTCCTAAATGCTAGAAATATTAGAAATTTAATTAAAATATGAAAATAGAATTTTTATCATATTCCAAGTAAACATTGTTTCTAAGTTTTTAATTAAAACTTAATGCTTCCATAAATAAATAAATAATACATAGTTATTATTTCTAAACTTCATAAATTTATCGTACATCATTTGCTTCAGTAAATCAAAACAGAAAAAAATCTATATAAACAATTATTCTTTCTTCTTAAAAATGTATTATGCTTAAAAAGTAAAACAGTAATTACTATCTTTAGTTTTAAAATATATAAATATATTAAAATAAAAGGATATTTATGTTGATTATCAAAAGATTCTCTTGCAGTAGATTTATGGCATAGGTTATTTGGTTAAACATTTATTTTAGGTTTCTTACTGTAAATTATTGCTCTTGCTATAAGGCTTGTAAAATCAATGCACTGTTTTGAAGGTACTTTGAAGACCATTCATTTTAGGAAAAAAATTATTTTTCATCAATAACTTCAAACACGAACATAATCAATTTATTACTCAAATTCTGAAAAATTCGAAAATAAAGAACTTAGTTTGTAGAAAGAATATAAAATAAAACTAAATGATACAGCTGGAAATTCTTCTCTAAAATGAGTAATTCTGGTGCTCAAATTCCTTCTTGAAGAGAGAAAAACCTTCAACTACTTTTTTTTAAAAATCTTTCGCTTAGAAAACCATTAATAATAAGAAAAACAATGTTCTTTAAATGGTTCGTGGTATTTTTGAAGGACAGACATTTGTAGAACGCTTTCTTAACCATAAACATTTTTTATAATATTGTGTCATTTGGATGGAAAGCAAAATGTAAATCGCCATAAACAGTTCCAAAGCGTTGTCATTTCGGTTAAGTGATTTCAAAATGTTTGCTGTTGTATTCAAATTAGATTTCAGAATTTTCAACATGTGAACTCGGTTGATTTCAATCCAGTTCTTTGAATTTCAGTAATACTGTTCATACCATTTATTATTGTTGATAATACTGTGTCCAAAAAGTAAGACCGATTTTCAATTTAAAATTCCCGGGGCTTATGGAATTTCAATTTTTTTTCTTTTTTAGGTTACTGGCACTGTCCTTGACATCTGTGTGAAATTTGGCATCACAATATTCATTAGTGTTTGAGTGACGCTTGGCTTTGTGAGACGATAAAACTGATTCCGGCGATTTTTGAAATGTCTGAATTAATTGAGCAAAGAACTTACACTCAATTTTGTTGTGGAAAAATATAGAATGTTGCAGAAGGCATTCGGTGAGCATTCCTCTATCGGAAAGAAATGTTTGCAAGTGGTATAAACAGTTCAAAGAAGGCAGAGAACGCGTTGAAGACGAAGAGTTCTCTGGTCGATCCTCCACCTCAACCGACGAAGCTCACGTCAAAAAAATTAAAGATTTGGTGCTTGCAAACCATCGAATTACAATTAGAGACCTTGCTGATAATGTTGGAACTTCAAAAGGATCGATCCATTGCATTTTGGGCCTCAAACGCGTCAAATCTTGATGGGTACCGAAAACACTGAATGCGCCAACTCCCCGACATTGATTCTTTGTGACCTTTTCGCCAAACATGAAAACCATATTATTTCACAACCACCGTATTCACACCGTGCGACTTGTGGCTATTTCCTAACCTCAAAAGACCACTCCGGGGACACCATTTTGAGTCGATTGAAGAGATTCAACGTGAATTGCCGCGCGCTTTGAAGGCCATCCCTGCGGATGGAAAAAAAGTTGACATATGTGCATTGTGTCCGGAGGGGATTACTTTGAAAGCGATGAAATAAATTTAGAAGAATAAATAAAGAGTTTTTGAAGAAAAAAAATGATTGGTTTTACTTTTTGGACCCAGTGGTATTTCTTATTCATTTGTTCATTGTTTGATACTAACAAAACAAAGTTCTTTTAGAATAAAGATTTTGCTTAAGATAAGTAAAAATAAAGAAATATTTTAGAAGTTGAACACAAATCTGAAGCATCAAATTAAAAACTGAGTATAAGAATTCCAGATAAAAAATAAAAAGAACAACTAATGCATAAAATCGATTCGAAATTCTTAATTCACTGCAGAAATACTTTTCAGAAAATTTTACTGGCAGAAGCTGGTATTCATTTATTGGTACTTCAGAACGAAAAAAAAATGAATTTCAAAAAGAGCATGCACAAAAATTTCAATTAATTAGTAATCTTTCAAGTGCTCTTACTTAGTATTAATTAATCATTTTAATAATAAAGTATTCAATTAATTTTCATTAAATTAAATATAACCATAGTTTAATATATCTAATTATAAATATCAGCGAAAAAAAAAATTTTTCAAAACAATATTAGATTAATCTTATTAAAAAACGTTCTTAATTATTATGACAAAGAAAAGGTTTTTTTTTTAATCCAAAATTAATTAATATATGTTATATGTATAATGGTTTTAATATATTCATTTGTCCTTATACTTTTATTTGTTCTTTACGAACAACTTTTGAAAAAAACACTTGCTCATAGAGTTAAATACCCACAAAAAATAAATATTTAAATGAAAATTAAATAAATAGTTCAAATAAACTCAAAATCTATCTTTCTCACTTTAAAAAGTATAATGTAAACAAGTTAACGTCTGTACCAAAAAGGTATACAAAAAATGTACAGATAAGAATTGTTATTAATACCAAAAAAAGGCAATATTAATAAATAAGTTTTAAGTTTTTAATAATTCTTTAATAATTTGCATAAATTTTGTGATTGTGAGCTCGCGTGGCACCCTCTTTGAACAGAGCTTTCGCATATCCAAATATTCCTTCACGATATGTCCAACACGTTCCTTTGATATCTTTAGGGTCTCAGCTATCTCAATCAGCTTCAATTTACGGTTATCAGAAATTATTTTATGGACTTTTTTGATGTTTTGGTCGGTAACAGCCTCTTTGGGGCCTCCACTGCGTGCATCGTCCTCGGTGCTCATTTCGCCTCTTTAAATTAAGCAAAGCACTTCTCTACGGTTGATTTTCCTGGTGTAAAGTCCGAATAATGTTTATCAAGCCAAGCCTTGGCTTCAATATTATTTTTTTTCGCCAAAATGTAATGCTTTATTAACACACGAAATACCTTTTTATTCCATTTTTACAAACTAGAAAGGCTATAACTCCCATACTAATAGTGCATCAGCTGTCAAATTTATACACGTATCTTTTGAAGGTTAGGGCTAACTAAACATCCTATGGATTTAACACTAGTAGCGCCATCTATGTGTCAGCCTACAAACTTTTCAGCCCACCTGTTATCTGTCTATAAATATGGTAACTATTGTATGTCTCTAATTGCACGTGTGTGTTGTGCATGTGTAAATAAAGATGTGAGTTGTCCAACCTGTGCCTCAAATATTTTAACACAACCATACCAAGTTACAATCTGGTTGCTCAACCTGCACAATACAAAATATTATTATTAGCCAAATTTTATTAATCTAGTTAGTAAGTTTTTCATGTTATAAATTATATGTTTTTTTTCTTTAAGTTTTAAAACTTCAATAATAAAATTTTATAAATAAAAACAAGAATTAAAAAGGAAATTTTAAAAGATGTCAAAGTAAATCAAAAATTTAAATTATTTACGTTAAAAAATATCAAAACGGAAACTGATGTATGTATATTCATTTGAAATCCTTTTTGTTTAAAAGTTTAAGTTAAAATTAATTGTAAAAATATATCATATTTTCCCATTTTTTTAATTTGTCTAATTACTTATTTTTGAGATAATCCAAGTTTATTTTTCGAAAAAAAAATTAGTATCATCGCACTGAATATTATTTTTAGTTAATAAGATATTTTTAATGTCTTATTTCATTCGAAACTTATTCAATGTCATGTTTTTTGTTTTTGTTTTTTTTTGTAACTAAAAATATATAGGAAAATGAAATAGTTTTCCTGAATAGAAACTGCAGTGTTAAAAAATTTTTTTAGAATATTAAATCTGATTCAATTAAGATATAAATCAAATCATAAATGAAAATATATTCGAATAAAAAAAGATAAAATTTAATATCATAAAGTTAATAAGAATTTCAGAAAAGGTCAGTTTTTATTTTTTACAGAAGAGATGAGATTTTTCCAGTCTTATTAAATAAGTATATTTAAATCCTAGTTGTTTTTTTTTTATTTCTATAAAAAAATATTTAAATAAATATACACTTTTTATACATTTTATCAGTTCAAAAAAAAATATCCTTTACAAGAAAAAAAAAACCAAGTTGCCTTGGACAATTGAATTTCTGTAAGCATTTTTCATCAATTTATTTAAATTTAAATTTCACAAAATGATTTATCCAAATAAACGAGTTCCGTATACTATGTAATTATAATATTTTTTTTAGGTTATATAGAAATATTATTTAATTTATGATAAAAATAGAACAATATGTATTTTAAGAGGAAATGCTTGAAAAATAACATCGTTATTATAGCACAATTTCTCAATAGGAAGCTGTATATAATTTAATTGATAAACTATAGTAACTTTTCTAAAAACTACATAAATCAGGCATAATAACTTTTTATAACGCACCTATAATTAATAACTCAATAATTATAAACCCTAAATTAACCTACTTGCAGCCAAACAAGGTAAACTAATAGCAAAATATCGCTTAATCAATAAAGTATATTGATTTTCGAATTATAACATTATCAGAGCTAATTTGGGACAACGGTATCTTTTGCATAA
This sequence comes from Caerostris darwini, assembly GCA_021605075.1. Classification (NCBI taxonomy): domain Eukaryota; kingdom Metazoa; phylum Arthropoda; class Arachnida; order Araneae; family Araneidae; genus Caerostris; species Caerostris darwini. Next base: position 302,103 of record BPLQ01008495.1, on the reverse strand, counting down.
TTGATAGAGAAAGTATAACCTAAAATTTAGCTTTTATGTAAAGAGAAAATATATATTACTACATCAAAATTCTTAAAGATAAATGCCTGTTTTTCTTTTTTGTTCTTTTTATTTCCGTAATGATATCGTTCTCATTAATTTTTTTAAATTATTATCCAACAAAGTTTTAAAACACCATTATAAATTTATTTGCTGAAAAAAATTAATGTCAGTGTTATATTTTCCAGAATGTAACACTGACATTAATTTCTCTAATTATAATTGTTCTGTCTCTTTGTATTTTTTTTTTTTTAAATACAAACTATAAAAAAATATTCCAATTTTTTTTTCCTTTGAATTTATTATTTTTTTATGTGGGGCCTAACTAAAAATTACAAGAAACTGAAATCTGCTCGGCAAATTTCAACTTAGGTGTGAACATTCGATAACGGAGGAATATGCAAGTGTTTAATAATGCACGAGATACATGAATTGGCCAAAATGAAAATGCCAAAAGTGATAAATATAAAACTTCAAAAAGAAGAAATTAATCAACGCACTACGAGTACTTATAGCCATTGGATATACAAATGTTTAAAATCCCAACCCAAAACATGAAAAGTGATTCAAAACCATACTTCAAGCAAAAGCCAAATTCTCCAGAAAATTCCTGAAGATTAACTCTTGAAATGGTTCATGAATAACGTTAAAGGGCCCAAACTACAATTTTCCGCCAAAATTTGCAATGTAGTTTTATTTGCTTGACCCTCATTTTCAGATAACGTCATGGACCCCTAATCAGGACATGTTCACACATGATAAAAAACAAAACAAAATTCTGTAAGTTATTTTATTAATAAATAAATAAAGTCTAGTTTACTTCCATGCCTCCAGATGGCGACAGCGCTTTTTAATATATCTTTTTACAATTCCTTCTATTTGCTCACACTCTCTCTCTATATATATATCTTGTTCAAATTTTCAATCGTTCATTAAATACTTTTTATTCATCCACTCGAGTTCAAATATATTTTTTTTTGAACTTGCAGTGGATGACACTGGATGTTAATACAGTTTAAAATATTAATTCAGTAATTAAATTTAATTCATTAATTTTAGTTTTTTTTAGACTTAAGTTGCATATATCTACCAATAGATGGCGCCAGATAAACTTAAAAAAAATGAATGAAAATTATTTATAAAGGATTTTTTGCAATAGAGTGAAAAAAAAGTAAGAATTTACTTTTACTTTTTTTTTTTTTTATATTACTTGTTTAAGTTCTATTTTCTTTGTGTTATTCACATAGCAAATTATCCTTTCATGTACAAAAAAATTTTCCGTACCGATACTTCGAGCTTAGACCCATTTTGATACTTCACTCCTGGTGGTGTTATTGTTTATTATTTGCGGTATTTATTGTTTTTATTTTACATACTTTTAAATATTTTGTATTCGCACTTGATATTGTTTTTTTTTTTTTTTTTTTTTTTTTGAATGTGTGGTTTTCATATTGGTCTGCTATATTACATATTGCAATTTGCCAGCAATTTATCATCATCAACAGGATGTTTCTTTGATTCAAAAAGAATTACTTGCTAATATTTAACATTTTATATTCCTGTCCAGTGAAGCAAACGTTTCATTTTCTATAGCCGGAAAAGCATAAATTCTTCATAAATTACACGGAAGTTTCCGATCCATTGGAAATAAATGTTAGCGTTTAAACTATACTTCCTGCAAAGAACTTTGAATTAGTTATATTTTTTCCTTTATATTAACCATTTTAAATGAATTGAAACAAATTTTAAAATGTTCTAAGATGACAATCGCTGTATGACTTTATTTGTAGCAAATACATGGTGTTTTTCGTTGTTATTAATAGTAAAACGAGATATTTTACAAATCCCTCTAAAAAAGGAGGAATATTTCAAGAGGATGGTAATTTTTTTTTCTACAGATTACCGTGATTTTTAAAAACTGAATATGTCATTACCTTGCACAAAGATATTACTTTTCATGGTGACAATGCAATAACCTCGTATTTATTAGGCAAATTGGAAATGGCTTTTGTCATACTTGAAGAAATACAGGATATTTGAGTCATTCGGTTGTAGTGACACTGATTATTTGTAGAATCACTTAGAGAAATTGATTCGTCAAAAGAAGTACACACAAAATTTGTAATTAAAATAAACTAATGATCTTCTTGTTGCAAAGATTTATTAACACAAAAATATTGTTGTGTCATATTCCTCATGGAAGGAGGGAAGAGAAGGGAAGCTTCTGTTTTTTATGGAACACCCGTAAGTAGAAGTCTGACTTCTACTCCGTGTCGCGGAAGAAGGAGGGCAGTGCCTTCCGTGAGGACTTTTAAGGGGCACTACCCCACGTTTGCGTATCGTATAGGAGAAAATCCGGAAAACTTCCTAAAGGTAGTCCGAAATGCTGAACATCACAAACATCATCGAGTCTAATCGATTTTAGAACTAACTCTAAAATGCTTTATGGATAAGGATTTCGAACTCAAATCACAACTTTCTTTTCGAAGATCTTAGATAACATTCCTTCGACAAAGAATTTTCCTACACCAGAAACGAAACGATAATTCAAAAATAGAATTTGCATGATAAACTAGCATATTATGTGAAAATAAATTTTAAATTTTACATAATGAAAAAACGATTTCTCCATAAAAAAAAATATTAAAATGAGAAAAATTAAATAAATTTGTCAAGAAACTTCTTCTTATAAACACGTAAATAATTATTTTTAGTTAATTGGCAGTTTTTATATTGCTTAATTTGATTTATTTTGCAAAATGCTTTTGTTCTGCAAAAAATGAGCCAAGTAAGTATTTTTACAAAGCGAAAAAACAGAAACAATGTCAAGTTGGCGATCAATTTATAAAGAAAATTATATTTTGGCGATATTTATAAGCCAAGCTTTTGTTCTACAAAAATGCACCAAAGTGCACATTTTACAAAGCGCAAAAACTGAAATAATATAAATTGATCGTCAATTTTAGAAAGATAATTATACTTTGGCGATATTTATAAATCAAACGGTAATTCAAAAATATAAGTCATGAGGTCAGACAGCGAATTTGTATGACAAACTAGCATATTATGCAAAAATAAAATTCTAATTTTACGTAAAGAAAGAAAAGATTCCTTCATAAAAATCAAAACTAAAATGCGAAAAATTAAATACATTTGTGAAGAAACTTCTTATAAATACGTAAATAATTATTTCTAGTTAATTGATGGCTTCTATATTGTTTAATTTGGTTTATTTTGCAAAATGCTCTTGTTTTGGAAAAAAGCGCCAAATACACATTTTACAAAACGAAAAAACTGAAATAATGTCAAGTTGGCTATCAATTTATAAAGCAAATTATATTTTGGCGATATTTATAAACCAAACTTTTGTTCTGCGAAAATGCGCCAAATACACATTTTACAAAGCGAAAAAACTGAAATAATGTCACATTGGCTATCAATTTATAAAGTAAATTATATTTTAGAGAGGCATCCAAGACAGTTTTGCCAGCTTCATTAGAACAAAAAAACTATTTTGGCGATATTTATAAACCAAGCTTTTGTTCTGCAAAAAAGCGCCAAGTACACATTTTACAAAGCGCAAAAACTGAAATAATGTCAAGTTGGCTATCAATTTATAAAGCAAATTATATTTTGGCGATATTTATAAACCAAACTTTTGTTCTGCGAAAATGCGCCAAATGCACATTTTACAAAGCGAAAAAACTGAAATAATGTCACATTGGCTATCAATTTATAAAGTAAATTATATTTTAGAGAGGCATCCAAGACAGTTTTGCCAGCTTCATTAGAACAAAAAAACTGTTTTGGCGATATTTATAAACCAAGCTTTTGTTCTGCAGAAAAGCGCCAAGTACACATTTTACGAAGCGAAAAATTTTAAATAATGTCAAGTTGGCGATCAATTTATAAAGAAAAATATATTTTGGCGATATTTATAAACCAAACGACAAGAATATAAGTAAAGTACAGGAATGTGTTAAAATTACAGTTTTGTGAATGCGAGGATTTTTAAAACAATCTAGAAGAGGGCTACAATATTTCCAAGCAAAACAATAAAATCGTACAAATTAGAAACTAATTTAAATAACTCCATATTTAATTTAGGGTTTCCTAACTATCGAAGAAGATATGCAAAAAAATGCTAAAAGCCTCTTTATTGTGTACATTGTGTTATTTGCAAAGATATTAAGCATCCCAAAGAAATCACAATACATGCAAAAGCCATTACACTGATTATGGACCACTTTGTAATAGACTTCAGAAGAAGTTCTCCAAGCTGATGCCACAATAAAAACCCGTCATACTTAAAATAAATTATATAGTTATTTTCCTTGAAACCATACTAAACTTATCATACAAACCCATGCTCTTATCGCTCAAGATAATAATCTTTCAAGCTTATTTATGTTTGAAAAAAAATACACACTTCCAGTCATAAAATTTTCTTCTTCTAAGTCAATCTCTTGATTGTATTTCACGAAATGGCATTCTGAGAAGCTTCAAAATAATGAGATGCGATAAAAAGCCAGAAAGAAAATATTCCTCCTGATGAGTAAAGAAACAAGAAAGATATCAAAAGAAAAACAGAACGCACTAAAACCGAAAAAAAAAGAAAAATAATAACACAATGCACACTAGCCCAGAAAAGAAAAACTTGAAGGGGGTATTTGTTTAACCATTTCTTTTGTAATCTACCGAGATAAAAACCCATCGTAGCGCCATTCCTTTTAGATATGTTACCTCTTATACTTCTGTCAAGGGATATCACAGCCAAATGATATACACCAAACAAAGACCAATGAAATCCATAACATTTATGGTAAGGATTTAAGTTCTCTTCCGGGATAACAGACTGAATGAACACTTGGGGAAATTGATACAGATCATCCTTTATTTTTATACGTATTTTTTAATCTGGATTTTTTATGTCCTACAAGTGGATAGTTTAAAACGACAATAACGATGTCTTTGGGAATAGAGAGCGTCTCTTTAAATGCAGTGAGTTTCGAAATCATAGTTAACAAAGGAAAATAATAGTTGAGAAAAATGTTTAAACACATAAGGTAGGCTTTTGAATATTGCTCTTTAAAAAAAAAAATTTTAAAAAAAACCAGTTTTGTTGCTTTTAAACGGTATTCGGTGGTACTGTAATGTAAAAGTAATGTTTAAAGAAAATTTGAGGAAAAGTTGCAGCTGTAACCGTGCTGCCTCCAACGCACTACATGAGCGCCCTCTGTGGCGATCAGGAGAAATGGTCACTAGGCCTCGGACTCATCTGAGAGGAAGTACTACGCTCCCACTGAGAAATGTTTAGCTTATAGTCTCTCATTCCGAGAGGAAATATATTTAACGCAATCCTGCGTTATAAGTTGGCCTACAGACTCTTCCCAAGAAAGGAAGGTTATCTCGCGCATCTCGCGCGTAACTGAGTATCGGGTTTTCGGCTTAACCTTCCCGAATCAATAATTATATATCTTTAAATGTGTTAAATATTGTACGTTTCAATTGTAAATAAAGCTGTGAGTTCTCAAGTCTCAAACCAACCACACCCAGTTACAATCCTATACCTGCACAACCTGCACACTATACAGCTTGTAAACTTCAATTGCTTCACTTCATAGAACTTCAAGTTTCTAAATCAGTTGAGCTTTAATTTTTCGTTTGTTTAATTTGAAATAGAAAACAAATAGAATTTTTTTTTTTAATTATATCATTCAAACCAAATATATTATTACACTGGAATAATAAATTGAAAAATTCAATAAATTTCGGAAAAAAAAATTAAATTAAAAATAAAATTTATTTAATACCCTAAATATAATAAATACTTGGTTATTATGCTAATTATTAAATTTATACAAATATTTAAAACTAGAATATTTTTATTTTCACATAAAACACGCATAACCGTAATAATCAAGGTGAAAATAATATCTGCTTTTCTTTCTATTTTTACACTTTTTTTTTCATAACGTCCAACCAAAAATTAATATTTGTTACATTGTTTACCAGTATATAGCGCGGAATTATCGAGGTATTAAAATTCTGCAAGTTTTATGGTAATGCTTTTGTGTCATAATAATGAAACGAATACAGATCAGAACTAAGATTCAAAAAATGCCCCAAAACCATCACAAGATTCGCAAATATGCATATTACTTGCTGACAAGATAAACATAATCTACATTTAAATATAGATGGGTATGTATCTTTCTGCATAGCTTAAAAATTGATACACGTGGAATTTTAGTATTTTTTTTTTTTTTTATGACTGAGTTTATTATTTTGTTCCACAACTTAAAAAATAAATTTTTTTTCCCGTAATTAAATAAAAACTTTTTTTTTATTGCTAAATTTTTATACCCATCTTAATTAATAGCAAAAGTTAATTTAAAAAAAATATTATTATAAAAAAATTAAGCTGAAAGTTTACATCATTAGCTTTTAATTTACTTTTCAAATTAACGCTTTTAAAAATGAATGCTAATAAAATTTAAGGAGACGAAAAAAATTATCGAGAATTCTGGGACAAGAATATTTGTTCTATTTAGCCAATCAATATGAGGGGGGGTTATAATTAAAGTCTTACTTTCAAAATGCTGTAAAAAAAAAAAACAGTATGGCATCAAAAAAGTTCCACCGATTTTTCCCATCCAATTTGGTATGGCCTTGCCGTGGTGGATGGGCTTTCCCCTAGCAGTGTCACAACTGTTGAATAACTTGGAAGTCATTTTTTTTTCCGTCAAAAAACCGAAACAATCAAGCACATTAAACACTACAATTGGTTTAATGTGCAACTCATGCCAAATACGTTGCCATTTCGATTCAAATAATCACTGGCAGCCGAATTCACTTTCTTTATGCCACTTTCAGCGCCATCTATTAATACACTTTGGAACTTTTTTTTGATGCCGTACCGTTTCCCGCTCCTTCAAGTATCTTCATTTCAAATTTGAACTCATTGTGACGAGTGATTCTTTATTTACAGCATTTTGAAAGTGGGACTTGAATTATAATCTCCCTGTATAATCACCGTCCCCCTCAACTTAAAGGTTTTTTTTTTTAAATCTCAAATGATGCGCCAATATATTTTTCTTGATAAAATTTATCAAAACTAAAAAGGTTTCATTTTGTAACAGGGCAATGTCATACCATATCTGTTGGTTACTATTAAAAATTTTTACATTACCGTGCGTGCGAGACATAACAGATGCCCTGAAAAGTTCGTAGGCTGACACATAGATGGCGCTACTAGTATTAAATCCATATGATTTTTAGTTGGCCCTAACCTTCAAGTTCAAAGTGGGTGCCGCGCGAGCTCACAATCGACCCAAAACAACAACGAATGGATGATTCTAAGCAGTGTTTGGAGCTGTTCAATCGTAATAAACCCGAATTTTTACGTCGATATGTGACAATGGATGAAACATGGCTCCATCATTTCACACCGGAGTCCAATCGACAGTCAGCCGAGTGGACTGCACGTGATGAACACTAAAAATGCTATAACTTCACATACTACATTGTTAGTTGACATATACATTCTTACATACATACATTGTTAGTTTGAGATATCTAAATTTTGACATCAAAACGCACTTCTAAATAAAGTTCCTATATCTAAGCAGGGCATGTTAAATATTTATGCCAAAAAATCACTTAAGTGGTAAGTGAAACAAATAAACTCCCCAATTCCGCTTTTTAGTATATAATGGTCAGCAAGGAGTAATATTAAAATTTGCCTTGTCACCAAGTTACAACGCTGGAACACTTTATATCCTGTCATCATTTGAAAACATGATATTCATTCATCTGTCCCCATGTGCTTGACTTTGAATTTTAAAAAAAACAAGTAATATAAAAAAAAAAATTTTTAAGTCAATTCATACTTTTTTTTTCACTACGCAGAAAGTCCTTTATAAATAATGTTCATTCATTTTTTTAAGTTTATCTGGAACCATCTATTGGTAAATAGATGCAACTTAAATCTGGAAAAAACTAAAATGAATTAATTAAATTTAATCCCTGGATTAATACTTGATAAAACTGTATTCACATCCAGTGTCATCCACTACAAGTTAAAAAAAACTATATTTGAACTTGAGTAGATGAATAAGAAGTATTTTATGAACGATTGAAAATTTGAACCAGATATATATAGGAAGAGTGTGAGCTAATAGAAGGAATTGAAAAACAAATCTCATTAGTCCAATTTTGAGGACTAATCGGCCATCTTTCAACAGACGTAAATACTATAACACAAATTCGATTTTATTCAAGCATACCTTTCGACTTTCGTCCAAATTGCAGTGAATTCGGTTTCTGAGCGCCGCTCAAAACTGTCACATTCTAGTGTGGTACTTATAATGTTTCTAGTATAAATGGTCATCAAAGACATAGAATTAATGAAGAATTAGAAAAAAACCCACTAAAGTACAAGGCATTAAAAAATTGCTTAAATGACAAATACAAAAAAAAATGGATTTTGTTTCAATAACTTTTCTATTTTAGTCTTTTTCTAAAAAAGTAAAATTATACAACACAAAAAATAATCATCATAATGGTAAAGTTAAAAACACAGTTAATTTAAGTTGAGAAATAATCATGGTCTTTTTTTATTGTAAAATCAAGCGACTGAAAAACTCCAATCGGAAATACAGAAAAAATACTGAAAGTTTTAAAACCTTTTTGTAGATATTTGCACAACATGTCACGTTTTATGGATATTTTTTCTTCTTTTCTATAAAAAAAATAGTCAAATATTTTACTATAGAAAGAATTACAAGAATTTTCTGCTTTCAATTTATTTTTTATTCGTCGATTTATTCTTGTATTTATTTTGAGTCTTTAGAATAAACTAGAAAAATGATTTAGAGTTGGATTTTAGTTCCTCTTTTTTTAACATAACCTATGACAAAGCGTTTCAAAATCTCAGTAGCGAAATAAAATTTTGGAGATCACAGGAAATATTAACAAAATTAAAAAAATTCTTGGAAGAATAACGACAGACAATTTAATAATAATCAAAAGAGTTCAACTTTTCCATTGGTAAATTAACTATCTATTTCAGTTCTGAATTTATCACATTTTTTTAAAAAAATTTTACTTAATATTTATGCTTAAACACCTAAAAGATTATCGTATTTGCATGTCCATTACAATTAGAAAAATAATTGTATAGACAGTACTGGAAATTAATTAATTTTTTTAAATGCTTTCCATTTAACACGTCCCTTTAAATATCTATTTACTACTTACAACATTTCTTACCGATTATTGAATCTGAATTTAAATCGCCTAGAGTGCCTGTTGGGCAATTCAATTGTAATTGGGTGCGATTTGATTGAAATAATTGACACACGCACAGCAACAAACACATACAATATTTACCACATTTAAAGACATATAATTACAGATTCGTGGAAGAATTCCGCTTCTAAGCCGAAAACTCGATACTCAGGTACTCGTGAAATATACTTCCTCTCCGGATGAGATGCTATAAATGCTTCTCAACGGGAATGCAGATTGCGCTGTACTTCCTCCCGGGTGAGAGTCTCGAGGCCTACTGACCTTTTCTTCTGAACGCCACCAGGGCGCTCTTTCAGTGCGTAAGTTTGGTTTGTCGATCTACGGTCATTTTGTGCACACTTTATGCTTAGATAGGGAGCTACAATTTAAAGTGGATTCCGAACTACTATAAAACATCCATGCCACCGCCAGAATTCGAATCTGAAGCCTTTGGTACCAAAGGCCAGAGAGCTGGTCAATTAGGCCGCTGGGCCGTTGCAGTGCGTAGGAGGAAGCACGACTACAGTCTGAATTTGGTAAACAACAAGTAATATAAAAAAAAAAATTAAGTCAATTCCTACTTTTTTTCACTCTATTGCAGAAAATAATTGCTATAAATAATTTTCATTCATTTTTTTAAGTTTATCTGGCGCCGTCTATTGGTAGATATATGCAACTTAAAACTAAAATTAAATATTAAATTTAATGAATGAATTAATATTTGAAAAAACTGTATTCACATCATCACTGTATTCATCATTTATTTTTTTACCCTTGATCGTTTTCCTTTCTGAAACTTTGTCTATTTCATGGCATTTTATATAAAATGCGCTTAATAAATATATAAATAATAACAATAATTAATAAATAACAACATCCCATCTGTTACATGAAGATCTGCAGTTTTAACATCTTTTGAGAGAGGACACGAGAGGGGAAGACATTTAGTAACTTAAAAAAATGCATTATGTCTCAAATGAAGGTTTGCAATAAAATAGATGCAGTAGTGTCTAGGGTGCCAAGGGGGACAGACAGTGTCAAGGTTACCACACTTTATTGTTACATACAAGTAGGATGTCTATAAAATTGGTTGGTTGGTTGGTTTTTATAGCACAAGAGAAAGATTTGTCCATGCTGCGCCAAATAGGACAGTTCTAAGAAATCGCAATTTACAGATTATTTGAGTTGGAAAATGAAGAAACGATGAATGGAATGTTGGAATGATTTTTTTTTTTTTACAGTATAAATCCAATTTTGTCATAATTCATTAGAGAAACAATTTAACTTTTCAAACTATCATTTTTCAAATATTTTAGAATAACTTAAAAAATCACTTCAAGACTTAATTTTAAATTTTAATATGAATAATAATAATTAATACCGTCAGAAGTCTTATTTTAGATTAAACATGCAGAAATGGATCTTTAGAACGTTTACTGCTAAAAATGCATTTATTAATTAAAAATAACCTTATTAAAAATTTAATATAAAAACTTAACTTTAAAACATCTGAAGACAGTTTCAAAACATACCTTCCATCAAATTTTTATGCAAGAAATTGGATTTTATGAAACACTCATTTGAAACCATTAAATGCTCAGAAGAATTTTCAGAGGTAAAGCTGAAATTTTTCAAATAATCACTATAGGAATTTTGGCCGGGATCAACCAATTTTCATGCTTTTTGAAATGGCCAAAAAAATTCTTTCCTTTAAATTTTTATGTTGGAAATTTTTACAACATACAATGGATTTTATACAACACACTCATTTGAAACGAAAATTATTTGCCATTAAATGCTCAGAAGAATATTCCGAGTTATCGAGCAAAGTCAAGATTTAAAACTGGAATTTTTCAATTCCTACTATTAGTTCACACACTCATTATATATCTTGTTCAAATTTTCAGTCGTTCATAAAATACTTTTTATTCATCCACTCGAGTTCAAATACATTTTTTTAAATTTGTAGTGGATGACACTGGATGTTAATATAGTTTTTTAATATTAATTCATTCATTAAATTTAATTAATTAATTTTAGTTTTTTTAGATTTAAGTTGCATGTATCTAATAATAGATGGCGCCAGATGTAAGAGGAAAATTTCAACTTTATTTGTAAAGGACTTTTCTGCAATATAGTGAAAACAAGTATTATAAAAAAAAAATGTTTAAAGTCAATTCCTACTTTTTTTTCCACTCTATTGCAGAAAGTCCTTTATAAATAATTTTCATTCATTTTTTTAAGTTTATCTGGAGCCAACTATTGGTAAGTATATACAACTTAAATCTAAAAAAACTAAAATTAGTTCAATTTAATTAGGGAATTAATATTTGAAAAAACTGTATTAACATCAAGTGTCATCCACTACAAGTTCAGAAAAAATGTATTTGAACTCGAGTGGATGAATAAAAAGTATTTTATGAACGATTGGAAATTTGAACAAGATATATAAAACACTCATTTGAAGTGGAATTTTTCAAAAAATTCATTATAGGAATTTTGGCGGGAATCAAGCAATTTTCGTGCTTTCTAAAGTGGCCCTAAAAATGCTTTTACCGTTTATACAATGTATTTAGGAGAAGCGGAATTTTCAGTTCTAACTCTATTTAAGTCAAGAAATCACCCAGCTCCTGAAAATGTTGCGTAAGTTCTACATATCAATACCAGATATTCTACCAAGAAATAAATCTTTTACATAAAGTTAAAAATCACATCCAACTTAGTATAATTATTTGATTTTGCTTTTAACACATAGCGAAATTTTAATCATACATTACATATTCTTCTGAGCATTTAATAACTAATGATAAACAGTGTTTCAAGTAAGAGTGTTTTAATCAAATACCATTTGACAGCTTCGCTAGCCATTTGGCCATCAGGCCGAGTTGCTTTTTTGATTTTGATTTATTTATATGCTCTTTTTTTGTTTCAACGGTAAGTGATCAAATTCGTATTGAGTTCCAGTAAAGCTATAGGTAACAACAACAACTACAACATTTAACGAAGCTGAAGCTTGTGGTACCAAAGGCCAGAGCGCTAGCCGATTGGCCATCAGATTAGACAGGGAGACCTACGACTTAAAGTGGATTCCGAATCACTACAATCATCCACGGTACCTCCGGCACTCGAACCCGAAACCTGTGGGCATCGACTGTCAGAGCGATAGTCGCTCGTCCATCAATAAACTGCAGAATAGGGAGACAATTTTAATGTATTAAATAAGACAATTAATAGTAGTTGCAGTAGATGATAAAGTCGATTTTATTGTATTATTTTACAAACTATGTTTTTAATAGGTGTCTTTATATATTAAATTACTTTTTCATAATAAGGAACAAAGCATTCTATTTCTCTCAGTCATATAATTATGAGGAATAAATGGAACAGAAGCAGCAAACAATTCATTAGTATTCAAAGAATCCAAGAAACAATTTCCGTTTATCTTATCAAATTACATTAATACAATTTAAGGTCATTATTCAAACGATTTGTCGTTAATTGAGATTCTTGGATCGCCTTAATTAAACGAGGCATTCATCAGGTGGATAGAGAGAGAATGTTATTCCTTGCTGCAGCCAAAATAATGGTTAATTCAGTTCATCTGGTTGGATAATTGCAGTTAAGCAGTGAAACTTAATACTTGGAAATTCTAATAAGGAAATACCTTTTGTGAGAGATTTCCTACTGTAAAATTAACCTTTAGAGTATTACAGATTGAATTCGTACATTCGTGGAATTTTAAACAAATCCTCTGAGAATGTTTTAATTACTACTGCTGTGCCCAAAAAGTAAGACCAATTATTTATTATTTTTTTTCAAAACCTCTATTTCTTCTTCCAAATTTATTTCATCGCCTTCAATGTAATCTCCTCCGGACACAATGCACTTTTGCAAACGTTTTTTCCAATCCTCAATGCAGGCTAAAAAGTCATTGGTAGGGATGGCCTCAAAGCGCGCGGCGATCCACGTTGAATCTTTTCAATCGACTAAAAACGGTGTTCCCGTAGTGGTCTTTTGAGTTTAGGGAATAGCCAGAAGTCGCACGGTGTTAATACGGTGGTTGTGGACATAGTAGTAAATGGTTAATTTAAGTATTGCTTCGGACTTCGTGAATTTTATCACTTATTATAACCACACGATTTGGTGATTTAATAGTAATAAAATGTAACTAAATATTTCTGAATAATTCGTTGTTTTCATTTATAAAGTTCAAATATTTGCAAAACATAAATAAAGTGATTGCTATTTTTATTGTCGTATCCCTTGAAGAATATAAGAAAATCAAATATCTTGATGCTCAATACTAATATTGGTTATGCTGATTGCCAGCCCGGAGTATAAATCCTCTTCCGAGGGATGGTCCAGACAATGTGTGGCGGTTGCAACAGCTGGGCAATCAAAGACATGATGACAAAGACGAAGTAAGCTTCCCATCAGGGCAGCACACCATCAACAGAAACTTTCCTTTTTGTGGTGCTTCATCCTTAATCTTGAGAGTAGTAGTTGTATTTCTGTCAACATTTAGTACTGTAATTCGGTATTTACTTTTGATCTTGGGAGGAATTATAAGTTCAGATTTTGCCAAGGCATTTGCATCTGCAAGGAAATAAGAGTGGCAGTCTGATCCAGACTTTTAGCATTCTTTTCTAAAGAATCTGTTGCTGATGAAAGTGAAAAAGAAAAAAGAAGTGACTGTTTTGTGCATTAATTATTTTGATTGAATAAATTGTTTAAGAACAAATAAGAAACAAATTACAAATGAAAAGAACAAATTACAAAATACAACCAAACTTTTATTAAATAAATAATTTTAATTACGGCATTAAAAAAGTTTTTAGTAAAATAACATTCAAAGAGATTTAATTTTTTAGGAATATAGATCAATACATTTGCCTGCAGTTAGCTTAATGCATTTGAAAATAAGAATTTCCAATTAAAAATGTGTTGATTAAGTTATAGAATTATCAAAATTGGACAATCTTGCAAAAAGACCATAAGAAATAATAAAATCCAAGATTCCTTTTTTTGTGTGTGTGTGTCTTACAGTCATTTATTAATTTACCCGTCAACATTTCTTTGTTTTAGAAAATCAAAGCTTAGATAATAAGTATTATAAAACTATCTTTATAATGTGTAAATAATTCAAATTTTAGATTAAAAGGTTTTTATCATTTGTTATTTTAATTATTCGATTTAAGTTTTGTAAGAATAATGAATTTGAAACTTTAAAGAAAAGCCAATTAAATATTTAATTATAGCAAAATATCGCCAGTTTAGTAATAACTGCTAAAGTTGGCGCCATAATTGGCGATAGAGAACAAGTTTTTAAACTTTCTATCATTTACTTAGCAAGGATTCGTTCAAAAAGAATTCTTTGCGTCTTAGAGAGAAAACAATTTCTACTGATAATTCAATTGAAATAATTTTGAAAACTTTAAAAGTTTTTTTTTTTAATTTATTAGCTTGTATAAATATATTACTTATAAAATACTTTTTCTTTCAAAAAAAAAGTTAATTTAAATCCTAGTACAAAAAAACAATTCAATTCATAAGATAAGGGACAATACATAAAACAAATTGTAAAAGTTTTTATAAAATTTAAAAGGGACGTTTTTTAAATGTAATTTGTATGGTAGATATAATGAAGACTAATTATTTCAATTCACATTTTCAAAATATTCAATAAATTCAGTTTCTAATATGTTCATTATAAAATATTAGAATAGATATGCCTTTTTTAAGCAATTAATATTCCTCTTTTAAAAGACGTTCAATTTCGAAGTATTTTCTTAATTAAGATACCGTCATTCAGAAATCTTTACATTTCGAAATAATCAGCGACATTGTATCAATAATTATACAGATACCGAAGGAAGAATACAAAGTTTCTATTTAAAAAAGTTTCAGCTTCTATTGTTTTCAGAAAACTTTGATGTTGCATTAATTCAAAACATGACAAATAAAGAGAAAGAGTGCATTTACAATTCTTTGTCTTTGAACATTTTTGTTTAAAGTTTTAAATGAAACTTTTCATTTTAATGTAAGTTAATCATAATGTAAGAATTTTCCCTTTGTTAATTTCTTTCCGTATGAAAATATTTTCTTTCTTTGTTAAATAATTACTAAGTTAGCTTTGTTGTGTTTATTTATTGAGATAAATTTCACACAATAGTGTTCATGAGATTCAGAAGGCTATCCTACAAATTTATGATAAAAAAAATGTACAATTGTAATGCTACAAATTTATTATAAAACAAGTAATATATAAAAAAAAATTTAAGTCAATTTTTCACTATATTGCAGAAAGTCATTTATAAATAATTTTTATTCATTTTTTTAAGTTTATCTTGCGCCATCTATAGATACATGCAACTTAAATCTAAAAAAAACTAAAATTAATTAAATTTAATTACTGAATTAATATTTGGAAAAACTGTATTCATATCAAGTGTCATCCACTATAAGTTAAAAAAAATGCATTTGAACTTGAGTGGATGAATAAAAAGTATTTTATGAACGATTGAAAATTTGAACAAGATATATAGAGAGAGAGTGTGAGATAATAGTAGGAATTGAAAGATGTTTATACATATTTTGTTGTAAAACAGATCTGAAGACGCTTGATATACAGATAACAATCTGTACATTGTTCACGTAACTATTAAGCAAATTTATTAACACATTGTGAATGGATCGCGAGAATTTGGTCTGGAGTAATAAAGACGCATAGCTGCATATAGTAGAAATGCAAGATATTCAATAATTCAAAATAAAAAGATGTATTTCTTCGGTCTGCAATGCGTTAAATGTTTTTCTGAGTTTTGGGAATCTTCTGAATAGCACCCAAATGCAATGTTAAAAACTACAAAAAGTGCAATTTGAATAAAATTTCTTTTATTTATTATTGGTGTGAAATTGTATCTGTATAAAAAGTTACGATAATAATAGAACTCCACAGGACTAGTAATATAGCCACAGACGGTTGACAATAAAGTCTCACATGGCTAATAATAGAATCCGCCCCACTACATATGTTTGGCACTCTAGTGAAGTTGTGCTGAAATGGTATAGTATAATATATATAGATATATATATTTTGAGATTGGCTAAACTTCATGTGAAACCTAACAAGTGATCTTGGAATGAAAGTTTCCATTCCTATTCCAAGGCTGAAATGATAAATCCGTAAACCGTAACATCCTACTGTTCCCAATGTATAACAAATTCTATAAATTCAGTGGATTATTCCCAATGCATAAAGAATTCTATAAATTCAGTGGATTATTCCCAATGCATAACGAATTCTATACATTCAGTGGATTATTTTCAAAAGAATTCAATAAACACAGTATATTATTCCCAATGGACGACCAATTCAATAAATCCAGTGGACAATTTCCACGGATGACAAATTCAATAAATCCAGTGGACAATTTCCACGAATGACAAATTCAATAAATCCAGTGGACAATTTCCACGGATGACAAATTCAATAAATCCAGTGGACAATTTCCACGGATGACAAATTCAATAAATCCAGTGGACAATTTCCACGGATGACAAATTCAATAAATCCAGTGGACAATTTCCACGGATGACAAATTAACAAATTCAATAAATCCAGTGGACAATTTCCATGGATGAGAAATTCAATAAATCCAGTGGACAATTTCCATGGAGGACAAATTCAATAGAATATTCAATAGATCAAAGGGATTATTCCCAATGGATAAAGAACTAATGCTTTCTGAGAATACTTTCAGCATCACAAGCCTTTTTCAATTCTTTCTATGAGCTCCCACTCTCACTTTCAATCGTTCTTAAGATACTTTTTATTTCTCCGCTCAAGTTCAAGTAAATTTTTTTTTTTTTTTGAACTTGTAGTGGATGACACTGGATGTTAATGCAGTTTTTTCAAATATTAATTCATTCATTAAATTTAATTCATTCATTTTAGTTTTTTTTTAGATTTAAGTTGCATATATCTACCAATAGATTGTGCCCGATAAACTTTAAAAAAATGAATGAAAATTATTTAAAGGACTTTCTGCAATAAAGTGAAAAAAAAAGTAGGAATTGACTTTAAAAAATTTTTTTTTTATAATTCTTGTTTTAGCATCAAGTTATATGTTAGTTCTCAGCCACGAGCCAGGCTGAAGGCAGCTTATTAAAAATCTCAGGTTTCTTTGTGGCACAGTATAAAAATTAATGCTTTGTACCGTGTTATTTACTATGCACCACTTGTTCCGAGTAAAAATGTTAATAATCTCAAACGGTATCAGTTTTTCAAATTGTGTAATTAAACAATCCATTTCTTCCTCACAAATAAAATTCAATTTTTACTATTTATGAATTCTTCATAATACAAGCGGCTAGTATAAAGCTATGTTTATACACTGAAGTGACAAAAGTCATGGGATAGCAATATGCAAATTTTCAGATGGCAGTAGCATCGCGTAGAACAGGTATAAATGCGCACTGCTATCGCAGAGCTTTCATTTCTGTTCAAGTTATTCATGTGAAGAGGTTTTGACGTGATGATGACCGCACGACGGGAATTAACAGACTTTGAACGCGGAATGTTAGTTGGAGCTAGACGCATGGGTCATGCCATTTCGGAAATCGTTAGGGAATTCAACATTCCCAGATCCACTGTCAAGAGTGTGCCGAGAGTATGAAATTTCAGGCATAACATCCCACCATGGACAGCGCAGTGGTCGACCGCCTGCACTTAACGACCGAGACCGGCGACGTCTGCAAAGAATCGTAAATTCTAACAGACAAGCAACCCTTCGTCAAATAACCGCAGAAATCAATGTGGGACGTACAAGGGACTTGTCTGTTAGAACTGTGCGGAGAAATTTGGCTTTCTTGGGCTATTCCAGCAGAAGACCGACTCGAGTGCCTTTACTGACAGAACGACATCGCTTGCAGCGACTCTCGTGAGCACGTGAGCATATCGGTTGGTCCCCAGATGAATGGAAAACCGTGGCCTGGTCCGATGAGTCACGATTTCAGTTGGTAAGAGCTGATGGTAGGGTTCGAGTGTGGCGCAGACCCCACGAAGCCATGGACCCAAACTGTCAGCAAGGCCCTGTTCAAGCTGGTGGTGGCTCCGTAATGGTGTGGGCTGTTTTTTCATGGCATGAACTTGGTCCTCTGGTGCGACTGGACCGGACATTGACTGGAAATGCTTATGTTCATCTACTTGGAGATCACTTGCAGCCATTCATGGACTTCATGTACCCAAACAACGATGGGATGTTTATGGATGACAATGCGCCATGTCACCGGGCCACAACTGTTCGCGATTGGTTTGAAGAACATTCTGGACAATTCCAACGAATGATCTGGCCACCTAGATCGGCCGAGATGAATCCCATCGAGCATTTATGGGACATCATCGAAAGGTCTGTTCGTGCCCAAAATCCTGCACCATCAACGCTTTCACAATTATGGACGTCTATCGAGACAGCATGGCTCAATATTCCTGCAGAAGACTTCCAACGACTTGTTGAGTCCATGCCACGTCGAGGTGCTGCACTTCGCCGGGCGACACGATATTAAGAGGTATCCCATGACTTTTGTCACTTCAGTGTATATTATAATCGGTTGATACGAAATTCCAAAACTAAATATAAATAACACTTTTGAAGTTTCTGTAGAAAAGTATCGAATTTCTCAAACAGTGTCGAGATATTTTGATCTAACAAAAATACTAAAATTCCAATACAAATTATAAGTATTGAGGAACAATGTATTAGTGATAGAATACATAAATATTAGCTGTAACTAATATATTATTAAATTATTAACCGTATGAGAATGCATATAATTGAGAAACAGTGAACTGTTCACAGAATTTCAAATTTATGCAATGAAATAATTATATGTAAAATTTTAATGTAATATCTATATTTCACGAGAAATTAAAAATTCATGAACGAATTAAAGTATAATTTCTTGTATAAATATGCTAATGCAGCTTTTACATATCATTCTATTCGAGCTGATGTAAAAAAATTTATTCTTATAACTTATAAAATAAAGCAAATTAATATTTATCTAGAGTAGACAGCATCACTTTAATAGTAACGTAATTTAATTGCCAATAATATTTTTAAAAAAACGTATTTCTTCTATAATACATGGAATTATTCAAATAGTATGAAAATCGATTATATATTTACCAAATTTTTATAATAGTAATTTAGTAGACAAAATAATATAGATTAGAAACATACCACAAAAACAATTCTGTCTTACCACAGTCATTTGGTATAAAATCATTAAATTATGTTATTAATTATGTAATTAATCATATGTCACTATTGTGTCAAATTCCTTGTAGAAATTGCATTTTAATCTATATTTAAAACTTCCATTATAAATTTTCACCATTGAATTTTCTATAAGTATTAATTTGCATAGCCACCTACGAGTGTAATTATAATAGTACGATCAAGCAATCTTTCATAAAATAAGAAATCAATAACATAGCAATTCTGCATAAAAACTACAATAATCAATCTAAGCATTAAACAGACGCTGCATAAAATACTTGATATAGTGGTAGGGTAAAATAAAAGATGTGGACTTAATAGGTCTTAAATGATATATTGTTTTCGAATGATATACACCACTCACTTTGGACTGTAATGGCAAAGTTCCGGCAAGTTCAGCGTTATCTAGAGTGCACCACTGGAGGTGAATTGCTACCAGAAGTGGGTAGTCGGAGTCGAACAATTTTGATGGAATTGTAAGTCGGAGCCATGAGTCGGCTTGAAAATCCGACTCATGACTCTTTTATAAAAAATTTTATTTTTTTCAAAATGCTAAGAATTAATGTTAAGGCAACAATTCAATTTTATCCAACAATAATATAATCAGTATCAAAGGCAGTTACTGCTTTAGCTGCATATCAAGTAAGTGTTGAGAATTTTATTTTAGCACCGCTGAGGATAACATGGATCAACAATGGAAGAAGATTTTACAGAAGCTATTAAGGGAAAAAATATTTCATGTATTAAAAGTATAGCATCCTTGTATTTAAAATGTATAATTTCCGTTTGCCTGTCTTAACGCTATTCTATAACACTTTGGTACTTGCTAATTGGGTACTATTATTTTTATAGAATGTACAATGTATTTATTGTTAGTAAATGTAAACTACAAGGATGTCTTAAGTTAATGCAAATACTACACATATAATGTTATGAAAAACAATTTGTTACGCAAAAAAAAATTGTTTTTATAAACATACAAGTTCTATAAAAAATCATTGAGTTTATTTCACAAATGTTTCTACAACCATTAGTAAAACTCATAGTACATAAACAACGGGAAATAAAACAGAAGTCGATATGAAAAAATACGACTCGGGTGTCGAAAGTAGGAATTTTTTGGGTGGGCTGCTCACTCCTGATTGTGACCACAAGTTTGACCAATATTTCTAAGATGGCATATGGATGGGGGTGCTACTTCCTCAACGTGTCCGACAGATGGACATTCCGTCTTACAAATTTAAAGTTCCCACCCTTGGCATCGACACAGAAATTTCAGGTTCGGCATCGAATGTCGAGTTTTCGAACCAAGAATGCTTGGTTCTGAAACTCAACGTGTTATTCAACAAGCCACTCGGGCCTCCAATAATCAAAATACATAAAACATAACATGACTTTATAATAATCTCATGACCCAGTGACAAGGTGATCAGCTGATGTGCAGGATCTCTCAGGTTCGAATTAATAGGTGGTTTCCTTTTCAGACATTACTTTAAAAAACAAGGAGATATGACTTGCGTAAAGTGTATCACATAGATATTTAGACAGTCTGATGGACGTTTTGTGTGTTTTTATTCAGACGAAACGCAAATAGGATAGTTATTATAAAAGTCCACCCAGAAGTTCACAGCTCAATGATAACGCGCGTCCGACTTATGGTTCGATTCGTACAGAAGAACCCAAATACAGCGTCACCTACTGGGTTCAATTATGAATCTAAACCATCCAGGGACCCACTCAAGCACACTCAAAAAATGTTATCAAAATCGGTATAGCAATTTAGGAGTTTAGTGACAAACACATATACAGAAGAATTATATATATATATATATATATATATATATATATATATATATAATGATATAACAATTGCAGCGCCACCTACCGGGTCCAATTGTGAATATAAACCATCCCCACTCAAACACATACAAAAAAATCATCAAAATTCTACCCTTCAAATGGTGCAGCAGTTTCGGAGGGTTTGGTTAGTCTATTAGGAGGGTTTGGTCTACGGTCATCTTGTGCACATGAGGGCTAAACAGACTGGGACCTACAGTTTAAAGTGGATTCCGAACCACTAACAAAACACCTATGCCACCGGCATGATTCGAACCTGGAGCTTGTGATACCAAAGGACAGAGCGCTAGCCAATTAGCCATCAGGCCGCTCGTCCGACTTATGGCCCAGTGCTGACATGAGTAGCTAAAGTATATGATGGCTTACGTTCATATAAGAATTATCATTTATAATAATTGCGCTGAGATATCAAAGATTTCTGAGAAATCGTAGATTTCCAAGCTGAGATATCAAATATTAGCTTTTGTATAAAATATTGAATTTATTCAGAAATATCTGTATCGATAACTTTGGTCTACCTCTAAATTCAAATTTCCTTTGATAATAAACATTGCATTCCTTATCAAAACAAGTTATTTAAGGTGCAGGCTACTAATAAAAGTATGATAATATATTTTGTAAAACAATATTTTCAAATCAATATTTTTCAACATAATTGCAATTTTGTTTATTTTCGTAACAAAATTTCTATAAACAAAAATTTAATGAAGTATTTGAAGTTTTTTTTACGATAACACATTTATTTCTGAATTAAAAATACATAAAACAATCAAAGTTATTTGTGTACCGAAACCACAGAAATTGCAATAAATTCTTTTGTTACAAATAAATTAAGAAAATTAATGCGATATTCATCAATACAATCCAACCTATCACAACACTAAAAATAATAGACGAACTAAAAAAAATACGATACCTATGAATTCTCACATATCATAACTCATACGATAGAAAAATCTCAAGAGTACATGCCAACCCTCTGAGATTTCTACGGAAAAGTATCAAATTTCTCTCAGAAATCTCTGGATAGATGATCTTGATCTTTACTATCTCTTTTAGAACCGAAAGGAGAAAAAAAAAGAAGAAAATTAGAAATAAAAAAGGGAGAAAGAACACCCTAGAGTCAAAAAGATTTGTTAAAGCTCCTGGCGGCGACAGGAGAAAGTGGAACAGTCAAGCAAGATCTAATACTTTATTTGCAAGAATTTATCGCAGGTTCTCTTCAGAGAAAAGTTTTTCCCCTGATTAAACTGTTGGCAACACGTAGGAAGTCGTTTTCGCTTCTCTCTCGGGCAATTCGTTAAATATCGGGTGGGTAATTGACAGAGGACGAATTTTCTGTTAACTATTTTGATAGATGGTTGATTATTATTCTATTTAATACAATTATTATTAAACAAGTATTATAAAAAAAAAAGTTTAAATTCAATTCCTACTTTTTTCCACTGTAATGCAGAAAGACCTTTATAAATAATTTTCATTCATTTTTTTAAGTTTATCTGGCGCCATCTATTGGTAGATACATGCAACTTAAATCTAAAAAAAACACTAAGATTAATTAATTTAATTAGTGAATTAACATTTGAAGAAACTGTATTAACATCCAGTGTCATCCACTACAAGTTAAAACAAAATGTATTTGAGCTCGAGTGGATGAATAAAAAGTATTTTATGAACGATTGAAAATTTGAACAAGATATATATAGGGAGAGTGTGAGCTAATAGAAGGAATTGAATAAAAGTGTTATTTTTATAACATAAAATAAAGGGTTCCATAACCGAGAGATCTTTAGTTTGCCACCTAAATTTCAAATTTTGTTTGGTTTGTCGCTCTACGTTCATTTTGTACACACTTTAGGTTAATTAAACCGGGACCTACAGTTTAAAGTGGATTCCGAACCACTAATTGAAGTATCCATGCCACCTTCCAGGATTCAAACCTGAAGCCTGTGGTACCAAAGGCCAGAGCGCTAGCCGATGGGCCATCAGGGAGCCCTAAATTTTAAAAGCCACGCCTTCAATATCTATAATATAAGAAGTTTGGTTTGGTTTGTCGGGTGGATAATTGACACAGAACGATTTTCCTGTTAACTATTTTGATAAATGGTTGATTATTATTCTATTTAATAAAACTGTTATTAAATAAAAGGGTTACTTTTGTAACATAAAATAATCTTAGAGATCTTTAGTTTGAAAGCTAAATTTCAGATTTGGTTTGGTTTGTCACTCTATGGTCATTTTGTACACACTTTGGGCTAATTAAACCGAGATCTACAGATTAAAGTGGATACCACACTGCATAGAGATGAGTTGCCCTTTACTGTTTGGGAATTATGTGAGTGAGAAGAAGTCTGATTGGGCTCAGTGACGCTCTACGGTCATATGAGACCGGGACCTACGTCTTAAAGTGGATTCCGAACCACTACAAACGTTCATGCCACCGCCAGAATTCGAACCTGAAGTACTGTGGTATCAAAAGCCAGAGCGATAACCGATTGGCCATCAAGGTCGCCAATAAGCCATTGGAGATTAATAGCCAAATTCCCCCCATTAAACAGTTGGATATTAATAGCGAAATTCTCCCAATAAGTCATTGGAGATTAATACGCCAAAAGTTCCCTCAATAAGCAGTTGGTTTGTCGTTCTACGGTCATTTTGTGCATCTTTGGGTTAATTAAACTGGGACCTACAGTTTAAAGTGGATTCCGAACGACTAATAAATATCCATGCCACCGCCAGGATTTGAACCTGAAGGCACTGATATCAAAGGCCAGAGAGCTAGCCGATTGACCATCAAGCCGCCCTAAATTTGAGAAGCCGAACTTTCAGTATCTATATGATAAGAAGGGGCGTGATAAATCTATAAGATAGAAAGTCTTTCCAAGGTGAAAGATAATACTCATTTTTAATCCTTTTAATTAGGAAAGATGCTGATCCCGAGATACTCTCTCAGTATGTGTGGAAGGGGATAGGGGGCATTGGTTCAAAATTCGCAATTAGTATACAATAGGCTTGCTGTCTGCTACATTTATATCGGTCCAGTTAACAGCTCAATTTGAAAATATCTGGCATTTAAAAATGCATAGTAAAATAAAAATATTTTCTTGTGTGTTTATGTAATAAAAAGTTCAAGATATTTTTTAATCTACTTTTTTAATTAATCCTCATGCACGACAAAGTATCACACGAGTCATACAGAAGTAAGTAAATAAATATATATTAAATTATAACATCAAAGAAATGACAAATACGAAAAGCGTAACAATATAAAATCAGGCGAGAAAAATATTTAAGAAACAATTGAGCAAAAATTGACAAATTTACAAATGGCTGTTATAAATTGAAATTAAGAAATATTTTAAATATAGGACATTAAAGTGTTTAAAGTATTTTTATTAATACAGACGACCCTATCTGATTCCTACCATATATATAGTAATCTTTTTTATAGCAGAGCATTTGAGAATCAGGAAAATTCTCAGACATTAATAGCTTTCAAAACAAGCACCAATCGATTCAATATTTTTTAATTTTAATGGGATCTTTATGTTGGATTAACATACAAATTTTCAGAACTGATCAGAATTTTAAATTCAATTTTTCATGTAATATTAAAATATGTTTTAAAAAATTCACTATTATCTTTTTTTACTATTATGCTTATAAGTAATAGAGACTTTGATTATTCATTAAGAATTCTTTTTTAAACAATTATAATTATTTTTTTAAATTTTTATCTCTGTGGTAAAATAAAAAAAATGCTCTATTAAGACATTTTCATCTCATCAGATTTAAAAATAAAAATTTATGATGCTGGTGATCTTAAAATATTTGATATTGTTCCTCCCTTTATCACTAACTAATCAGCAGGTAAAGTGAATATTTAACAATTTTGATTAGTTATTCCAATAAATATTTTACTTTAGGCTGTAAAAAAATCATTCTATTTTCCTTTTATATAACTTTTGAACATACTTTTTTTTTCTTCTTAATTAAACTATTCATTGTTTTATATAACGCTGCATTTAGATAAATTTTTAATGTACTTTAATTAATTAACAGTGCATAATGTCAGCATTTTTATTTTATCACTTTGTTATATCTAATCAACTTTAACTTCATACAGCAAATCAATTTAATATTTTTGTAATTCTGTAAAATACAATAAATAACAATCCAAGAATAACAAGCATATTGTAACACGACTATAACTGTTGTATAAAGGTTCCGAATGCGAGAATTATAATATACACTCAGTAAATTCGGTACAAGTTCAATTCATCTACGATCATCAATAAGACAAGTATATTATTTGTGTCGCATCATAGCATACATAACTATTCATAGTTTTATATAACACGGAATTTAACAAAATGTTTAACGTATTTTAATTAACAGTGCATAATATTAGCATTTTTAATTTATTTAATTTTATATACCTAATCAACTTTAACTTCATGTAAAAAATTATTGTTATTTATTGCATCCTACAGAATTACAAAATTATTAAAAAGAAATCCAAGAATAACAAGCATATTATAACACGACTATAACTGTTATATAATGGTTCTGACTGTGAGCATCGTAAGATCTAAGCATAATTATAATATACACTCAGGAAATTCAATGCAAGTTCAATTCATCTACGATCATCAATAAGACAAGTCTATTATTTGTGTCGCATAACATACAATACGCTTACATTACTATTCATAGTTTTATATAACACGACATTTAGCTACATTTTTAACGTACTTTAATTAACAGTGCATAATATTAGCATTTTTAATTTATCACTTTTATATACCTAATCAACTTTAACTTCTAGCAACAAATTAATTTAATATTTTTTTAATTCTGCAAAATATAATAAATAACAAAGAAATTCAAGAATAATAAACATATTATAACGTGACTATAACTGTTATATAAAGTGACTGAGCATCGTAAGATCCAAGTATAATTATAATATACAGCCAGGAAATTCAATGCAAGTTCAATTCATCTACGATCATCAATACGGCAAGTCTATTATTTGTGCCGCATCATAACATACATTACTATTCATAGTTTTATATAACACGGCATTTAGCAAAATGTTTAATGTATTTTAATTAATTAACAGTGCATAATATTAGCATTTTTATTTTATTTACTTTTATATATACCTAATCAACTTTAACTTCATGTAACAAATCAATTTAATATTTTTGTATTTCTGCAAAATATAATAAATAACAATCTAAGAATAATAAACATATTATAACACGACTATAACTGTTATATAAAGGTTCTGACTGTGAGCATCGTGAGATCCGAGTATAATTATAATATACACTCAGGAAATTCAGGATGCATATACGATCATCAATAAGGCAAGTCTATTATTTGTGTCGCATAATAATATACATTACGTTTAAATGAATAGTCACCTTTAATCTAACCTAAAATTTATACTATTCAGATTCATCACAACTGAAAAAAGTATGATAATGTAATTTATTTAAATGACATCAACAAGAAATAAATTGTTTAAAAAATGTTTCATTTTTTTTCCATATTCATTTTTAAAAATAAGTTATTTTGATGCAACAAAATTTGGAATATAAATTTTATTTTTCCAAATTATGCAGCTTACTCCGCTGATAGTTTTTTTTTTAGAATTAGAAATTTAAAGTACAAAAAAATACTTATTTCATTATATTTTAATTCATTATTAAGAGTTAAGTTTGTTAAAAATTAATGGAAATTTTGTAACCAGACGTAAAATAAACAATGAATTAACGAGTATAATTTGCTGGGTATATTAATAATAAATTAATCCCATTTTATTAAGTGCATTGATAAGAAATAAATTTTAATGGAAAAATTTAAAGATAAAATGAAATTATCTCTTGTAAATATCGACATAAGTTTCACAAAACAAGTTTTGAAATAAAAAGGCTTCAATTTTAAATATCATTATGGAATTCATATTCATTATAAACATACTTTTATGAAGTAAATCCAAATAATTACAAAATTTATACTATAAATTTATCAATATGAAAAAATATAACTTTTCAAAATTAAGTAATAAAAATGTAATAAAATTTAATATTTGAAGAAAAATTATTGGTATATTTAAGTTTATTTTTAAAAGTTTCTTCAAGCCGAAGAATTTCAAATAACACCACGAGCATTACGCTCAATACAAAAATTCTAAAACAGAATTTAAACGCTTTCATAAAGAGGGCTCGAATATTTTATTTTATTTATAAATTTATTATATATTTAGTTTTAAACATACATTCCATAATCATAATTAATGGCGATATTTTGATAAGCAAAAAAATTAAACAATGACCACCAAAAATTCATTAAATTCGCCATTTGCGTAAACTCTATCGAGAACATTATTAAAAATCCTTAAAAAAACGACATTTATTTCAAATATAAAACCTTATATTTGAATATATATTGAACCTTATGTTTATATACATATTTAAATTGTATAATGTCGATTAAAAATTAAAACAATGCTAAAAATTAAAATGCATCCTAATTTTATAAGATAATTTAACAGTACATGAAATGCTGCAATTTCGAAGGCAATTCATACTTTACTAAATTCATCATTTATACACAAAAAAATATTCCCTTTCAATATATCTAAGATAATCTTTTCTGGTTTAATATTTCAAAAAATGTATGTCTTACCTTTACTGAAGATTCCATTTTTGCCACAGTCGTTGAGGCTATTTAAATAGTCAATGTTCTTTAGAAAAAGACTGTTGGATTATCAAGTATTGTTCCACTTTTGATAATTTCCCATTTTAAAATAAAAGCTGATTCAGTTAGAAAATCAGCAAACTTCCAAAAATTTGCACAAAAATTCGGAATTGTTGTACAGAGAAGTTCTCACTTCAGAATTATATTTAAGTAGAGCAAAATTTTTTTTTTCACCTTAAATCCATACTTCATAACTTTATATTTGTATACAAATATTTATTTATAAGTTCTTGACAAAAAATTCAAATTTCCAATATAATTGAAAGTTATTTATATATTGTCTTATTTCTGTTGTAGTTCACAGGAAAAACAATAGATTTATAATATAGTCTTGTTTTTTTTTATGTAATAATCGTCATCAGACAGAATGTATTCTGCGTTTTAATAGTACTTGTCTCCACAGAAGTACTTAATAGTACTTGTTTCCACCATTTTTAATGAGTGGCAATATTGTTCACAATCTTGAAATTGTATATAATTATTTAACGTATAAAATTCCGAAATAAGTAAAGAGTTTTATTTGGGAAATATTTTTTTCGTGCACAAGTTTTTTTTAAATATTCTTAAGTACTTCCTACAAGCACTCTGCACACCATAAAACTCAGCGGGAGAATAACTCGCGAATTTTTCATTCGAACATTAGAATCTCACTGAAGTTCAGTCATTTGAACAGAAGAAACTAGTTTCTTTAATTAATAAGGTCAAAAAAAGAATTCAGTTCACTTTCTCCTTATCACATTTCAAGTGTTTATTGCTGGCACTTAGGTTCAAATCACCAACTGTAATTGCAATCCAATCTTATTTAAAATAAACAGTCATACGCCTTACTGTCCGAGTTCATACGAAACATCATTCCAAAGTTCGAAAAAAAATGTACAAATGTTTATACAATTTCCCGAAAGGGAAAAAAAAATAAAAAAGGGAAAAAAATAATAATGATCGGTAGGGAAAAAGAATTAACGAAGTGTTAGTTTCACTATCAAATAGGTCACTTTTAAAACTCTCATTAGAAGGCAGGAAGGGGGTGAAGAGCTGCTATCGCGGCTTCTGTGTTCTTCGGGAGTTAGCAAACGATAACTTGGATGCCGGCTCCTCGTGGAAGAAGTGAGCAGACGATTTTGGATTTGCGCCGTTTTGGTTGGTTACAGCCAAGGAGCGCCTCTAGTGGCGGTAATGTAATGGAAAAAATTCGAAAAAGTTTTCTTCCCCTATCGTTTGGTGGTTGAGAAAAGTAAG
Organism: Caerostris darwini; assembly: GCA_021605075.1. Taxonomy (NCBI): domain Eukaryota; kingdom Metazoa; phylum Arthropoda; class Arachnida; order Araneae; family Araneidae; genus Caerostris; species Caerostris darwini. The sequence continues at coordinate 272,626 of BPLQ01008495.1, read as the reverse complement.
GGAGGGGGTCGAGTGTGACAGAGATGGCAGCAGGTGGTTTAGTATCGTTTGAAAAATTCTGATTTGATTATTCATTTTACTGAACTGGCGCTAAAGATTTGCGCCTGAAGATTTACGGTTTGCTGCTTCGTATGGAACAAGATATAAATTGAATTTGGGCACTCTTAGAAAACTGGTTGTCATTTTCATCAGAAAATTTTCCGATTATTCTTTCATTTATTAAAAGATATATTGATGAAATATAAGATTAACTTTTCAATTAATTTCGATGCAGATTATAATTACCGCATACTAAAATGGAAAATAAGTGGTTATAAAAAATGTTTGCGAAAATTTACTACTTGGACTACTTAGTTGCGTAAATCTACTACTTGGACTACTTAGTTGCGTAAATTTACTACTTGGACTACTTAGTTGCGTAAATTTACTACTTGGACTACTTAGTTGCGTAAATTTATTACTTAGCTGATTGACATTTTCATCAGAAAATTTTTCGATTATTCTTTCATTTACTTAAGGATATATTGATGAAATATCAGATTAATTTTTTAATCAATTTAGATGCAGATAACAATTACCGCATACTAAAATAAAAATAAATGGTAAAAGCTAGCTGTCATTTTCATCAGAAAATGTTCCGATTTTTCTTTCATTTACTGAAGGATATATTGATGAAATATCGGATTAATTTTTCAATTAATTTAGATTCAGATAATAATTACCGCTATTAGATAATAATAAAATGAAAAGTTAAGTGGTTATAAAGAATGTTCACGAAAATTTACGAGTTGGAGGTTTCTTTAAGTCGGAATTCGAAAGTTATAGCTGCAATATTCAACAAAAACGCGTGGGAGAAAAATGCAGAAAATTCATTTTTTTCGCACAACTCCGAAATGTATATTTATATCTCAAAGAAGGTAGGTGTTCCCTTTAAATATATATAAAAAAAATACGCTTTGACAATTTCGTGACACACAAAAACAATTTTGTTATTTATACAGTGAGAAGTTTATTTTAATAAACATTAAAAAAAACTATATCGGAAGACATAAATTGCACCGCTTTGTTTCTTAATGCATTGGTTAAGTTCTTATTCACACTTTCAGTGCTAAAAATGTCATTTAAATTTTCAAAAAAAACTATCTTTTATTTTAATTGTATGTAAAAAATGCAGCAACGTCAGTAAATTCCTGTAATGAAGTTATAATTATAACAAATGTGTATATATGAAAAACAATTTAAGAGTTTCAGTCCGTGAAAATGTGCAAACTCATATTTTTGAAGCAAATGTTGCATAATTTTTTTTTAACCAAAGTAAGATTTGTACCACTTACCAACTAAATTTTAAAAATTCTAATTTGGACTAATCTAAACAGATTTCATTACATGAAACTTTTCGCTTTATACAATGTCTATATTCGCTATTTTCTCCTATATACAAAATATGGCTATTTATTATAGATTCAGTTTATTTTCAATATACTTTTTTTTTTCATTTAAATAAGGGTTGCTTAGGCAGCGGCCTGCAAAAATCCATTTTGCTTAAAATGTTAAGTAATTTTGTGAAATATTTTCAAATTTCGATTCAAGTTTTAAAGAAAACATGTAAAAACTGTTAACTTTACTTTAATAAAAAAAGTAAGCATTTAACTGCTTGAAAAGTATTTTATTTTGTATTTTCTGTTTTATTTTATGCTATAAGAGCAGGTCACTGGCAGGATATAACATAACCTAGTTGAAGGATCATAATCCTTATCTACAATTGTTTTTCATTTCTATGATATTTATTTTCAAAAACATGTATCATTTTTAAATTGTAAAAAATAATACATAAAAAGACACAAATCTATTTAAATTAATGCATATTTCAAACAAAACGTATTTAGTCACTGGCAGGATATAACATAACCTAGTTGAAGGATCATAATCCTTATCTACAATTGTTTTTCATTTCTATGATATTTATTTTCAAAAACATGTATCATTTTTAAATTGTAAAAAATAATACATAAAAAAGACACAAATCTATTTAAATTAATGCATATTTCAAACAAAACGTACTTAGTCACTGGCAGGATATAACATAACCTAGTTGAAGGATCATAATCCTTATCTACAATTGTTTTTCATTTCTATGATATTTATTTTCAAAAACATGTATCATTTTTTAAATTGTAAAAAATAATACATAAAAAAGACACAAATCTATTTAAATTAATGCATATTTCAAACAAAACGTATTTAGTCACTGGCAGGATATAACATAACCTAGTTGCAGGACCATAATCCTTATCTACAATTGTTTTTCATTTCTATGATATTTATTTTCAAAAACATGTATCATTTTTAAATTGTAAAAAATAATACATAAAAAAGACACAAATCTATTTAAATTAATGCATATTTCAAACAAAACGTATTTAGTCACTGGCAGGATATAACATAACCTAGTTGAAGGATCATAATCCTTATCTACAATTGTTTTTCATTTCTATGATATTTATTTTCAAAAACATGTATCATTTTTAAATTGTAAAAAATAATACATAAAAAAGACACAAATCTATTTAAATTAATGCATATTTCAAACAAAACGTATTTAGTCACTGGCAGGATATAACATAACCTAGTTGAAGGATCATAATGCTTATCTACAATTGTTTTTTTTCATTTCTATGATATTTATTTTCAAAAACATGTATCATTTTTAAATTGTAAAAAATAATACATAAAAAAAGTTGCAAGACACAAATCTATTTAAATTAATGCATATTTCAAAAACAAAACGTATTTAGTCACTGGCAGGATATAACATAACCTAGTTGAAGGATCATAATCCTTATCTACAATTGTTTTTCATTTCTATGATATTTATTTTCAAAAACATGTATCATTTTTAAATTGTAAAAAAAACGTAATACATAAAAAAGACACAAATCTATTTAAATTAATGCATATTTCAAACAAAACGTATTTAGTCACTGGCAGGATATAACATAACCTAGTTGAAGGATCATAATGCTTATCTACAATTGTTTTTCATTTCTATGATATTTATTTTCAAAAAACATGTATCATTTTTAAATTGTAAAAAATAATACATAAAAAAAGACACAAATCTATTTAAATTAATGCATATTTCAAACAAAACGTATTTAGTCACTGGCAGGATATAACATAACCTAGTTGAAGGATCATAATCCTTATCTACAATTGTTTTTCATTTCTATGATATTTATTTTCAAAAACATGTATCATTTTTAAATTGTAAAAAATAATACATAAAAAGACACAAATCTATTTAAATTAATGCATATTTCAAACAAAACGTACTTAGTCACTGGCAGGATATAACATAACCTAGTTGAAGGATCATAATGCTTATCTACAATTGTTTTTCATTTCTATGATATTTATTTTCAAAAACATGTATCATTTTTAAATTGTAAAAAATAATACATAAAAAAGACACAAATCTATTTAAATTAATGCATATTTCAAACAAAACGTATTTAGTCACTGGCAGGATATAACATAACCTAGTTGCAGGACCATAATCCTTATTTACAATTGTTTTTTTCATTCAATTCCTTCTATTAGCTCCCACTCTTCCTAGGTATATCTTGTTCAAATTTTCAATCGTTCATAAAATACTTTTTATTCATCCACTCCAGTTCAAATACATTTTTTTTTAACTTGTAGTGGATGACACTGGATGTTAATACAGTTTTTTCAAATATTAATTCACTAATTAAATTTAGTTAATTATTTTTAGTTCTTTTTTAGATTTAAGTTGCCTGTATCTACCAATAGATGGCGTCAAATAAACTTTAAAAAAATGAATGAAAATTATTTATAAAGGACTTTCTGCAAAATAATGAAAAAAAAAGTAGGAATTGACTTTAAAAAAAATTTTTTTATGTTACTTGTTTCTATGATATTTATTTCCAAAAACACGTATCATTTAAATATTGTAAAAAATAATAAATAAAAAGCGTGAAGTCTATTTAAATCATTGCATATTTGTGAACAAAGCATATTCACTCAAGAATATAAAAAAATTCAATAAATAGAAACCATTTGACTCATCACTTTTGCGCTTGGTTTTTACGGAAATCGAAAACCGATATACTAAAGCATTTTTAATTTATGTACTATCACGCATTACATTCTTTTTGTTCTTATAATAAGGCTTTTTATCAATAAGATAGATGAAATATATGTAGTATGTTAGATAATTTTCGATATTATTTGTGTTTGTATGTATGTGCAACACAAAACTGATTACATGCACTCAACCATCTTCACAATATTTAATTGCGGTAAGATATTAGAGAATTTTTGCATAACGTTTTTATATCGCCCGATATTTTTTTCTTCCTAGCGCGCATGCTCGTAGGAATAGCTTAGTAGTGAAGTATTACAGATACGCATGCTCAATAGGTACAATGTTTCTTATGAGCATGCGCGCTAGAAAGAAAAATATCGGAAAATATTTGATATTGTAGATGAAATAATAAAAAATAAAAATAAGATCTGTGAAAAAATTTAAATAGGAACCAAATTTAGGAGAAAACGTCTATGCAAAATATTTGCAATAGTTCATTTAAAAGGAAAAATGTCATTTTCCATTAATGAAAAAATTGAAAACTTTTGTGACAAAAAAAAATGAATCGTTAAAAAAACAGTCCAGAAAGTTCTAGTACACCATAGTTGAAGAATATTATTTGCTGCTCTCATATTTAATTTTATTGAAAAATAAATTGTCTTGTTAGAAATGTTTATAGACACAGACATAGGAATTTCGATTTAAAGCCTAAAAACAAAAATTTCGATAGGTGGTTTTTTTTTTTTTTTTTTTTGTCAGCAAAAATGGTTGCATTGATAATTATGAAAAATATCATTCCATATTAAATGCTTATAAAAAAAATTTTTTAGTTCCGATTTTAGAGGATATTTTTATTCGTGATTTTTTTTATGTATGAATTTTTTATTTAAATTTTTGTTATTATGATATGTTTTAATTTAGTTTTTTTATATTGTTTCCTTACAAATTAGATTTCTTAAATAAAGTATATTAAACTAAATACGTAAATCTGATCGCTATTGCAGCAACGTGTGCAAAGCGTCTCGTATCGAAGATTCGGCAAGTTATTGGGAGTTTTCCAGGTTTTTCTCATACCATACTGAAGTTTCCAGAAAAAGTTCCTAAGAAAGTCGTCCTATTAGGTAATTTTCCTACCCTGAATGTTTATCTAAACTGCCCATGTTTTAAGTGAAATTCAAGATCTATCGATGTTCAACACAAAAAAATTATATTTATATTTTGAAATTATTAATTATTTACTTAACAAGCCCTAATTAAAACTTAAACTAGTTTAGTTAAAAGAAAGAGGTGTCGGAGATAACTCGAAGGTTAGAAGATTTTGTGAAATGTATTTACTAAAATGATTCCCAAAATGAAAAAAAGAAGTGCACATATATAATATCTATTTAACTAAACATTTCGATCTGAAATTCATGTGAAATAAACTATGAAGCTTTTTTTTTTTAGTTTATTGTATGATATTCTATCGTTACTTATTTACTGAATCCATTACAGTTTCTATCTAATTGTAAACAGTCACTGAAGTATTTAATGTCTGAACAAGACAAGCGCATAAAATGTTTTCTTGCCTTAACCATTCTATTCATGCAAGGAAATAATACAGCTACATATTTTTTTTATGTTTTGAGAGTTTCTATTTTTAGTTGCATCTCCCTTGCAGATAAATAAACGTCTATCACCCGTTCTGAGGAGGTTTGTCTATGAAAGAGCCTGCCAAATTGGATTAGCGTCCGCAGAAAAGTCAAAACATTCTTATATATATGATATTCAAGCAAAAGTTATTGAAGTGTTATTTCTAAACATCAGTACATTACGTTTATTTATTCAGTCATTTAGTTCGTTGATGTATAAGACAGTAGCTAGACTTAAATTTGCCCATTTTATTTAAAAAAATATAATTATTTTAATAATAAATTTTGATGATAAATTGAAGTAAGCAAAATAATTCATATTTGTTTTAAATAATAAATAAACGCTTAAAAAACTTTACAAAATATTTTATTCAATGTTTTCTATTTTATTGCAGGTTAGAAAAAAGGTTCGTATAATTTTATTGCAGAAGAATATCATCATCATCATCATTGGCGCAACAGCCCAGCGTGGGCCAAGGCCGTCTACCTACTGGCAGATTTCGAGACGAAAGATGTTTTTCTTTTTCACGGGGTAGGCTTTTTTCTATGTTCAAAGCTCAACAGTCATATGAGACCGGGACCTACGGCTTAAAGTGGATTCCGAACCACTACAAACATCCATGGCACCGCCGGGACTCGAACCCGAGACCTGTGGTACCAAGCGCCAGAGCGCTAGCCACCGGTCAGAAGAAGATCATATAATTTGTAAATAATAGGTTAGCCTGGATGCTGAATCCCTCTCAACTCTTCTGCAGGTCCTCCCTTCATTGAATGTCAGACGACTGTTCGCGGTAAGCACAAGTGGAATACGAGGCCCACTGATGTTCAACAAAAGATTAGACGATATATCAATAATAGGCTGTCCTGAATCCAGGTTCTCTCTCAATTTTCCTGCTGGTTTTCGCTTCATTGAACGTCAAAGGACTATTCATAGTATACATAAGTATGCGAAACACGTGGGCCACCGATGTTCAACAAAAGATTAGACGATTTGTCTATAATAGACAATCCTGGATCTAGGTTCTCTCAGTTTCGTTGCTGGTTTTCTCATCATTGAACATCAAAGGACTGTTCGCGGCATGCACAAGTGGAACACGAGGCTCACTGAAGTTCAACAAAAGATTATAATCATGTTAATGGTTGTAAACACATAATCATGTTTTATTCTTCTTCATTGGGGCAACAGCCCCATAGTTGGCCAAGGCCGTCTGTCTACTGACAGATTTCGAGACAGAAGATGTTTTCTTTTTACGGGATAGAGTTGTCATCCCCACTCTCTGCAGTCATATTAGACCGGTACCTACTGTTTAAAGTGGATTCCGAACCACTACAAATATACATGACACCGCCTAGACTCGACTCTGCCCCTCCAGTGACAATAAGCGTCAGAGCCTAGTCACACGGTCACCAGGCCCCAATCATGTTTTATTTTTTATCATGTTTTATTACCACCTTATAATTATATATGTTATAAAAATAAATCACTTTCAGGGAGGTGCCTATTTCTATAGCGACACATTAACTATCAACACATCCTAAACAAAACGAAATATTTTGACGAAAAGTTGGAAACTGAGTAAAGGTTTTGAAATAAGGATTACTATCATATTTACCGAAGAATAAATAAACTACAGAAAATTGTTTGTAAAATAACAATTCGTTCTTAAAGGAAGTGCAATCATCCCCTTCCCTCTTGACTAATTTTTTTTTTTTTTTTTTTTTTGTATTACATAACAAGAAAAACCATCTTAAAATGTTTGCAAGCTTCTGAGAAGTTGAAGAATTCATTCCGTTTTATATAGAAATCAGGACAATTCCAGCTTATTGTTGATCACCAAATTTCGTAATCCTCTTTGCGTCTCGTAAATTTAACTGTATGAGGGTAGAATTGGAAGCAATCCATGTTAAATTGCATGATTTCCAATTTGTTTTGTAGTCTGTTATAAATCTTAGCATTTATTCACTGTCGTAACCGAAAAACAGTTATTCTTCCTAAGGAGATATCATGAGTTCATTGCACTAATGGTTACCAAACATTTTTTTTTTTTTTTTTTAGAATTTCTTGCTAAATGTTTTTTTTTTTTTTTTTTGTTTTGATGGCATGTTGATATTTTTCTATAGCTTTAAATTAAAGTTACATAAAATTTGATAATAATATATGAATTTTTAATTTTATTTTTATATTTAAATGCAGGAAAATATACAAATAAAGGCAATAAAAATTTTAAAAAATTTTAGTACCATTAATACAGTAAAAATAGAAAAATTAAATAAATTAGATGATTTTTTATATGAAGCACGTTTTCAAGTGCCTTTTTGTAATGTGTCCGTTATAACATTGCGATCACTGTTTCACACATGCGTACTAAGTATCTCCATCTATCGGCTATCCGTAGACACCTTTTTGAAAATGTTTATTTATGCATATTTAAAATATTGCATACATTTGAAAATCGTACCGATTGTGAAATTGTTATTCGTTTCTTACATGCAACAGACACGAAATTCATCGGCAGATGAGTAAAGTGCATAGAGTAACAGCTATAAGCGCTGGGATAATAAGATGATGTGCAGCATTTAAAGATGGCCATACTAACAGTGAACGAAATATGGGTTTCTCACGTTAAATAATCACTGAATAAAAAGAAAAATCAATAAATTGCAGGTAATGAACTTTACTGAAGTTCAAGCAAACAATTTCAGTTAAAAATCATCATGTCCACTATATTATAGGATAGCCATTTATTGTTTTAGCAAGAACATATTACGAGTTTGGTGCTACACCAGGATTCTCAACGTTTTTTTGGATTTCTAGTTTTGAAATAGCATAATTAATGCAGCAAAACATTGTGAGATCTGGAATAAACTGTGCAGTGCAATCCAAAACAAAACAGTTATATGCTCAACACAGGGATTACTTTGCTTTACGATTAAACTAGTTCGCGTGCAACTGATTGAGCTCATTTGGAAAAACCTTATCAGCCTCCGTATAGCCGCAAGCCATTATCATTTGTACTTGCACTACAGAAGATTTTTGGTGGTAGTCGCTACGACGAAGAAGACGTTGTCAAAACGGACGGGCTGGAGTTGTATACATAAGTAGAATCACTGATTTACGTATATATACAACGAATCAGCACACCACCGAACGTCCACCGATGCAGCACAAAAAAAGGCTCAAATCAAAGTGTATTAATATTTGAAAACAACAAACAAATGTTATGAATTTTTGTTTTGAGGCAAGAGTGAAAAAAAAAAAAAAAAAGCTAATCGAAGTGGTATCCAATTGTAAAAGTGATCAATGTACTTCTTCTATTGACTACGGCCTGATGGTCTATTGACTAGCTCTCTGGTCTTCAAATTTTAATCTTGGCAGTGGCAGGGATGTTCGTTAGGGGTACAAAATACACGTTAAATTGTAAGTCCCGATCTAATTAGCTAAATGTCTGCACGAAATGACCGTAGAACGACAAAGTAAACCAATCTTCTACTCTTCTTCTACAGGCCAATATGGTCCAAGGCCTTCCTGAGAACCTTTCTCCATTCCAATCTCTGCTTTGTGACAGTTTTCAGTTAGTAACTTTTAAACCCTTAATAGCGGCCAAGTGGAGTTATGGCCTTTGGTACCACACACACATTTGTGGTTCGAATCCTGGCGGTGGGATTGATGCTTGTTAATGTTCGAAATACACTTTAAATCGTACGTCCCGGTCTGTTTAGCCCTTGTGGGCAGAAGATGACCGTAAAGCGACAAACCAAACCTTAAAATGTACTTCAATATACTTCATGATTTAATACGCCACGTATATAAAATCATAAATGCACCGTCATCGGAAAATAAATTATGCTATATAGAAACCTAGCCTAACATTTGAAGATTGGAGTAAAATTATCATTAAAAAAGATCTCGATGTAATGAAAATCTTTTGAATCCAAGAATCAACTTCGTACAATGGGCTTTCATTCTTTAGTATTATTTCCATCATCAGTTTTTCGCAGAGGAATCAAAGGGTAAATAAAGACAGAGAAATGAGTCAAAGGGTTGTTTGGGGAAGGGGGAGGGTTGGAATTATTTCGATGTTAACATAGATAAAAATATTTCAATTGTCGTTTGGGAGAAAATGTCTAGCCATTAAAACTCATTCCTCTACCTTTACTGTGTCGGCCGAAAAGCAGCTCGATAGAAGTCAGGTCTCACAAAAGGAATTGAATTCTAAAAATCAAAAACAAAAAAATCCTTAATGACATCCCTTACTTTCTTAGGGCAGAGTGAAGGTTACGTTAGGAAGTGGAAAATACTTGCGTTAAGTTTTCTTTTATTGCGAAATTCGAAGCTGGAATATTGGTTGGAAGAAATAAAAAATCGTAATAAAAAAAAGGTGCCAATTGGAACTTTTAATGGAGAAAAAAATACTAAGTTTCAAATGCTGTCTTTTAAATTTCTCTTTTCGCACCAGATCGTTTCAGAGTATTTTGGATGAGCCAAAATTTTTTGTAGAAGTTGGTAGTATTTTAATTTTTTTTCTTCAGTATATAATTTCTTTGGAATGTATGATAAAGTTGCGTGATTTTTTAATACGTAGTTTTAATTTCACAAAAAATAAAACTCGGTGTTTTGGTCTTAAAAAAAAAGTTCTGATATTTCTGAACTCAATTTATTGAAGTTTTTAATTTCCATCTACATTGACTCTTTTCTTTTTTTATTAAAGTATGACACCATTTTCGATTAAATAGCCATCTAAGATCAATTTTCTAAAATTGTACGGGGTGTAATATTACCGTGATTCTTATTTTTAATGGACACTTTTTTTATTGTAACGCAAACATTTTAACGAGTACTCGTTTTTTTCATTATTATGCAATATTTATTCGAAATAATGACTTACATATACTGGGTGTTTTCAAAACATCTAGTCAAATTCTAGAGAAGTATTTGAGCATATGAGTCTGAAATAAATATTTTTGAAATAGTTTATGTCAATCAACTATTTCAATATGTCAATAATCTGTTTTGCAATAACAATATATTGCATGGAATGTAATATTTTAAAAGACACTCATGTCCATAAATTAAGGATAATGAAGTTCATGCAAAGAAAGAGACAGAAGCAAAACAAATTATTATTATTCTTCGACAGCCCAATGTGGTCCAAGGCCTACCTGAGAACCTACCTCCATTCCAATCTCTGCTTTGCAACAGTTTTCCAGTTAGTAACTCTTAAACCCTTAATAGTGGCCTAGTGGCTAGCGTTCTGGCCTTTGGTACCACACACACATTTGTGGTTCGAATCCTCGGGGTGGCATGGATGTTTGTTAGTGGTTCGGAATCCACTTTAAACTGTAGGTCCCAGTCTGCTTAGTCCTCGTGTGCAGAACATGACCGTAGAGCGACAAACCACACCTTAAAATGTACTTCATGATACGCCAAATAAATAAAAGCATCAATGCCCCGTCATCGGAAAATAAATTATTATATATGGAAAACTAAGCTGACATTTGAAGATTGGAGTGAAATTATCATTAAAAAAGTTCTCGGTCTAATGAAAATCTTTTGAATCCAAGCATCAACTTCATACAATGGGCTTTCATTCTGTATTATCTCTAACATCATTCCTTCGCAGCGGAATCAAAGGGTAAATAGAGACAGGGAAATGAGTCAAATGGTGGTTTGGGAAAGGGGAAGGGGAAGGGTTGGAAATATTTCGTTGTTAACATAAATAAAAATATTTCAATTGTCGTTTGGGAGAAAATGTCTGGCCATTAAAACTCATTTCGATACCTTAACTGTGTCAGCCGAAAAGCAGCTCGATCGAAGTCAGGTCTCACAAAATTAATTGAATTCTAAAAAAAAAAAAAAAAAAAAAAAAATTCCAAAAGGACATCCCTTACTTTTTTAGGGCAGAGTGAATGTTACATTAGAAAGTGGAAAATACTTGCGTTAAGTTTTCTTTTATTGCGAAATTCGAAGCTGGACGATTGGTTGGAAATAAAAAAAATGACAGTAATAAAAAAAAAGGTGTCAATTGGAACTTTTAATGGAGAAAAAAATATTAAGTTTCAAATGCTGTCTTTTAAATTTCTCTTTTCGTACCAGTTCGTTGCAGAGTATTTTGGATGAGCTAGATTTTTTATATAAGTTGGTTTGATTTTTTTTTTTTTTTTTTTTTTTTTTGTCAGTATATAATTTCTTTGGAATGTATGATTTTTTTCAATATGCAGTTTTAATTTCGCAAAAAAATAAAACTCTATATTTTGGTCTTAATAAAAGTTTTGATATTTCTGAACTCAATTTATTGAAGTTTTTAATTTCCATCTACATTTACTCTTTTCTTTTTTTATTAAAGTATGACGCCATTTTCGATTAAATAGCCATCCAAGATCAATTTTGTAAAATTGTAAGGGGTGTCATCTTACCGTGATTCTTATTTTTAATTGAAATATTCTTTATTGCTAAGCAAACATTTTAATGATTGCTCATTTTTTTTATTATTAAGGAGTATTTATTCAAAATAATGATTTTTGATATATACTTGATGTTTTCAAAATATCTAGTCAAATACTAGAGAAGTATTTGTGTATATGAGTATTATCCAAAAGTATATGAGTTTGAAATAAATATTTTTTAAGCAGTTTGTGTCAATAAATGCGGTATTTTTGAATAATATGTTTTACAACAACAATATGTTGCATAAAATATAATAATTTTAAATAATATGATGTACTGAATATAGTTCGAATATATCCGTTTCGAACATTCAGTCAAATGTTTCAAATTCAGACACTATGTGGGGCTTTGTGTTCTAAAATTTCAAAAAAAATTAAGTGCAGAAGGACGCAGGTTCGAATCTATTGATTGCATCTGTTGTAGTGACTGGTTCGTGACAAGAGGAGACTTAATGGTGAATGTGACAATCTGCATAAAAATATTGTATTAACGGTTTGGTAGGCGTTAATTTTTTATTTTTTCACATAAGATACGTTTAAGACAATGGTTTCCTAAAAGTCTTCCCAAAAGGCAAAACCTGAATTTATCTTTAGTGGGCTGTTCGTGGTATACATAAGTAAATCACTAATTTAGTTACGTATACAGCGAATCACCGATCTAACACAAAAAAAAAAAATCAAAGGCTTCAATATTTGAAAACAGCAGACAACTGTTATGATATTTGTTTTGAGGCAACAACGAAGAAAAACGTTGGCTTATCGAAGTGGTATCCAATTGTAAAAGTTGTCAATGTACTTCTTCTATTGACTGCGGCCTGATGGCCAATCGACTGGCACTCTGGCCTTTGGAACCACTGTCTTCAGATTTGAATCTTGGCGATGTCAGGGATGTTGGTTAGTGGTTCGGAATCTACATTAAACAGTAGGTCCCGGTCTAATTAACCTAATATATGCACAAAATGACCGTAGAGCGACAAACCAAACCAATCTTCTATTCTTTTTCATCAGCCCAATGTGGTCCAAGGCCTTCCTGAGAAAAATCTTCCATTCCAATATCTGCTTTGCGACAGTTTTCCAGTTAGTAACTCTTAAACCCTTAATAGCGGCCTAGTATCCAAGTGGCCAGCGTTCTGGTCTTTGGTACCACAGTACGCACAGGCCTTTGGTACCATACACACATTTGTGGTTCGAATCCTGGCGGGGGCCATGGATGATTGTTAGTGTTCGAAATCCACTTCAAACTGTAGGTCACGGTCTGTTTAGCCCTCCTGTGCAGATGACCATTGAGCGACAAACCAAACCTCAAAATGTACTTCTATATACTTAATGATTTAATACGCCAAATATATAAAAGCATAAATCCACCGTCATCGGAAAATAAATTATGTTATATAGAAAACTAGGCTGACATTTGAAGATTGGAGTGAAATTATCATTAAGAAAGTTCTCGGTATAATGAAAATCTTTTGAATCCGAGCATCAACTTCGTACAATGGGCTTTCATTCTTTAGTATTATCTCCATCATCAGTCCTTCGCAGATTAATCAAAGGGTAAATAAAGACACAGAAATGAGTCAAAGGGTCATTAGGGGAAGGGGGAGGGTTGGAACTATTTCGATGTTAACATAGATAAAAATATTTCAATTGTCGTTTGGGAGAAAATGTCTAGCCATTAAAACTCATTCCGACACCTTTTCTGCGTCAGCCGAAAAGCAGCTCGATCGGAGTCAGGTCTCACAAAAGGAATTGAATTCTAAAAAATCAAAAAAAATATATAAAAAAATTTCCGAAATGACATCCCTTACTTTCTTAGGGCAGAGTGAAGGTTACGTTAGGAAGTGTAAAATACTTGCATTTATGTTTTCTTTTAGTGCGAAATTCGAAGATGGCCGATTGGTTAAAAATAAAAAATCACAGTAATAAAAAAAAAAGGTGTCAATTGGAACTTTTAATAGAGAAAAAAAATATTAAGTTTCAAATGCTGTCTTTTAAATTTCTCTTTTCCTACCAGTTCGTTTCAGAGTATTTTGGATGAGCTGACAATTTTTTATATAAGTTGGTTTTATTTTAATTTTTTTTTTGTCAGTACATAATTTCTTTGGAATGTATGATTAAGTTGCATGATTTTTTTTTAATATGCAGTTTTAATTTCACAAAAAAAATAAAACTATATTTTAGTCTTAAAAAAATGTTTTGATATTTTTGAACTCAATTTACTGAAATTTTTATTTGAAATTTATTAAAATTTGAAATTTTTTAATTTCCATCTTTTTTTTATTAAAGTATGACACCATTTTCGATTAAATAGCCAACCAAGATCAATTTTGTAAAATTGTAAGGGGTGTACCGTGGGTGTACCAGGGTAAATATTACCGTGATTCTTATTTTTAATCAAGATTTTTTTTATCGTAAAGCAGACATTTTAATGATTGCTCATTTTTTATTATTATTATTATTATTATGGAATATTTATTCAAAATAATGATTTATGACATATACTGGGTGTTTTCAAACTATCTAGTCAAATTCAAGAGAAGTATTTGTGTATATGAGTATTATTCAAAGGTATATGAGTTTGAAATAAATATTTTTGAAGCAGTTTTTGTCAATAAATGTAGTATTTGAGAATAATATGTTTTATAACAACATTATCTTGCATAGAATATAATATTTTTAAATAATATGTTGCATGTTAATTTGTTTTAAATAATATGCTGTATTGAATATAGCTCGAATATATCCGTTTCGAACATTCAGCCAAATGTTTCAAATTCACACACTATGTGGGGCTTTGTGTTCTAAAATATTTATTAATCAGGATAAAATTTCAAAAAAAATTAAGTGCAGAAGGACTCAGGTTCGAATCTACTGATGTCGTCTGTTGTAGTGACTGCTTCGAGAAAAGAGAAGACTTGATGGTGAATGGGGCATTCTGCATAAACGTCTTGTATTGACAGTTTGGTAGGCGTTAAATTTTGATGTTTTCACCCACAAGATACGTTTAAGACAATGGTTTCCTAAACGTCCTCACAAAATGCAAAACCTGAATTCATCTACCTTTAGTGGGCTGTTCGTGATATACATAAGTATAATCACTGATTATGTATACAGCGAATCACCGATATAACACAAAAAAAGTATAAAATCAAAGATTTTAATATTTGAAAACAACAAACAACTGTTATAATTTTTGTTTTGAGGCAACAACGGAAAAAAAAAACGCTGGCTTATCGAAGTGGTATCCAATTGTAAAAGTGATCAATGTATTTCTTCTATTGACTGCGGCCTGATGGCCAATCGAATAGTACTCTGGCCTTTGGAACCACAGGCTTCAGATTTGAATCTTGGCGGTGAATAGGGATGTTCGTTAGTGATTCGGAATCCTCGTTAAACTGTAGGTCCCGGTCTAATTAGCCTAATGCGTGCACAAAATGACCGTTGAGCGACAAACTAAACCAATCTTCTTCTTCCACAGCCCAATGTGGTCCAAGACCTTCCTGAGAACCTACCTCCATTCCAATCTCTGCCTTGCGACAGTTTTCCAGTTAGTAACTCTTAAACCCTTAATAGTGGCCTAGTGGCTAGCGTTCTGGCCTTTGGTACCACAGTACGCACAGGCCTTTGGTACCACCCACACATTTGTGGTTCGAATCCTGGCGGTGAAATGGATGTTTGTTAGTGTTCGAAATCCACTTCAAACCGTACGTCCCGGTCTGTGTAGCCCTCGTGTTCAGATGATGACCGTAGAGCGACAAACCAAACCTTAAAATGTACTTCAATGTAATTCCTGATTTAATACGCCAAATATATAAAAGCATAAATGCACCGTCATCGGAAAATAAATTATGCTATACAAAATACTAGGCTGACATTTGGAGATTGGAGTGAAATTATCATTAAAAAAAGTTATCGATATAATGAAAATCTTTTGAATCCAAGCATCAACTTCGTACAATGGACTTTCAATCTTTAGTATTATCTCCATCATCAGTCCTTCACAGTGGAATCAAAGGGTTAAATAAACACAGAGAAATGAGTCAAAGCGTCGTTTGGGGAAGGGGGAGGGGGGAATTGGAACTATTTCGATGTTAACATAGATAAAAATACTTCAATTGTCGTTTGGGAGAAAATGTCTAGCCATTAAAACTAATTCCGACACCTTTACTGTGTCAGCCGAAAAGCAGCTCGATCGAAGTCAGGTCTCACAAAAGGAATTGAATTCTAAAAAATAAAATCGCAAAAAAAAAATTCCAAAATGACATCCCTTACTTTCTTAGGGCAGAGTGAAGGTTACGTTAGAATGTGGAAAATACTTGCATTTAAGTTTTCTTTTATTGCGAAATTCGAAGCTGGATGATTGGTTGGAAGAAATAAAAAAAAGGTGTCAATTGGAACTTTTAATGGAGAAAAAAATATTAAGTTTCAAATGCTGTCTTTTAAATTTCTCTTTTCGTACCAGTTCGTTTCAAGACATTTTGGAAGAGCTGAAAATTTTTTTATAGAACTTGGCTGTATTTTATTTTATTATTATTTTTTTTTGTCAGTGCGTAATTTCTTTGGAATGTATGATTAAGTTGCATAATTTTTTTTAATATGCAGTTTTAATTTCACAAAAAAATAAAATTCTATATTTTGGTCTTAAAAAAAGTTCTGATATTTCTGAACTCAATTTATTGAAGTTTTTAATTTCTGTCTACATTTACTCTTTTCTTTTTTTATCAAAGTATGTCACCATTTTCGATTAAATAGCCATCTAAGATTAATTTTCTAAAATTGTAAGGGGTGTAATATTATCGTGATTCTTATTTTTAATGGACACTTTTTTTATTGTAACGCAAACATTTTAATGAGTGCTCGTTTTTTTTATTATTAGGGAATATTTATTCGAAATAATGACTTATATATACTGGGTGTTTTCAAAATATCTAGTCAAATTCTAGAGAAGTATTTGAGCATATGAGTCTGAAATATATATTTTTGAAATAGTTTATGTCAATACAATAACAATATATTACAATAACAATATATTGCAGGGAATGTAATATTTTAAAATAATATGTTGCATTGAATATAGCTATTTAGATTGTATATTAGAATCAGATTGTACATTAGAATCATAACTACAATAAATACATAAATAGTTTGATAAAAATAGTTTAGAATAATATAGATAAAAATTGTTTAAAATAAGCTGTTACAGCAACAATATTTTGTGGCGAATATATTGTTTTAGAACAACAATATGTTGCAGGTAGTATAATATCTTTTATAATAATATGTTGCTTGGAACGTAATGTGTTTTACAATAATATGTTGCATGGAATGTAACATGTTTTGCAACAACATATTGCATCGAATATAATATATAATATAACAACATATTATATAATATATAATATAACAGCATATTGCATCGAATATAATGTTTTACAACAACAAAATGTTGCACAGTATATAATATGTTTTACAACAGCAATATATTGCATGGAATATAATGTTTTACAACAATATATCGCATGAAATATAATGCACTTTTTAACAACATGGAACATAATACATGTTACATTTATTTGAAATACATAAAAGAATTATCAAATTTATTGATTGTAATATTATTGGCTAATTGGTATGTGTATGTATGTTTAAAAATTAATTTCTTAACACATTTTTTTTCAAATACAGTTTTCTTTCAGAACTATTTTTAACTAAAATCTAAAATATGCGTTATTAGGAACTGTCATCAATACGTTTCTATCCGGTCTTATTTAATTTTTACCATAGAAATTCAAATATAAATTCAGCTATTAGGATTGGACATTGGTGTCAGAACTGTTATCTATTGATTTATCAACAAAGCTTATACAATGTTTTAACGTTTAATGTTAATACTAATAAAATGATTTACAGCTACAAAATATTGCACGGAATATGTTGTTGAAATCACTTTAATGTACACAGTCCAGTCACATTAATGTGACCACCACCTACTTTCGACGTCAACATGAAATAACCCATCACAAAAGGCAGGTGGCAGCACATTGCAGTGGAGTGTATATAAAGAATTCCACTTAAATACCACTTAATACCACATTCCACACTCCACTTAAAGCCAGAATATACAATAGTGTATATTCTGGCTTTTGACAGGTGGTCAAATTAATGTGCCTGGACTGTGTATATAGCTTAAAATATCTTCTTGCTGTATAAGATGTACGGACTTAAAATGTTTCCATTTTTATTCTCTTAAAAATTTTTGGAAAATAAATTCAAGTGATCAAAAACAATCAATAAACACGCAGCTACGTCGCCAATCATATGAGTATTGAAGGACATGGAATTAAATATCTGCGAAACAAAATGGCATGTTGTCAGATCTACGATATCTCAACTAAGCTCATCTTTTCCTTAGAATAACACAAGATAGTTCAAAATATTTGTTTTATTCCAGAATTAAAAATTAATTAAAAAATAACAATAAATATTTGTAATATATGTAATCTTTATATATATAATTCTTCTGCACATGTGTTTGTCACTGAATTCCTCCTAAACTGCAGAACCGATTTTGATGGAATTTTTTATGTGCGTTTGAGTAGGTCCCTGGAAGGTTTAGATTAACAACTGGACCCAGTAGGTGGCGCTGCAATCGATATATCTTATATATATATACTAGTAATTCTTCTGTACTTGTGTTAGTCACTGAACTTCTCCTAACGGGCTTGACCGATTTTGATAATTTTTTGTGCGTGTTTGGCAAAACATGGAATATGTTTTTATGCTATCCCCTTTGTGGTAAGTCGCCACCAGAAGGTGCTGCAATATATCAACTTCTATACTGTTCAACCAATCGCTATGAAAATTGTTAATAATATGTATTCGAGTATAGAAAATATGTTTCCGCTATCCACTTTACTGTTCCTTGCCACCAGATGCTGCTGTAACACTGGTGAAACGGTATCCATGAAAATTAGTATGCACATATATTGTAATATGGAGAATATTTTTTTGCGATATTGAATTTTCTACATTGCATTTTTTTTTTTTTTTTTTTTTTTTTTTGGTTGGACAATGTATGCCGGGTTCTGCTAGTATAATATATAATATAAAAATATATAGGCACATATCCAGAAAAATATTATAAAACGACAAAATTTATTCTAATTGCTTCAAATTGTTTGATTAAAGTTTATCGTACAATTTTGTATATCAGCATTGATTTATAAAAATTACACAATGATTTATTAATCTCACAATTTCAGACTACTATACAACACTTTTTATATAGATGAATAATAAACAGACAAGAAAAATAATAACAATATAAATTAATTTCAAAGAATTATTAATTTTTTGTCTCCACTATATTTATTTAAACATGTATGCAATTAATTTTAAATTATAATTAATTTCATAAGCTGTAAGTATCTTATTATTAATTTCTATAATAAAACCAGATGGTTTAAAAGTAACTTTCAATTCCTGAAATCCAACTGACTTTTTTTCAATTCCTTCTATTAGCTCACACACTCCCTATGTATATCTTGTTCAAATTTTCAACCGTTCCTAAAATACTTTTTATTCATCCACTCAAGTTCAAATGCATTTTTTTTTAGTTTGTAGTGGATGACACTTGAAGTTAATACAGTTTTGTCAAATATTAATTCCTTCATTAAATTTAATTAATTGATTTTAGTTTTTTTTATTTAAGTTGCATATATCTACCAATAGATGGCGCCAGATAAACTTAAAAAAATGAATGAAAATTATTTATAAAGGACTGCAATATAGTGAAAAAAAGTAGGAATTGACTTTAAAAAAAATTATATTACTTGTTTAAAAAAAATAACGTCTTAGCAATTATTTAGTGAATATGATTTTAAATTATAATCATATTCACTAGATATTATTACTTATTACTTTAAAAAATTATATAAAGAAATATTATCATTATATACATGAATTAATTACGTAAAAGTAAATTTAATATACATAACAAATTATTTAAGAAATTTAACGTGTGAAGTATAATCAAAATTACAGAAAGTAATAAAATGCCACTTAATAAAAATAAAAATATTAAATATTAATTAATATGTAATGAAAATAATCTGAGATTGGCAGTTGTTGAATAAATATTCATTAAAAAAATTTTGATGAGCTTGAATAACATAAAGAATTACCTTTTGGTTTCCTTTCAACTAAATTTTTTAATCATATTAACTTGTCTGGTTAAATAAATATTATTTCGAACTTGATAGATCAAACTGAAAATTAATAACTGCGGTTTTGAGTGTCGATAGAAAAATAATTATATTTCGTTATTAATAAGAGTGTGAGTGAACTAATGAATATCCATGAATTTAATTATTTATAAAAAAAATATATGTTTTTTTTTTTTTTTTTTTTTTTTTTTTTTTTAGTATCTTTTTAATATGATCGATATAACATGTAAAATACGTAGCGATGAAGTATTTTTTTTTTCTTATTGTAAATATTGGCAACAGAAAAATTAATGTTTGGTACATAAAGTGGGTTTTTTGTTTTTTCGTATAAAAATTTAATTCGATATTTAAATAATATATAAAATAGCTTTTATTATTTTTGAGGGAGAAATGTAAAGTACGTAAATTTTGTTCAATAAATGTCATTAATTACATTCTATCATAATATTATTACGCTGACTCTATTAGACTATGACAACAATTTTATATTTTTTAATAATGTTGTGTTTTTTTCATTTGTTTTCAATATAAAATTATTTTCGAACATTTTAAAGGATTTATCTTTATTGGTGATACAGAAATTACTTTTTAACTGACTACATTAGCATATTTACAATCAATTCTAAAACAAAATAATTAATTTTAAATTTTAAATTCATTTTGCATATGGAATAAAATTAGTTAATGGCAGAATTTTTTTTTTATTACACAAAAAGCTGATTATATATAGACTTCTCTTGAAGCTTAATTTTCGATTCGTTATATTATTTTTTATCTTTAAGTAAAATAAAATTTATTTATTTTTTCAACTAAATATTATATTTCTATAAATTTTTCATAGAAATATAATAGGCAACGTTTTTTAGAAATAGAATGATGAAATAATGTACATATTTTGTTCAAAATTTGTTTAAGTTGTTGAATTGAATTTCTAATGAAATTATTTAATTAATGAAATTAATTAATTTATTGAAATTGCCAACAAGTGGCCAATAATTATAATACAAGGAACAATATGATATTATTTAATTAATGAAATTAACTAATTTATTCAAATTGCCAACAAGTAAAGTGACCAATAATTATATTACAAGGAGCAATATTTTTATTTGTATTTTATTTTTGATACTAAAGTGTTACATAAATTGCATCAAAATTTTCTCATAGATATGCCATGTATACAAATTATTAAATAAAAGTATTAAATAAAAATTTGAAAATGGATTAATTGGAAACAGTTTAACTTGAACAAATTTTCTTATTTTATTACATTTGATTTTAATCATCTTTATATATATAGTTCTTCTGTAAGTGTGTTTGTCACTGAACTCCTCCTAAACGGCTGGACCGATTTTGATGAAATTTTTTGTGTGTGTTTTGTGTGGATCTCTGGAGAGTTTAGATTCACAATTTTACCCGGTAGGTGACGCTGAAATCGATATAATTCTTCTGTACATGTGTTTGTCACTGAACTGCTGCTAAACGACTGGAAGGATTTTGAAGAAATTTTTTTGTGTTTGTTTGACAAAACATGGCGAATGTTTTTATACTATCCCCTTTGTTGTAAGTCGCCACCAGATGGTGCTGAAGTATATCAACTTCTATACCATTCAACCACCAATCTCTATGAAAATTTGTAATAATATGTATTCGAGTATGGAAAATATGTTCGCGCTATCGACTTTATTCTTACTTCATCTTATATTACTTGTAACGTTCAAACGATATCCATGAAAATTAGTACGCACATATATTGGAGCATGGAGAATATATTCGAGATATGTAACTTTCTACAAAGCATTTTTTTTTTTTTTTTTTTTTTTGTCAGGAGAACGTATGCTGGTTCTGCTAATTTAAAATAAATTTGTTTTAAATATAATAATGCATGCTGAAATATGAATGTTAAAAAAATTTCCGAATGAGAACAATTAATTCGTTAAAAATCTTTCCGGTGCCCATTAAATAAATTTTTCTACTTTATTGATGACCACCATCTTTAAGATCACATTTTAATCGTCTTGTTATAGATTCGAAGTAATTTTTACTAAATTCCGGGTCTGTTTTGTTAAAAAATTTATGTATTAAAGATTTCATTTTCTTCTGCACGGATATGTTATGTTTCCGAAATTTATTTTCAAATTGTAAATATTTATATATTAAATATTTATAATAAATTTTAATGGTATTAAATAAATATTTATAATAAATTTTAATGGTATTAAATAAATATTTATAATAAATATTAATGATTATTGAATATTTATGGTAAAGCATGTTCTATTGGTGTTAAATCTGATGATTGAGGTGACCTTTAATGACTTCTTTTGAATTGTAAAGCAACCACAATTGAACAAATTTATTATTTTAAACATATAATTTTATTTAATAAGTCAAGCTCTGTTATTATGTCTGCTGTTATGTCTCTGTTGTCTGTTATAAATAATTATTTCTAATAATGATCGAAAATTAATGTAAAACATTCTAATTTAATACGAGTTTAAATAGAATGCGAAAAGTTTTGTGGTATTTATTAAGGGTTAAAAATATTAGGTTGTTCCATATGAAATTAACTTTTGAGTACACACTATTCAAAAGGTCACAAATACAAATTGTTTGAACATATTTAATTAAAATACGTTCCATCTACATCAGTGCACGTCTGATATCAAATACAAAGTATTTCTAGGCCAATTTCAGAAAAAAAAATCATTTAGAGTCGATAAATTCAATAAAAGCTATTTTGACAGCTTCATTGTTGATAAAACCTTAATTCTTTAAAAATGATTTTAGATGCTTAAAGAAATGGTTGTCAGTAAGCCTGGTGAATAAGATGGATGACGAACCTCAAATTTCAGAGGCCTTTCAGTTACAATAGAGGAGATTAATGTTTTTTCCATTCACCAATACTGGTTCTGATGGCAATTAATGTTCCACAATGCCAATTTTTTTACTGTATTATAGTCCTGATTATTTGACCTATTCTTATTTAATCTGTAACGGATAATCTTCTTTTGATTCCCCCAAAATATCAGCATTGACTACTTTGGTTTGAGTGCGTGTTTAAGTGTTTAGCTTTCCATCTCTATCCATTTCGCTTTGTTGAGTGTTTATGTCTATCATAAAGTATCCACTTTTCATCATCAGTAGTGATATTGTCCAAATTTCTCTGCCAAATACTCAATGATGTGAAAATCTGCAGACGTTGCAATTTTTGCCTATCTGTCAATTCATGTGGAAACCATTTGTCAAGTTTTATGCCTACTCCAAGATCAACAGCAAGTTCTCTAACAGTTATTGTAGGGTTAGCTCCAACTTTTTCTACTCAGACCTTCATTACAGAAAAACTCTTTTCAGGTGTTCCACTGGGGTAATTTTCCAAGCTTTCCTATCTCTTGATTTGAACTTCACAAACCATCATCTCACCATGGATACATTAGCTGTACCTTTGCCAATATTGACAGAGTATAATTATTTAGTGCTACTTGGATAGCAGAAAGGGAAACATTCAAGTTTACATTCATACAGACAAATAAGCCATATTTTGTAAGGTTTCCATGTTTCTGTTTTTTAGGATTTTCTTAAAATCTTTAAATCTGTAAAAAACTGTAGAAACTTAATTGTAAATAAAATATACAATTAGACAAACCATAGAATAAGCAATAAAAAAATGTATAACATTCTTTTTTAACTTAATACTAGTAAATCTCGGCTAGCACTCTGGCCCTCAGTGAATATAATGTTTTACAACAACAAAATGTTGCACAGTATATAATATGTTTTACAGCAGCAATATATATCATGGAATATAATATATTTTACAAGCTTATGATACATGGAATATATGTTTGACATTTATTTGAAAGGAATAAAAGAACTATCAAATTTATTGATTGTAATATTATTGGCTAATTAGTATGTGTATGTATTAAAATTGGGCCTGAATGGCCGAGTGGCTAGCGCTCTGGCGCTCGGTACCACAGGTTACGGGTTCTAGTGCCGGCAGTGCCATGGATGTTTGTAGTGCTTTGGAATCCAGTTTAAAACGTAGGTCCCGGTTTAATAGGGTCTTAGAGCGTTGTGGGGGTAGTGTTACTCGTGTCCGTAGCCTATCTTCAAACTACACGTGCCCCCTTGGATAGTGCTAAATGAGTAACAGCGACACAACCCTTGCTTATGACATAAAGATTAACTGTCTCCTTATTACCAGCTGCCTTAGAACAATAACTAGTAAATGGATATTTTATAGAACGGCAGTTAATACTAAAAATAACAATTCATAAAGAACAGCTCAATATTATTTTTTTATTTTTTCCAAAATTTGAAATAATACTAGATGTAATTGTTTTGTAAATGATTAGTTTTGTAGTTTTTTGATGAATTGTTTACTAGATGTAAGCATTACATCTAGTAAATTATACTGTATTGAGTTGAATAATTCGTATTGAAAATTTTGAAATTTTTCATTTCTTTTTTTGAAATTATAACGGGAATCATTCATAAGTGAAAAGTTTTGTAAAGCAGTGTATATTAAAAACAAATATAATCGTTATTTTCTTAATATTGGGAATTTTCCAAAACCTAAGTGGGAACGCGTTCTCTGCCTTCTTTGAACTGTTTATACCACTTGTAAACATTTATTTCCGATATAGTTTGCTCATCGAAGGTCTTCTGCAACATTCTATACGTTTTCGCAAAGAAGATTTAATGCAAGTTCTTTGGTCCATTAATTCAAACATTTCAAAAATCACCAGAATCAGTTTCTGCGTCTCACAAAGCCAAGCGTAACTCAAACACTAAAGAATATTTTGACGTCAAATTTCACACAGATGTCAAGGGCAGTACCAACATCCTAAAAAAGAAAAATAAATTGAAATTCCATATGCCGGAGAAATTTAAATTGAAAATGGGTTTTACTTTTTGGACACAGTAGTATATCTAATAAATCTTATTATATTAAATCGAATAATTCGTGTTGAAATAGTTTGAAATTTTTCATTATTTTCACTTCTTTTCTTGAAATTATAACGGGAATCATTCATAAGTGAAAACTTTTGTAAAGCACTGTATATTAAAAACAAATATAATTGTTATTTTCTTAATAGTATTGTGAATTTCCCATTGACTAAGTGGGAGACAGAACTTTACTTTTAGTGCCGAAGATATCCTAGCAACCCTTATTAGATGTCTACTGATGGGACTTTTTTTTTATCCTTAGAACTTTTTTTTATGATTGGAATTCTTCCATTAAGTGTTCTCTCATTCGATCAGAG
Organism: Caerostris darwini; assembly: GCA_021605075.1. Taxonomy (NCBI): domain Eukaryota; kingdom Metazoa; phylum Arthropoda; class Arachnida; order Araneae; family Araneidae; genus Caerostris; species Caerostris darwini. The sequence goes on along the minus strand of BPLQ01008495.1, from coordinate 246,951 downwards.
CAAAGAATCTAATCTTGAATTAAGAGAATACGGGTAAGGGCAAATGTCACAGAATTTCTCCGATCTATGATTTTTTTTAACTATTTTACGAAGCAATAAGTTAAATTAGTTCCATCATTACATATCTCCCAATAGTTTAAATCATGATTGGAAAAAAATAATGATAGATACAATTCTAATTAGGTGAAGTACTTCAAACAAATATAAAATGGATTACTAATTTTTTTTTCGATTTGATTGTTTGCTATCTTGTTACATGACTGAAAATATTATAACGATTTTATTTTTTTATTTACAAAAGAAAATTAGAATGTTATTAGTGATTTCAAGTGATACAGTATGGTTTTATTGGTAAAATCAATGGTTTTTTTTACTTGTAAAATCAATAATTCAATAATTTAGTTTTGCAAAAATTTTCAATATCATATAAATTTTCGATATAATTTGTAAAGCGATAGTTTTCTATCGCCTCGTCTGTTCCTTTAAAAATAAACATTTTTTTTTTTTTTTTTTTTTTTTTGAGCGTGATTTAAAAAAAAAAATCATTGTAAAATAATTTAGGTCAGAATTTAAAAATTATTTCAGAATTCAGAAATTGAAATTGGAAATCGTTATACAATTGCGTTAATCGTGTTAAATCGCTTATACAATCATTATACAATAGTGTTAAATCGCTTATACAATCATTATACAATAGTGTTAAATCGCTTATACAATCATTATACAATCGTGTTAAATCACGTTATACAAATACACGATTTCACATAAGGGTTTTATTGATATTTACTTGTTAAATCTATAATTCAATATTTTAAATTTGCAAAAATTTTCAATTTTACATAAAATGTTCGATATAGTTTGAGAAAATGTTGTTTCTCACTCTTAATTTGTTCCTTAGAATTTTTTTTTTTTTTTTTAATTCCGAGTGAGATTTTATTATTATTATTATTATTATTATTATTATTTTTTTTTTTTTTTTTTTTTTTTTTTTTTTTTTAGCATTGTAAAAGAATCTATTTCAGAATTCAGATATTGGAATTCGAAATCTTAAATTTGGAATCAATGCTCCTTCATTCAATTCCTCCTATTAGCTCACACTCTGCCTATATATATCTTGTTCACATTTTCAATCGTTCATAAAATACTTTTTATTCATCCACTCGAGTTTAAAAAAATTTATTTGAACGTGTAGTGGATGACATTGGATGTGAATACAATTTTTTCAAATATAAATTCATTCATTAAATTTAGTTATTAAATTAATTTTAGTTTTATAGGGGAGAAAAAAATTTATCTTATATAAGATATTTAGCAGGATATAAAATCAGCATTAAATACCGTCAGTGGCGAAACGTGTAGATCGCTGGAAAAAAATTTATTTTTTCGTTCTGTGTTCAAGTCTGAGTCAAGGAGGGAACAAAATGAAAAACGAAACATGTGAATAAATGAGTGAGAGAGATGGAAAGTGTGTATGTGTGAGAGAGAGAGAATTTTTTCTAACTTAGAAAAATGAATGAAAATTATTTATAAAGGACTTTTTGCGATATAGTAAAAAAAAGTAGGAATTGACTTTAAAAAAAAATTTTTTTTTTATTACTTGTTTTTCTATCATTATTGGTTTTAATTCAGATTTTTTTTTTCGTGCTTTAACAGCCAGTTTTCTCCAAAAGCTGACAGCTTTTGACAGTGCTGACAACTTTAAACTATTTTTGTGAAATATTTAAATAAATAGTATAATTTATTGCATCAGCAATAATTACCAAAACAGATGCTGACCTGCATCTCATAAGAGAACGCCTCCACTACCATGCTTTACTTTTTCAACTAAATTGAGATTTAGTTCCTCATTTTTTTCTCCATTTAAATTATACACCCATCAGGACCAAAAATGTTAAATTTGCTTTTATCTTATTCCAATATATTTCGGCCTTATTCCTATATCATTTTGCAAAGAACAATCTAGTTTTCTATTTTTTGCACTTATAAAATTCCTGGTAGGATGCCCATGCAACCTTCATGACTTGAGCCTTTGAAGTAGAACATGTTTCAGTAAATTCTGTAGAAATTTTTACACTACTTACACTTAAATGTTTCCCAAATTTCCCTGCCTTTTTTTCTATCCAATTTTTTTAAATCGTTTTATCACATACTGCACCGTAGAATATGATAAACTTATTAATTTAATGATATTCTAAACTTATTTATCACTACTAAGAAGAAAAATAACTAATTTTCATATGCTGTTTGTTGTTTCTTTATGATTACGAGTCATTTTTAGATAATAAATAGAATAGAATGATGTAAGCAAGCAAATATTAAAGCCAAACGAGTTTTTATCAAAACCAATTATCGATGATGATGATACAGTTTTGTTAATACAGTTTTTTCAAATATTAATTCAGTAATTAAATTTAATTAATTAATTTTTATTTATTTTTTTAGATTTAAGTTGCATATATCTACCAATAGATGGCGCCAGATAAACTTAAAAAAATGAATGAAAATTATTTATAAAGGACTTTCTGCAATAGAGTGAAAAAAAAGAAGGAATTGAGTTCAAAAATTTTTTTTATATTACTTGTTTATGAATTTATTGAACAAATTTTCAGGTGTTCCATCTTTTTTGCGATATGTGCCTCTTTATATTTTTATTCTTATAAAAAGGAAATAAGTGGATATTTTTTTAACTATTCAGCTTTATACAGAATCACATTCAGTTAATATAAAAAAATATTGGACTTTATATTCAAATTCAATTCTAGTCTATATTTATTCAATAAATATATTATATATTTATTCATATACAATTCGCTTATTTTTTTTTCAAATTTTTAAAATTTACGAGCACTTTTGGAGGCCATTATTGTTTACAAAATACTTATCAAAATCTTTTAGAATTTAACATTTAAAAATGTACACATAAATAACTTTCCTGAAATTTTTTTGGAAAAGTAATTTATTTACAAATTCTGAATTTCAAAAAAAAAAAAAGAATTTAAATTATATAATTATTTTAAATAATATGAAAATTTTATTGTAATTTATTACTAAAATCATTCAGTAGTAAATGCATTTTAGCAATGCACCATATGTACTATACTATGTTACTTTATTTGCAACTTTGAAATAACATAATTTAATAATAAATTGACTCAATAACCGTGAATTCAGCCGAATAAACAAAACTATAAGAAACTTGAAAGAATATATAAACAATATAAAAACTTTATATGTAAGTGAATTTCATAATTTTTATTTTTCCATAATTTCATTATTATTATTTATTCGAATAAATTCTTGATATCTGACGGTTTAAAAAGCATTTTCTTTCATACTTAGAAAACGAATGAAATAAGACAAAAGTGGTACAAATTCTTTAGCAAGAGTGCAAAAAAAGAAAAGAAAAAAATGGGGCAGCAGTTATTGCTTCCGTTGCCATGAAATTGTTTTTCTAAGACTCTTCAGAGACCCATAAACGACAGCTGCACTTCTGCTGTGCTCAAATAATATCGATGCAAAACGAACGATTTTTGCTTTCGTTCGGTATTCTTCGAGCTGAAAGGACGCTGAACATTGTTCTGTTCAGTGGAATGTACGAAAGAAAAGATTCATCATTAATTAATTGCTTATTTGCTTAAAAATAATGTCCGTATTTGTATAAAAATGATTCATCGTAATAATACAAAATGTAACAAATAATGATGAATCGTGACATTTCAAAATGTAACATATAATGATGCATCATAATATTAAAAAATAGAAATTTTTTTTCTACAAAAATTTATTACTCATAAAAAAAAATTTATTCTTCAATTTTTGAAAAATAATTTTTAATTAGTTCATACATCTTGATTCTGCCTAAATATTTAAAACAAACCATTCATAAATATTTATTTTTAATTTTATTTCCTTTTATAAACATTTATTAATCTTTCAAATTCATACTGTATATAAATATATATATTAAGAAAAGAGGCTTGATGGCCGAGTGGCTAGCTCTCTGGCGCTCGGTACCACAGGTTTCGGGTTCCAATCCCGGCGGTGCCATGGATGCTTGTAGTGGTTCGGAATCCACTTTAAACCGTAAATCCCGGTCTTAATACTTTCGTAGAGTGTTGCGGGAGTAATGTTACTCGTGTCCGTAGAATATCTTCAACAGAGTAACAGCGGCGCAACCCTTGCTTATAGCATAAAGATTAACTGCCTCTGTATTGCCAGCTGCATTATAACAACAACATATATAAAGAAAATTGAGTATAGCATATTGTATATAGATGGATTTAATCTGCTATATTCAATTATCACTTTTGTGAAAGGAAGTAAAGGTGTGACATTCAACCACACTAAACGAGTCCTTGTCTACTACTGAGGAAGTTCAGTTACTATAAAGAGAGCGCTGGAGTAGATGTTGCCAGATATATCATAGGAACGATTGCACTTTTATGCTTTTCATTTCATTATATTTGCTCTTAATGTTTGACAACTCAAAAAAAGAATCCTTATTTTTTCGATTAATATCTATTTCGTGAAAAAGTTATATTGTCATTATCGTTTAAAATTCGTTTTTACTCTTTTATTTATTAATTATTTTTTTCATGTGGATAGATAGATCCCGTTTATTTTCTTAAAATCGTAATAATTTTCGTAAAATCCAAAAAAAAAACCTTTTCTACAAATGAAAAGTCTTCCTAAATTAATAAGAGGCTTGTTAACCAAGAGACTTATTTCAAGATAAATAGATATTCACCTTTATATATTCTGCCTCAAAAACGGGTTTCCCCCCCATTCTGAAATCGAAAAACATGCTAAATTCTTTATGCAATAAACTTTCTAAATTTGCAAACTTATATCTATTAGGATTAATTTAGTTTTCATAATTCAAAAAAGACTAATTTAGAGTTACAAATGTTGGGCCTGATGGCCGGCGCTCGGTATCCCAGGTTCGAGTCCCGGCAGTGCCATGAATATTTGTAGTGGTTCGGAATCCACTTTACACCGTAGGTCCCAGTCTAATAGGATCGTAAAGAGTTGCGGGAGTAATGATACTAGCGTCCGTAGGATATCTTCATGCTACACGTGCCCCCTACACGTGCCTAAATGAGTAAAAGCGTTTGTAGCCCTTGCTTATGGCATAAAGATAACTGTCTCTGTAATGTCAACTGCGTTAGAAAAAAAAAGAATTACAAATGTACGAAAATTTTTCAAATTATTTCAAGGGAAATAAACAGTAAAGGAATGATATAATTACAATTTCAAATAAAAATTTTTACCATGATTTAGAGATTTAAAAAGAAGACTATTTTAACGAAAAAAGATGAAGAAATTTAAATTTAATTGTATGTAAACTGAAGAACTTATTGGAATTAAATGTACTGCAACGACTTATTTTTTCTCTCAAACAACACTGATAATAAGAATTACGAGATTCTATAAAAAAGAAAAGTTCTAGACTTCGTTGACTTCGGCGCCAGGTCTTTTTCGAAATCATCCAATCTATACATTCGTAGGATCGTTCTGAATCATCGAAAGATTGAGCAAAGAGAAAATCTTGCAAAATGAAGTTGTAGAATAATATTTGACTTGGTACGGAGGAAATTCTATATTTGGATCATTGACTAAATACAAAAAAATTCACCAACTTGTTCAGATGAAGAGCTGTATAAATAAATTCCGATTTCATTTATTTATATTATCATAAACTGTTACAAAGAAAAGTAAAAAAAAACCTAAATTAAGAATGTAAAAGATTAAAATAACAAGACTTTGATATTGACGTTAAATTAATTCAATAATTATTTTAATATTCATATTATTTATTTAATAGCTAAGAGCAAAACTTAAATATGCTTATAAAACCAGTTAATTTAAAATTCAATTTGGTGTTTTGTAAACGTAAATATGAGTTGTGAAAAAATCAATTATATCACTTTTCTTATTTCAATTTTCTATTTCAATATTCGATCCAATAAAACAATGAATTTTACATATTATTAAATAACTTAGTTCAAATGAACGAATGTGTTAAAAGAAATCGTTATTTATTCGTTCGTTTATTCGAATCCCAAAAATTAAATATTCACCTACTCATTGTCAAATATGCAATGAATATTTATAGCACATCCTTAAGATGACTCGTTCATTTGAATTGTCATTCAGATCGGCAAACACGTTTTATTAGATGACTCGTCAACTTAGGGAAACCTATATAAAGAACTAAGAGAAAATATTGTCAAGTATCATAACTGGGTCAGGTATACTTGATCTTAACCTTGAAACGAACATATTTATTCCTGTCAAAAAAAATTAATCAAACAAAAACTTATGTTATTTCAGATTCGATAAGACATCTTCAAGAGGTCGAGAAATTGACAGTGATTACAAATCCTGCGAGAGATATCATAAAAACTGCGACTTGTATTCTATTTTAATGCGGAATTTTAAAACAGAAAAAAAAATGTGGAATTTAAAAAATATATTTATTTCTTCATGATAAATCAAGATTAAAAAAGGACAAAAATGCATTTCTTTACAATTTTTAATAACTAACATTTAAACATTACTAATAATCATAAAAAAAATTATTAATTATAATTATAGGTACATGTTGCTTCATGGATAAATAGCTCCACGTGCATAATGGAAGTCAGCGCCCGATAATGTAAACATCTTGTCTGCGTGGGCGTGAGCTGACTGGAGGGAGAAAGAAATGTAACACCGTCAGTGTGCGCTTAGTTTTAGAATAAAGAGACGTGTTTTTTGCAGTCCACTTTTTTGTGATGTGTGTTTTATTCCTGGCCCATACAGTATATTTATTGTAAAAACAGATTTATAAAACCTTACTGAAAATCATGTGACATATGAATATAGTACACTTAGTTTCTATAGCGACTAAGATACAGACATCAAAGAACGTGAGTAGGAGTAATAAGTAGCAAATAAGAAGGTTAAACACAATTATGAGGAGCAATTATATATTATATAGGATAAAAAGTTAATTATACTTAAATAATAAAATCTGGTAGAGAAAAATGCTTTTAAATTTAAATCAAAGTTTAAATTGTTTCAAATTCGTCGAAAAACTAAAAAAACTTAATTAAATAAAAGCAAATGATAAAAATGTATGTATGTAGTTTGTAAGTAATGTATGTAATACAGTAAATGTAATAAATGTATGTTTGTTGTATGTTGTAAATGTATGTAATGCAGTAAATGTAATAAATGTATGTTTGTACGTTGTAAATGTACATAATAAACGTATGTAGTAAACATGTTTGCTGCATCGTTGTAGCAAATGATAAAAAGAGGAGAAAGAATAATTATTATGAGCGATTATATAGCAAATGATAAAAAGTTAATTATACTTAAATAATAAAATCTGGTAGAGAAAAATAAAAATTTTAAATTTAAATCAATAATTAAATTTAAAAGCATTTTTCTTCTTTATAATTGTTTCTAGTTCGTAGAAAATAAACTAAAAAGATTTGTCAAAAATGGCAGTAGGGGCAATTATATAGCAAATGATAAAAATTTAAATATATAACAGATTCTCGTAAAGAAAAATGCTTTGAAATTTAAATCAATTATTAAATCATTTCAAGTTCGTAGAAAATAAATACAAAAATTTTGCCAAAAAAATTTTTTTTCTTCAAATATTTAATATTGAACTTTTTCAAATGCGTTCCATACCATTTTAGAACGTTTTTAAGGGAAATTAATATTTATTGTTCTTTTCTTTACAACTTAGAGTAAAGTGGGGAGATATGACATTGGACTAAGTGATTATATCAAATAAACTATAATACAATTTAAAAATAATATTCTTGCGAATATATGTCAGGTATTGCATGTTTTATTTATAAGTTCACAGAATAATTAAATTATATTCTGCGAACTCATGATGCACGCACATCTCGTAACATCTAATATAACAGATTGTAATAATATAAAAATATCTTATATAGTAGTCTAAATCTAATATGGGGATACATAATTTTATATACGGCCCGCGGATGTATTTCCAAAGTGGCCCGCAAGATTATTCGGGTTGGCCAAGATTATTTGGCTTAAATCTTTAATTTATATATCAGCTTTGTCAGTAATTTTTAGTTATTTGAAGGCCAAATTTATAATTTAACTGTCAACTTTAAAGGCAATTTAAAGGTGTTACTTTATATCATCATGTATAGTTTTGATTAAAACTTCAATGATTTGTTCATTTCAGAAAATGTATAATAAAATCCTGTTTTCGACAGCTAATTTATATTTATAGTTAAAATAACAATCTTTAATAGTTATTTTTTATTGGTATTGACATCAGTGGGCCTCTTGTATGTCTGTCACTAACGAGTGATGAGAGGAGGGCCTCTTGGGATAACCACCCTGCATTTGCGTTTGGAAAAAATCTGGAAAATCTCCATCAGGCATCCTGACTATTAACATGTTTTGTTACAAATTTATTGAGTCTCCGCGTTTCTGAAAACAGTGACTTCAATGAACACTATCAACGGATTATTAGCTCTTCTGTACGTTAATTGTACACACTACCACTGAGTTCTCTAACGGAAATTAAATCGCCTACAATTTTTTTTTCTTTATGAATTTCGTTAGGGGCCTGATGGCCGAGCGGCTAGCGCTCTGGCGCTCGGTACCACAGGTATCGGGTTCAAATCCCGGCTTTGCCATGAGTGTCTGTAGTGATTCGGAATCCACTTTAAGTCATAGGTCCCGGTCCTAATAGGATCGTAGAGCGCTGCGGGGGCATTGATGCTCTGTGTCCGTGGCTTACCATCAAGTTACAAAGTGAGTAACATCGGTGCAGCCCTTATGGCGAAGATCGTGGTCTATTTGCCAGCTGCATTAGAAGAAAAAAAAATTTCGTTAATACTCAATAAACTATAAACAGCGAATTAAATATTTGATGAAATCATCTACTAAAATGCATTTTTTAAAAATCGATATCATTCAGATTTCAAATTTTCCTCATTTTTTCTGTTTATTATTATCGTCTCCTCACCATGTAATAAATGTGGCGCAAGAATTTCTCGATAAAATTTTTCTATACCAACACGGTTTCGTTTTCCTTTTGCTACAATATTTATTGCATCAGATGATGGTGCTGATGAAAAATTTTGTGTGAAGTATTTTAAGACCTTCAAATGAAGATCTTAATAAAGTCAACTTGCTGTTTTTATTTTTATATATTATTCACAGAAATCACTAACAATAAACAATTATTTTTAGTAAACAAATGCTTTATTTAATTGATTTAAAATAAGTTAGTGGCCTTAATTACCTAGATCACTGATCCCCAAAATGGTGATACCGTCCCTTAGGGGGTCTGGTACGATAAAGGTTGAGTATAGTATTTTTGAGTGTATTTAGACAACGTTTAATAAAAATAAAGAAGTGACGAAACCATAAAGAAGGAAGAGAAAATAAGGAAATTTAGAAAACTTTAAGCAGGAAGTTATTATTACAAGTTTGTACTATGTATATGTGTATTTATGTGTAATTATATATGTGTATTTATAATATGTGTATTTATTTCATCTGTTGTTTTGTTTGAAATTATTCGTTCATGGCTCATTTGTTGTTTTGTATGAAATTATTCGTTCACGTTTTATCCGTTCTATAAAATTATTCGTTCAAGTTTTTTATGGTGTTTTATATGAAATTATTCGTTCATCTTTCATCTGTTGTATGAAATTATTCGTTCATCTTTCATCTGTTGTATGAAATTATTCGTTCATGTCTCATCTGTTGTTTTGTATGAAATTAATCGTTCATGTTTCATCTGTCGTGTTACAAAGTTTAACATTATTTTCCAGATAAATACACAAACTGTTAGTTACAAGTGATAGGCGGTTAAGTCCACCAATAGGTTGTAACAAGCAAATAATGGCAAATGAGAATAATGTTGGCAAAAATAAAGCCGAAAATTATTTCATTATTAGTAGCACATCAGATTCATCTTTCAAACTAGAATCGTTTTTAAAGTAGATCACAATTTTTATTTTCATATTATCCTTCACTGGCTTACATTCCTATAAATGATTCGAATGTTACTCTAGTCGATTTTAATAAATAAATTTATAATTTCAAGTAACAAAATATCTTATTTACGATTCATTATTTTATTTATTATTATTGCTTTACTTATTATGTTTTAAGATGCAAGTCGATATGCAGATACAAAAAAAAAAAATTTTTTTTTTTTACTGTATATTTTTATTTAATCGTTTTAAGACGATAGATTTTCAGACAGCTTTGATTGCAAAGAAGCTGTAGGACAAATAAATATAATGTAATATTAACTATCTCTAGAAAGCTTAGTACAATACTAATTTTCATTTATTAGATAGAATCTATGGCTTTGGAAATTTTAGTCCCACTTTCTTGTTAAAAAGTTTCTGCCAATAGATTTCGGTGAACAACAAAACTCTTAAGTTTCTTTTTTTTTTAAATTTTAATCGACAATGATAGTAAGACTTTTTAATTTGAAACTCCCTATGTCGAGCAGTCAGATAAAAATCAACAAAATCTTAAACCACACATTTGTAGCGTATTGTGTATCAATTTATACTGTTGAAAACTTTTAATACTCGTACTTTTATATACTTTTGTACTTTTAACATATACGAATTAAAATTTTTAACTTAATCTGATTTGATTAAATAACAAGTAATATAAAAAAAATTTTAAAGTCAATTCCTACTTTTTTTCTCTATATCGCAGAAAGTCCTTTATAAATAATTTTCATTCATTTTTTTAAGTTTATCTGGCGCCATCTATTGGTAGATACATGCAACTTAAATCTAAAAAAACTAACATTAAATAAATTTAATTTAATTAATTAAATTTAATTAACTGTATTAACATCGAGTGTCATCCACTACAAGTTAAAAAAAATGTATTTGAACTTGAGTGGATGAATAAAAAGTATTTTATGAACGATTGAAAATTTGAACAAGACATATATAGGAAGAGTGTGAGCTAATTAATAGAAGGAATTGAAAAACAGTAGTTTACAACTTTAAATTGGTTGATTGAACGATTGAAAATTGAACGATTGAAAATTTGAACAAGACATATATAGGAAGAGTGTGAGCTAATTAATAGAAGGAATTGAAAAACAGTAGTTTACAACTTTAAATTGGTTGATAATTAGTAAAGGTGGGAAATTTGAGATTGAGAAGATTATTTTATGTAATAAAGACAAAGATTTTTAATTATAATCAAAAATCTATAATCATTCATTCTTTTTCTTTCTACTGATAAATAAGTATTACAAATACTTAATTTTATTCTTCTGGGATATACAATTAAAATAAAATAAATAATCAAGAATAAAAAATTGCACCATAAGTAAAAAATGATTGCAAAAACCGAATGAGAATTTTTAGTGAATTCTTTTCAAAGGAAAAAAAAAGATTGGATGCACTTTCTACTTTTGCGTGCACTTAACACAGTTCTTTCTGTAGAAAATTGATTCCAAATTACAAAATCTGAGTGATATATGGAATGATTTTACTTCTACCAAAAAAACACATGAACGTGGCACAGTGATTTTCACTCATTTCTTCTTATATTTTCGAAAAAAAAAAACAGAATTGGGAAAAAACTCATTGTTTAACGCCTGAGCGAGAACTCATTTGCATACCTTTTTTTTTTATTCCAAACTCAGATTTTTTTCTCTGCTTCACTCTGAATTGACTTTAATTTAGGAATGGCATGTTGCAAGACTTTTTTTTTCCCTAAATATTTTATTCCAAGTTTTTAAGAAACACACTTAACTAGGTCTGAATTTAAAATGCTTGTCTAACATGACAGATTTACGTGCGTCTTCCAATCTATTCGTGAAGTTTTTACTTTTATGAATGAAGCAATTTCTGTGAGGTCAAGAGTTCTTTCTTTTACTACGTGAGTTGGAATCACAAAGCGTACTTAGTGTTTTTCTTAAAGAATCTCGAATTCTTATGTATTTGTGGCTACAATACGGCCATTTTTATATTATTATTAGAACTAGTATATAATAATTAATTTCATTGTGACAGGGAATACATTAATAACCACAGCAAGACACTAGGGAATGAACTACCTTTACATATTATTTTACATATTTATATTTTTCTTAAAGAGTCTCGAATTTTTATGTTTTTGTGGCGACTTATTTTAAGCTACAATACGGCCATTTTTTTATATTATTATTAGTACTAGTATGTACTAATTAAATTTAGTGTGACCGGGAATACATTAATAACCGCATCAAGATACTGGGGAATGAACTACCTTTACATACTGCATTACATATTTATATTTTTTAAGTTATTTGCAGAGTGAACCGAAAATCTTAAAAAAACTTTTTTTTTTAATTTTAAACAATTGGTGGGTTTTTATGTGAGAATAGGTTTTGTACAAAACTTCTTGTTGTGCATTCAAATATTTTTTGGGAGGAGTGATAATAAAATAAATTTAAATTTTTACAAATTGCATTGGCATAACTTTAGCATTGGCAGTGTAAGCGTGCAAATTACGTACAAACAGCTTCTTCAATTTTGTGGGAGTTGCAAATTTTTGAAAAAATAAATCTGTTTACTATGAAATAAAATTGATAATGATATAATTACAATTAAAAACATATTTCTGTTCACACCTGTCGTTAACTATTTTGACATCCTGCATTTCGGAGAAAATTAAAATTTAACAAGAATCCTTGAAACTTTACAAGAATTATCGAAAATTCTCTTTTCTCAATAATCTTTCAGAAAAAATTTGCAAATTGAGTGATAACAAATTTTTTTAATAAAATCAAAAAAAAATGTCATATTAAATTCTAAAAATAATGGAGTCGAATCCCTTCCAAGTACTAGAACGAAATTTTCTTTTTAAATACAAAAAGGATGAGCTAATGAGAATCTAATCGTTTTTGGCATTAAAAGAGAACTTAGAGATCTTTAAAGTGAATTTCATTTCCTCAGCTAATGAAATGTTGGTTTAAGGATGATTGCTATTTCTACTTATGGTTCTTCAAGAATTCGTTATATAATCCATTAAATTTATAGGCAAGCCATTCGAATTGATGAATTTATTAAATATTATTGCAAATAAATAGAATCTCCATTCTCTACTAATATACTAAGTAAAACCAAAACAGCAATAAAATAATTTAAACTAAATACCATTTACGAAATGCAGGTATCATTTGTGAACAATATGATATTATATTAGAGAACCCAGCATTGTTCTGCATTATCACAGACGAAAAATCATCATCAATGTTTTCATATATAAATCGTGTTTCTATTTAATCTGTAAAAACCTAGGCATTTGTTTTTAATTAACCCAATCACCAACTTGAATCAATCTATATATTTTGTTTTGTCGCCACATTTTATGTAACACTGTTCATTTTAAAATTTATCATGAATAAAAATCATATTTTACTATGTCATGCAGCTTTTTTTTATCATTTAAAAAGATTTTAAATTTCAACATATATTTTTTAGCTTTATTTCGACCTATTTATATTTATTTGTCCTGAAAACTTTTATGTGGGCATCATAATCATCGTGTTCTCACATAATAAAATGTGCGAGTATTTAATTGATTGTAATAGACAAAAGTAAAATATAAAGTACTATAAATCTAAGATCCTGGAATAAAACAAATAATTTTTACAACGGTTTGACACTTAAGCGAATAAATGTTAAAAAACAATTAACTTATGTATAATTCAATTGCCATTTCCTCAACACCTACTTTTTTTTTTTTATTAGAATATGATCTTTATAGTGGAAAACCATTATTTCAGTGTTTGATGGACTTAGCTAACGCTAATCCATCTCACAGTCATATAATATTGCAGGCATTTGGCTTAGCTAAAGACAAAATGCGGAGCTCGCAAAATGAATTTGACATGAGTTTTCACCTCTTTGCGGCGTACACTCATGTTATTTCTACTAGTGAGTTCTGTACGGCTTAACTCTCTTTGGCCCTGAGTCTCTTACCATAGGCTTCTGGAACGCAAATTCTTTGCGGCCCAAAATTAACGAGGTTAGGGAGTTCTTAGATGAGCAGAACCTTGATGTATTTTTGGTTCAGGAAACAAAACTGTCTCCTGGTTATAACCCTTTGATCGCAAATTACAGGTTCTATCGTACAGATAGAGCCAATCAAAATCCTACACGTGTAAGTGGTGGTACAGGCATCTACATTAAAAGTAATATTAATCATCATCATGTTCCAACGCCAGTCTTAGATTATATAGATGCTACAATTATTGAAGTGAAAATTAATCAATTTCCTGCTATCAAAATCATTTCTGTTTATATTAAACCAAACGCTCCAGGTGGTTTCCCGGTGGAGGACTTTAATAAGTTAACCAAAACCGGAAACAATGTGATTCTCGCTGGTGATTTTAACGCTCTTCACTCCTTTTGGAACTTTGGACATTCTAACCGATATGGTTTTACACTGAATCGTTTTATCCAAAATCAAAGGGGAATGAAAGTTGTTCCCCCCCCTTAAAGTTACTAAAATTGACCTTAGAAATAATCATCGAGGTAATGTGCTCGATCTTGCATTTTTTAAATATATCCCCTTTAATTATGATATCGAGGTGCTAACAGATTTAGATTCTGATCATCTCCCCGTTGTTCTATCCTTAGATACCAGCCCTGAATCACTGAAAGTTCCGAGTCAATTAAATACTAATTGGGAGAACTTCAGGCATGTGATGAATAATAAAAATCTACCAAGCTATAAATACCTATTTTAAGGCTGACGAGAAAATAGAATAAATGAATTAAATGAAATTTATGTCACATGTCTGCAGGAAAGTTCTACCCCTAAATTTAAACCTCCACCGATCAGATTTCCAATAGACATCAAAATTTTAATCAAGTAACTTAATTATTACCGCCGCAAATGGCAGCGAACCAGAGATCCAGAATATCTCAGAAACTATTTCCGCACTCTTGACGAAGTCAAGAGTGCAATCACTGTCTTTACACAGCAACGCTCGCAAAACGACATAGAGGCCCTGACGCCTGAGTCAACATCACTTTGGAAGAAATGTTCCCATCTACGCAGACAATATCACAACATTCCGCCCTTGCAGGGTGCCAACGGCCGAGCAGCTTATTCCCCAGAAGACAAAGCGGAACTGCTCGCAGACAGTCACAAAGATCCATTGTAACTTAACCACGAAGATAAAAATTTCTTCGAACACGCCAACTCTACAGTCACAGACTTCTTACAACAACCACATACTAATGACTTAGATTTAATTACTCCACAGGAAGTCTGTGATATTATCAGAAGGTTTAAAAATAACAAACCCCCTGGTCTGGATCTTATTAATAATCGCATGTTAAAGTCCACTCCTATTAAATTTATTCTGTATATTACCATTCTTTTTAACTTTCTACTTAGGATCTGTCATTTCCCAGCTTGCTGGAAGACCGCCGTAGTATGCCCCATTCCTAAGCCAAATGCTAATTTGGCTTACCCTCATAATTATCGTCCTATCTCACTACTTAGTAGCTTGAGCAAAATACTCGAATCTGCGTTACTTAAACGCCTGAATCAGCATTGCGATCTCCACGACTTAATTATCCCTGAACAATTTGGTTTCAGAAGGCAATTAGGAACCTGTCACCAATTACTTAGGTTGACAGAGCTGATTCATGACGGCTTTAACGAACGCAAATCTACGGGAATATTATTTTTGGACGTAGCCAAAGCCTTTGACAAAATTTGGCATAATGGCTTATTATTCAAGCTAATGCAACTTGAATTTTCTCCCCAAATCATTAAGATTCTTTGCTCCTACCTGCAAGCCCGAGCTTTCTTAGTCAGAGTAGGTGGAGTTACTTCCTCACCCAGACCAATAGAAGGGGGTGTACCACAGGGGTCGCTATTAGCGCCCGCCTTGTTCAATATTTACATCAACGATATTCCGAGGGATTGTCAGACGAATCTATTTTGTTATGCTGATGATACAGCAATTGCTACACAAAACAAAGCACCTCAGCTTGCTGTTAAAGACCTTCAATTCTATGTTTACAAATTAGAAAAATGGCTAACCACCTGGAAAATCAAAGTAAATGCAACCAAATCAGCCTGTATGCTATTTACTCGGAAGCGTTCTATTTATCCACTAGGGAGTATTACTCTTTTTGGCCAGCCCGTACCCTCGGTAACTGAATATAGATACCTGGGGTTGTTTTTAGACGCAAAATTATCTTTTAATTCCCATATCAAGAACACAGTTGCTAAAGCAACTGGTGCGAGTAGTAAACTCAACTGCCTAATTTCTCGAAAGAGTAGGCTTGCGAACACAAGCTTCTGCTCTATAAGTCTATCATTAGACCTATTCTGGTTTATGGTAGCCCGATTTGTGCCTCCACTTCCCTCACCAATATCAAGAGACTTCAGGTGTTTCAGAATAAACACCTGGCTATGATTGCTGATGTGCCATGGTTCGTTCGTCGAAAGATCATTCATAGAGATCTAGACGTCGAACGTATTCCAAATTATTTACTCAAAATTTCAAAGAATTTTCTTGAAAAATGTCCTCAGATGATGTCAATGTCAGCAATGAGTGTCAATGTCAGCAATGTCAGCAATGAAATGTCAGCAATGAGCTAATCCGTCGTCTGCCTACCTATCACCCTGGGGTGAAAAGTTCGCAGAAACTCCCAAGGGCTGTTTATGACGTCTCCTATGATTGTTTTCCTAGAGTTAAGAGACATCATGGCTGTTATTCTGAACAAGCGATCGCGAGTTCAGGTAACGGAGGGGATTTAATATTGTAATTTTACGTCCACTGAGACTAGTTAACTCACTGTGTATCTGAGGAGTTGAGTGACTTTAAAAGTTTCGCGGCTCTACTTTGTAAACAAAACGAATTGGCGCAGAGGTAAGGTGACGAATTCCCGACCGTAAGGTTGAGGGTTCGAATCCGGCACTGCGCTCAATTCACTATTCTTATATTTTGCTACGATGTGCACCTCAATCCTTTCTTAACGGCTAGTGAATAGTTAGGTTTTTATTGTACGCTTTTTTACTCCTTTTTTTTGTTAGGAAAATAAAAGGATGGAATAAAACCAATAAAATGAAAATAAAAATTATAAAATTGAAAATTATAAAAATACGGTCCTGATTATGGCCTTTTTTTGTGTGTGGACTAACTTATTTACCTTACAGCTACCAATCTTCAACTGCTCTCACCATTCAGCATAATCCCTGTGTACTTGGTTCAATGAATTTATAAGACTCTGTTTACTTTTAATTATTTTGGCATCGACAACTGGTCCCTAATTGTACTGAATTTAAATGTAATTTTAATTTCTTTTATTTTGTATCTTACTTTTATTATTAGTAGTATTTTTACCTTTTTTTTTTTTTTTTTTTGAGTACCATTTAACTTGCATTTTTAGAAACTTCATCTTGCATTTATACTAACATTAATTAAGTAGCCAATTAAAATTTAAAGCATATTTATGAATTAAGATGAGGAGATTTAAGGGGTATTTCCCCTGTTGGTACTCCGTAATCGGAACGCCAGTTGCCAGTTGCCAGTGCCAGTGGAAAACCATAAATAGCGTTGGAAAGGTACCTGTATCACCGGAAAACCATTGGTGCTAGACAGACTAAAAAGAAAAAGGAAAACAACCAATAAGGGGAGAGAAGCAACAGAAAGCAAAACATTTTATTGTGTTTTGCAAGTTTTCTAAGTGACCTCTTTCACACACGATGTCACTTTGTGTACAACAGAGAATAGCACTGAACCAAGTATCATAGAAACAGGAATCTGTTAAACCTGATATCTGACGACATATTCCAAAACAGATACAGTTTGGGGATTAGAAGCATACACTTTGGATTTCAAGTATCCCCACAGCTAGAAATCCATGAGAGGCCACGGAAACTTGAATTTACGGGAGATAACTCTGCCACCAAACAGTTGTGTTAAGAAACGTTTGACAGAAAGTCCCACATGTGAGGTGCGCCAACTTACATCCACACGAAGTCAGATAGAGCATTTCATTGTTGCAAATCGGTAATGAAGTAATTAGTCAACATTTTTAGATAGTGAGCACTTGCATTTTGCAGATCTTCTGCAATTATCTTCAAAAATGTAGGGACGGAGGATGAAAGTTACAGCACCACACATTCACTTTTTGTTCGTGCAACCACGTGGTTTTTGTTCGTGTTCGGAAGTGCAACCACATCATGGGAATTATTCTCGGCCCAGTGCCCGCCGTTCATGGAATTAACGTTAAAAAGGCCTCTTCCGTCCACAGAATGCGTAAGCTAGCTGTTGTCATTGTCATACCGGATGAGGAATTGTGGTGAACAGAGCGCAGAATCTTTCAGACCGTAGAATTCGGCAACTGCAGAATACATGACACACCACATGCAGTTACAAGACGAATTTCGCTCATCGTCTCCTGGCCTTCTGCAATAGTCTCGACAAGAATGGAAGGTCGTACAGGTAGAGATCGATCGCATGCATAACTTTCTTCAAATAGGCGTATCAAGTCCCGTACAGCTGTTGAAGAGCACTGTCCTCAGTGTAGCCCATGGTTTTTATGGCAGGCACGCAATGTCTCTGCTGCATTTTGTCCATTCAGTAATAATTCTTTATAATTTCCCCACATTGTGTCCCTGTAAGCGGCATATTGTTTGAGTGCAAAAAACAAGATACGCAGCGTGTATTTTACAAAGTCTTTTCTTCCACGTATGACACCGTCAGTTGAGACGTTGCTTGCGCTGAACTAAGAAATCTTTATATCTTGTTCTCTTCTTCTCGTTTTGGGGGAGTTTCAGTAAGTTGAGATCAGAGCCATATTCGGGTGAGCGTCACAGTTTTTTTCTTCTTAATCTGTCTTGCGCAGGTAATTTTTGTGCTATCGGTAGCTTTCCAGCCCTGTTTATGTTTTTTTTTCTCTACGGAGATCACATTCCATTAAAAATAAATTACAGTTTAAAAAAACTAAAAAACACGCTTTTAGAGTTAATCAAATTAAAAAGTAAAAAATAATTGTTAACATAAGAATAAAATGACTGACGAGAAAATTGTCACTGTTCTAAAAGCGTGGGGTGCTCGATATCAATCGTTATAATTTTTCACTAGTTTCATTCCGAAATGCAGTGTTAGTTTAAAAATGTCATACAAAGCACCCCACGCTTTTAGAACAGTGACATTCATTTTCTCGTCAGTCATTTTATTCTTATGTTAACAATTATTTTTTACTTTTTTGTTTGATTAACTCTAAAAGTGTTTTTTAGTTTTTTTAGACTATAATTCATTTAGTGTTTTTTAAACTATAAATTATTTTTTACTTTTTAGTTTGATTAACTATAAAAGCGTGTTTTTTAATGTTTGTAAACTATAATATTTAAATGAGGTCCGGAGGACTGGAACTATAGTTCTTACAATAATTTAATTGTGAGTAAAACAAAGATTACATACAAATATGTCGAGCCAGCCAGGATTCGAACAGGGAATCTCCTGATCAGTAGTCAGGAGCGTTATGCGTTGTCCCACTGTCCCACGCAGGTTTGAATGTCTTAGGTACTTTCATTCTACATGGGTCAAATTGCTCATCATAAATTAAAATACACTCATCCTGGCGATCCTAATCATGATGAGATAATAAACTTATCAAAATATTTTAGTGTCGTTGGTCCTTGATAAGTTTACAACGTTTAAATTAAATCTGATCGCTTAAAATAGGACAAAATCGAGCCCAAAGAATCAGTTACAAACAAACAAACATACAGGTGAAATTAATAAAAGCGTATTAAAAAGGTATCGCCATTTGAAAATTTTGAAATTTTTCCATTATAACGTAACTGTTAGCGTTTAACTATTGATTTTCATATTAAACACTTTAAACAAAATTTTGTTCATTTTTTGTTAATATTTTATGATAACTAGCGGCTCATATATCGATAACTCTTTTATAATCACCCTGTATATTGCAATATGTCTATCATATAATCTATCTAGATCCTCTGTCTTCATATTTACATTTCTGAATCAATTTGTAAAAAAATATAGTTAAGTTTTATGTCAACCTTTTCACTCTGCGTAACTATACAGGTTCAATCACTAATTCAATTTGAATTTGAAATATACTTTTATTTATCTACATTTTTTATCAATTCATGTGTTAAATTAGGGTGACTTCTGTTGTAAGAGATATTCACCACAACATTTTTGTGAATATATCTGATGTGTAATGTTATCCAAATTAGTAAAGCAACAAATAAAAGTTCTAGTAAATCAATAATTCGAGATTGACGATTTAATATTCCTTGAAGTTTATATATATATATATATATCTGTGTGTGTGTGAGATATTGTGTGAGTGTCCTTCTGATTGAATATCAAATTCATGAAAATTCGAGATCTAAAAGGACAATTTGATTTAAATTTCTGTAAGATTTTTAATCGTTGACTTTAACGGATTTCTTTACTTTTAGAAAATATCTCACTGAAAACAAAATATACAATTCGAATTAATAAACAATGTTCTTTGTATTAGATATTTTGCTATTGTACTTTCTCAGTTTATAGCTTCATTTTTGAGTGATTTCTGTCGAATATAAAATATCATACTTTACTTTAGCCCAGGGGTGGCTAACCCAAATGATCTTGTGGGCCACTTCGCAAATGCATCATAACACTTCGGGCCATACATAAAATTATATATTCCTCCTATTAGATTTAGAATCACTATAGACATTTTTTGAAGTGAAACATTGAAGCATAATAAGATATTAGTTTATTATTATTACATGTAAACATGGATAATATAATAATAAAGATATTAAACGCACATTATAAAGAAATATAGAACACTAAAAATAAAATATAAAAATATATAAATATAAACGAAATAAAAAAAAATTAAATCTTTAAAAAATATTTATCTTACTAGTGTGATATTTGATACTCTACTCTTTCACTTAGTTTTTGCAAATCAATCTCAATTTGGGTATTTGCACATCGTCCATTATGTTTGAGCGTGTTTTGTGTTTTACAGAAATTGTATATGGATACCTTTTCAGATAAATTTATCAATAAATTATAGTCTGTGGTCTTTTTTTTTAATTTTTGCATTATTGGTTATATTTTAAAAATAATTTGACTTTAATCTTTGTTTGCTTACTAATTAATTAATCAATTAATAATTAAAATGGTTCGTAATCGAAGGAAATAAAAAAAAATGTTGGGAAATTAACTATTTCTTTTTATCGTAATAGGGTTAATGTTTTGAATATCAATAAAATTGTAAATTTATCGTATTCTATGGTGCAGTATGTAATAAAATGCTTTAATGAAGAAAGTCCGATCGGAATCAAGTTAAGAAAAAGTTCTGTAGGTGCTATCTCACCGGGAAAATCGTTTTATAATTACTATAAAAATTATGACGAACACTTGTGAGAGTGCTGTAAAACATTCCGCACAATTTCTTGAAAATTTTATGTTTCAGTTTTATTGGAAACTGTTCGACGACTGCTCAGATGAGAGAATATAGGCATTCTGCCCGAAGAAAACTTTTTGTAATATGAAAAATTGAATACTTAAGCTTTTCTTCTCGAAATCAATGATAAAAAAAGCTCTAAATAAATTAAAATCATGTCTTATTTGGAGATGAAAGCATATTTTGTTTTCATTGGTTGTTTTCATTTCTCTTCTTAAACTGTCTAGCACTTGCAATTTTTTTGTTACAGGTAAAGTTCCAACGCTATTTATGGTCTACCACTATGGAGATCACATTCCAATAAAAATAGTACGTGTTACCATTTGACATTTAAGAAATCATGTCATTGTATTAGTAAATGTTAAAGTTTAACTGTAGTTTTTCATGTGATTTTGGAGAGCATACTTCAAAACGCCTTGAAAAAAAAATTCATTCAGTTTCTGTGAATTGATATGAAAGCCTGTGGCTCATATATTGAGAAAATGTTTTATAATCACCCTGTATACACTTATAGTATCAACACAAAATACAATTAATTGCTTTGTGACATATTGTCGTAGCAAATTATACAAAAAGCATCAAATGAATACGATCACTTAAATTTAAATATTTACTATTATTTTTGTATTGAATTTTAAAACATGTTTCTTAAAAAAAATATAATAAAAATAGTTTTTATTGCAAGGTCATAAGAATTTATTTAACTGCTTTAATCATGAAAGTTCTTAATTTGCTTCTGTGCCAAAATTGTACCAAAGCGAAATATCACTACAATCAAGGTTAAGAATTTTAAACTATATTAGATAAACACAACACCAGCCAGATGAATTTCAATATCATTTTTATCGAAATTATTTTTTATTTTAAAGTATCTATAAGCTTCGTAAAACTGTGTATTTTAATTTCATTAATATCGAAGATTATTATTATTATTATTATAAATTATTATTATCCCGTTTTGCCTATATATTCTATTTTTATCCCTAACGAATACTTCTCCATTTAGAATTCTGAATCTCAGCAATATTTATAAATACTACTATTTGCATATCTTATTTCAGTCTTAAAAATTTCATCACGTATTTGCTAGAAAAATATTGCTCTAGGTGGACATATAAAAAGAAAATCACTAAATTTTCTATAACAATCTACTTAGCGATATTGAAAATAAAATAAAAATTCAAAAAGAACTTTTTACACACACTGATGATTATGTTAGAAATATATATATATATAGATAGATACAAAATATATAAAAAAAAAAAAATTTTATTAAAGGTCTATCAACAAATTTAGTTATTCTATGAATCTGGCATTCTTAAAACTGTATGGCTTCTTTGCACGTCTGACCGGCTGGCTCATGACACAAATTAACAGAAAGTTAGATAAGTATATAATTATTATTGGTGAAAAAATATTTTTATCATAAGATTTTAAAATGTGATTGCTTTTACAGGTGCCTTATTATTTGTCTGTCAGCTTTAATTCTAATGCGATTAAAAAAGATAGAAACCTGCATCTTATTAAAATAGACGTTTGAACGTTAAGAGGATTACTTACAACAAAAGTAAATTAGTGTTCACCAAGCAGGTAAGTAAATTTTTCTTTTAGATTTTATTAAAAATTTATTGCAAAATGTGTTAAATTTATGAAATGTATTCGACACCTTATTTGCTCTGGTTGGAATGATAAAAAAAAAAGGCAAATTAATTACAGAGATCCATGACATAAATTATCTGTACGTTCCGTAGTTCTCACACATTTTTAAGATATGTCGAAATTAAAGGCAGATAAAATATTTACGTAAAACCTTATATAAATTAAAAAACAAATGTAGACAACCTAAGTTTTAATAATCGCAGCTTCTGATAATAATTGTACGTAACGTTCTTCTTCAAACCTGCAATTGTTGGATTGCTACAAACCACTATTGACTATGGTTCAATTTTTTTAATACAGTATATTATAAATTAAAGGTGGAATTTTTTTCTTCAAAGTCGTTTTCTGGGCCGATTGTCATTTCCTTACAATATTATTACATGATCATGTGTTTCTGCGGAATTTTATTGCGAGTAAATTATCACTGTGGTAATAAAAAAAATATCTCAATCACATTATAAAGTCTACCTTACTTATATGGTAATGTTATTACAAAATAAGTCAAGTAAATATCATAATTTATTCAATATCTTCGTGTTCATTACAGTAACCAATATAGATTTTAATGAAATTGATCCTGTCATTATGAAAAGATTTACATACAAGGGTTTAAAATAAAATGTGCCATTGTTGAGCTTTATCTAATATAATCGAATCACATTGTGAAATGTATCATAAGAGTATTTACCCCTTAAAGCACTTTCAGAGCTTTTTTAGTGAACAACTGGTGTCCAGTGATTATCAAGCATGTATTAGCTTCTGAAACAAATGATAGACATTTATTTAATGAGGACATTGCTTGTGCATTTTATATTTCTGATGGTTTTAAGGCATTCTTGGCCCAACAATCAAAAGTTGATGAGTTTTAAATGATGTTTGCTGGTGTCTCAGTTCTGCATGTGTGAGTGCTGCAAATTCACTAACTGTGTAAACGTATGAAGGCATGCATGATTTGATGCAAGAGTTTTGGTGCCCCCACCAAACTTTGGTACTTTCTGAATGTCTTGTGCTATTATCTCCATTTCTTGTTCTATTTCATGAAATATTTGTACAGAAAGTGTCGTTTTCAAGTTTGGCTTGTGTCAAAGGGTTATTTATAAATTCATTCTTGATGCTCATTTACTGTGATGAGACTTGGCTAGAGTGCTGATATTATTTGATGTCATTTTATTTAACTGAGAAAATGAGTATCCATTTAAAGTATGTGACCTGTATGTGTATGTGCGTTTATGTAAAGATGTTTTTATTAAAAGGAGTTTTCCCCTAACAACGCTATTACATAAACCTGTGTTTTTGTAGTATTTTATCAAGGGGATATTAGAACTGCATTATAAACATTGTTATTTAAGTAGATGTACAATATCCTGGATGCAGGTACAAATATGACAAATAGCAAACATTGATGTTGATATGATGATACACTGACACCTCTACTGATTTGAAATGAGTGACAGAATACAGTATCTGACTTTGGCATTGTAAACCTAATTTCATTATTTGATGTTGATATTTATTTATTTTTTGAAATAATTAGATCAAATTTCTTTTGCGGTGCTGCTACTTAGCAGCGATATGTTCAGTTGACTTTAAGTTGCTTCCGGTTATAATTCCTATTATTGACACATTTAAATATGTATACTGGTAAAGAAATTATATGTGATGAAATCAAAGACACCTCTTGACTGAATCTATTGATGTATTTTGATTCTGATGCATTTGTTTTATATTTCAAGGAATTACATGAACAACCCTGTTGACACTTGACCTTTAGAACTTGTGTTCTAATTGGGATATGACGCAGGAAAAGTAAATTGAGTTCCTCGTACTTCAGGTCATTGATAGATCTGTAAGTTCCGTAGTTCTCAGACAAGAAATTGAAATTATCATGTGATCTCACTTTTGTTGTGTAATTGTAATAATTATATTTTCATTCACGTTGATTTTTTTATTTTTACTTGATAAATGAGAGTACTGTAATGGTATCAATTATGTTATTGTGTTGTATAAAAGATAGTCACTCAAATTTATTTAGTATTAAAAAAAAGTCTTCATTTGGAGTATGTGTTACATCAATATATGACTTTAATAGTTTAATTGTAACCAGCAATAGGCATGTCTTGATGAAATTCACGGAACTGCACAATTGTATTTTCTAAGAGAATAAGCTTTGTTTGAAATTATTCAACGACTATTAAATGGGTTCTATGCAACGTAACAAGTGTTAGAAGCTAGTTTGTTAATACTGGTTATATATATTGTCTTATTGATTGGCATTGCTCCAGTCGTTTTTATTGTGACCTTATTGAGTTTTAAAAATACTTTTGATGCCTTATGCATTGATAAACATGGATCCATTTGTGTAAAGATGATTTTCTTATATTTATTTCTTCACTACATGACTACCATACCGAGATAACTGCAATGCCCACATTACATCGAAGTTGGATTTATAAACGAATATATAGCTGATGGATTAATATTGTGGCACAGTGAAAAGTCAGAATGTTATGGATTTGAATACGAGGTAGAGTTTATAATTTTAGATAGTTATATTTATTGGAGAGTGACAGATGGGAATATTTATCGAGACTTTCTATGTTATACACAAAGATGGTTTCTTAAGAGTGTTCGGAGATCATGCCTGATGATTACACTTACCAATATGATTGTAATGAAATAATACCTGCAATTATGAAGGCATATGATCTTGTGTTTTAACATGGGGTATTTTTTTTTTTTTTTTTTTTTTTTTTTTTTTTGTCAGATTAGTTTATTCAGGTGAAATTTCAAATCTCTTTATTTTATATGAATATTTAGTTGTCTGACAACAGTTTGTGATCTAATTGTCTTAAAATGTGTCCAATGATTTTTGAAAGCATGTATTATTTGATATTAATGATAGAAATTTATTTAATGAGGACACACATGTCTTTAGTTTCATGTCGTTGTGTCACCATATTTGTTAAAATTTTCCTGACCTAAATAATATTTGATATTGTGGAAGCGTATGAGTTGGTTTTTAAATTGTTCTGCTCTTTATGTATATCAAAGTTGTTTTTCATTTCATCTCTTGTTTTTTAATCTGGTGGGAATTAAAGAAGGATTTCCTTTTTAATTATTTTTCAATTTAAATTCAAGATATTTTCATTGAAATGTATAAATAAAATGTTGTTCTTGGAATTGCTGAAATTTTAATGATTGAAAGAATTTTTCTTGGCCTGGTAAAGTACCTTTTAGAATTGACCATTCGGTACGAAGGCTTTTCTTTGAGGTTACTTTTCCATGGATAAACATTTGAATACTCTGCATTACCGGCATTTTTCATGGTTGTAAGTAATTTTAAACTGTGTGAAGTACAGTTATTTATTGTTTTTTTAATTGCTATGAGGGACCAACTTTGTTTCAGTGACAGGTTTGCTGGCACTAAGTATTTGTTCTTATTTAGGAAATAATTTTCAATCACAACGCTACTACTTGAAATCGTGTTTCTGTGGAATTTTATTGAGCGTAAATTATCACTGTGGTAATAATAAAAATATCTCAATCACATTATAAAGTCTACCTTATTTATATGGTAATGTTATTACATAATAAGTCAAGTAAATATTATAATTTATTCAATATCTTGCGTGTTCATTACAGTAACCAATATAGATTTTAATGAAATTGATCCTGTAATTTTGAAAAGATTTACATACAAGGGTTTAAAATAAAATGTGCCATTGTTGAGCTTTATATCTAATATAATCGAATCACCTTTTGAGATGTATTATAAGAGTATTTACCCCTTAAAGCACCTTAAGAGCTTTTTAGTGAACAACTGGTGTCCAATGATTATCAAGCATGTATTAGCTTCTGAAACAAATGATAGACATTTATTTAATGAGGACACTGCGTGTTCATTTTATATTTCTGATGGTTTTAAGGCATTCTTGGCGCAACAATTGAAGTTGATCAGTTTTAAATGATGTTTGCTGGTGTCTCAGTCCTGCATGTGTTAGTGCTGCAAATTCACTAACTGTGTAAACGTATGAAGGCATGCATGATTTGATGCAAGAGTTTTGGTGCCCCCCACCAAACTTTGGTACTGAAGCGAATTCTGAATGTCTTGTGCTATTATCTCCATTTCTTGTTCTATTTCATGAAATATTTGTACAGAAAGAGTCGTTTTCAAGTTTGGCTTGTGTCAAAGGGTTATTTATAAATTCATTCTTGATGCTCATTTACTGTGATGAGACTTGGCTAGAGTGCTGATATTATTTGATGTCATTTTATTTAACTGAGAAAATGAGTATCCATTTAAAGTATGTGACCTGTATGTGTATGTGCGTTTATGTAAAGATGTTTTTATTAAAAGGAGTTTTCCCCTAACAACGCTATTACATAAACCTGTGTTTTTGTAGTATTTTATCAAGGGGATATTAGAACTGCATTATAAACATTGTTATTTAAGTAGATGTACAATATCCTGGATGCAGGTACAAATATGACAAATAGCAAACATTGATGTTGATATGATGATACACTGACACCTCTACTGATTTGAAATGAGTGACAGAATACAGTATCTGACTTTGGCATTGTAAACCTAATTTCATTATTTGATGTTGATATTTATTTATTTTTTGAAATAATTAGATCAAATTTCTTTTGCGGTGCTGCTACTTAGCAGCGATATGTTCAGTTGACTTTAAGTTGCTTCCGGTTATAATTCCTATTATTGACACATTTAAATATGTATACTGGTAAAGAAATTATATGTGATGAAATCAAAGACACCTCTTGACTGAATCTATTGATGTATTTTGATTCTGATGCATTTGTTTTATATTTCAAGGAATTACATGAACAACCCTGTTGACACTTGACCTTTAGAACTTGTGTTCTAATTGGGATATGACGCAGGAAAAGTAAATTGAGTTCCTCGTACTTCAGGTCATTGATAGATCTGTAAGTTCCGTAGTTCTCAGACAAGAAATTGAAATTATCATGTGATCTCACTTTTGTTGTGTAATTGTAATAATTATATTTTCATTCACGTTGATTTTTTTATTTTTACTTGATAAATGAGAGTACTGTAATGGTATCAATTATGTTATTGTGTTGTATAAAGATAGTCACTCAAATTTATTTAGTATTAAAAAAAAGTCTTCATTTGGAGTATGTGTTACATCAATATATGACTTTAATAGTTTAATTGTAACCAGCAATAGGCATGTCTTGATGAAATTCACGGAATTGCACAATTGTATTTTCTAAGAGAATAAGCTTTGTTTGAAATTATTCAACGACTATTAAATGGGTTCTATGCAACGTAACAAGTGTTAGAAGCTAGTTTGTTAATACTGGTTATATATATTGTCTTATTGATTGGCATTGCTCCAGTCGTTTTTATTGTGACCTTATTGAGTTTTAAAAATACTTTTGATGCCTTATGCATTGATAAACATGGATCCATTTGTGTAAAGATGATTTTCTTATATTTATTTCTTCACTACATGACTACCATACCGAGATAACTGCAATGCCCACATTACATCGAAGTTGGATTTATAAACGAATATATAGCTGATGGATTAATATTGTGGCACAGTGAAAAGTCAGAATGTTATGGATTTGAATACGAGGTAGAGTTTATAATTTTAGATAGTTATATTTATTGGAGAGTGACAGATGGGAATATTTATCGAGACTTTCTATGTTATACACAAAGATGGTTTCTTAAGAGTGTTCGGAGATCATGCCTGATGATTACACTTACCAATATGATTGTAATGAAATAATACCTGCAATTATGAAGGCATATGATCTTGTGTTTTAACATGGGGTATTTTTTTTTTTTTTTTTTTTTTTTTTTTTTTTTTATTTTGTCAGATTAGTTTATTCAGGTGAAATTTCAAATCTCTTTATTTTATATGAATATTTAGTTGTCTGACAACAGTTTGTGATCTAATTGTCTTAAAATGTGTCCAATGATTTTTGAAAGCATGTATTATTTGATATTAATGATAGAAATTTATTTAATGAGGACACACATGTCTTTAGTTTCATGTCGTTGTGTCACCATATTTGTTAAAATTTTCCTGACCTAAATAATATTTGATATTGTGGAAGCGTATGAGTTGGTTTTTAAATTGTTCTGCTCTTTATGTATATCAAAGTTGTTTTTCATTTCATCTCTTGTTTTTTAATCTGGTGGGAATTAAAGAAGGATTTCCTTTTTAATTATTTTTCAATTTAAATTCAAGATATTTTCATTGAAATGTATAAATAAAATGTTGTTCTTGGAATTGCTGAAATTTTAATGATTGAAAGAATTTTTCTTGGCCTGGTAAAGTACCTTTTAGAATTGACCATTCGGTACGAAGGCTTTTCTTTGAGGTTACTTTTCCATGGATAAACATTTGAATACTCTGCATTACCGGCATTTTTCATGGTTGTAAGTAATTTTAAACTGTGTGAAGTACAGTTATTTATTGTTTTTTTAATTGCTATGAGGGACCAACTTTGTTTCAGTGACAGGTTTGCTGGCACTAAGTATTTGTTCTTATTTAGGAAATAATTTTCAATCACAACGCTACTACTTGAAATCGTGTTTCTGTGGAATTTTATTGAGCGTAAATTATCACTGTGGTAATAATAAAAATATCTCAATCACATTATAAAGTCTACCTTATTTATATGGTAATGTTATTACATAATAAGTCAAGTAAATATTATAATTTATTCAATATCTTGCGTGTTCATTACAGTAACCAATATAGATTTTAATGAAATTGATCCTGTAATTTTGAAAAGATTTACATACAAGGGTTTAAAATAAAATGTGCCATTGTTGAGCTTTATATCTAATATAATCGAATCACCTTTTGAGATGTATTATAAGAGTATTTACCCCTTAAAGCACCTTAAGAGCTTTTTTAGTGAACAACTGGTGTCCAATGATTATCAAGCATGTATTAGCTTCTGAAACAAATGATAGACATTTATTTAATGAGGACACTGCGTGTTCATTTTATATTTCTGATGGTTTTAAGGCATTCTTGGCGCAACAATTGAAGTTGATCAGTTTTAAATGATGTTTGCTGGTGTCTCAGTCCTGCATGTGTTAGTGCTGCAAATTCACTAACTGTGTAAACGTATGAAGGCATGCATGATTTGATGCAAGAGTTTTGGTGCCCCCCACCAAACTTTGGTACTGAAGCGAATTCTGAATGTCTTGTGCTATTATCTCCATTTCTTGTTCTATTTCATGAAATATTTGTACAGAAAGAGTCGTTTTCAAGTTTGGCTTGTGTCAAAGGGTTATTTATAAATTCATTCTTGATGCTCATTTACTGTGATGAGACTTGGCTAGAGTGCTGATATTATTTGATGTCATTTTATTTAACTGAGAAAATGAGTATCCATTTAAAGTATGTGACCTGTATGTGTATGTGCGTTTATGTAAAGATGTTTTTATTAAAAGGAGTTTTCCCCTAACAACGCTATTACATAAACCTGTGTTTTTGTAGTATTTTATCAAGGGGATATTAGAACTGCATTATAAACATTGTTATTTAAGTAGATGTACAATATCCTGGATGCAGGTACAAATATGACAAATAGCAAACATTGATGTTGATATGATGATACACTGACACCTCTACTGATTTGAAATGAGTGACAGAATACAGTATCTGACTTTGGCATTGTAAACCTAATTTCATTATTTGATGTTGATATTTATTTATTTTTTGAAATAATTAGATCAAATTTCTTTTGCGGTGCTGCTACTTAGCAGCGATATGTTCAGTTGACTTTAAGTTGCTTCCGGTTATAATTCCTATTATTGACACATTTAAATATGTATACTGGTAAAGAAATTATATGTGATGAAATCAAAGACACCTCTTGACTGAATCTATTGATGTATTTTGATTCTGATGCATTTGTTTTATATTTCAAGGAATTACATGAACAACCCTGTTGACACTTGACCTTTAGAACTTGTGTTCTAATTGGGATATGACGCAGGAAAAGTAAATTGAGTTCCTCGTACTTCAGGTCATTGATAGATCTGTAAGTTCCGTAGTTCTCAGACAAGAAATTGAAATTATCATGTGATCTCACTTTTGTTGTGTAATTGTAATAATTATATTTTCATTCACGTTGATTTTTTTATTTTTACTTGATAAATGAGAGTACTGTAATGGTATCAATTATGTTATTGTGTTGTATAAAAGATAGTCACTCAAATTTATTTAGTATTAAAAAAAAGTCTTCATTTGGAGTATGTGTTACATCAATATATGACTTTAATAGTTTAATTGTAACCAGCAATAGGCATGTCTTGATGAAATTCACGGAACTGCACAATTGTATTTTCTAAGAGAATAAGCTTTGTTTGAAATTATTCAACGACTATTAAATGGGTTCTATGCAACGTAACAAGTGTTAGAAGCTAGTTTGTTAATACTGGTTATATATATTGTCTTATTGATTGGCATTGCTCCAGTCGTTTTTATTGTGACCTTATTGAGTTTTAAAAATACTTTTGATGCCTTATGCATTGATAAACATGGATCCATTTGTGTAAAGATGATTTTCTTATATTTATTTCTTCACTACATGACTACCATACCGAGATAACTGCAATGCCCACATTACATCGAAGTTGGATTTATAAACGAATATATAGCTGATGGATTAATATTGTGGGACAGTGAAAAGTCAGAATGTTATGGATTTGAATACGAGGTAGAGTTTATAATTTTAGATAGTTATATTTATTGGAGAGTGACAGATGGGAATATTTATCGAGACTTTCTATGTTATACACAAAGATGGTTTCTTAAGAGTGTTCGGAGATCATGCCTGATGATTACACTTACCAATATGATTGTAATGAAATAATACCTGCAATTATGAAGGCATATGATCTTGTGTTTTAACATGGGGTATTTTTTTTTTTTTTTTTTTTTTTGTCAGATTAGTTTATTCAGGTGAAATTTCAAATCTCTTTATTTTATATGAATATTTAGTTGTCTGACAACAGTTTGTGATCTAATTGTCTTAAAATGTGTCCAATGATTTTTGAAAGCATGTATTATTTGATATTAATGATAGAAATTTATTTAATGAGGACACACATGTCTTTAGTTTCATGTCGTTGTGTCACCATATTTGTTAAAATTTTCCTGACCTAAATAATATTTGATATTGTGGAAGCGTATGAGTTGGTTTTTAAATTGTTCTGCTCTTTATGTATATCAAAGTTGTTTTTCATTTCATCTCTTGTTTTTTAATCTGGTGGGAATTAAAGAAGGATTTCCTTTTTAATTATTTTTCAATTTAAATTCAAGATATTTTCATTGAAATGTATAAATAAAATGTTGTTCTTGGAATTGCTGAAATTTTAATGATTGAAAGAATTTTTCTTGGCCTGGTAAAGTACCTTTTAGAATTGACCATTCGGTACGAAGGCTTTTCTTTGAGGTTACTTTTCCATGGATAAACATTTGAATACTCTGCATTACCGGCATTTTTCATGGTTGTAAGTAATTTTAAACTGTGTGAAGTACAGTTATTTATTGTTTTTTTAATTGCTATGAGGGACCAACTTTGTTTCAGTGACAGGTTTGCTGGCACTAAGTATTTGTTCTTATTTAGGAAATAATTTTCAATCACAACGCTACTACTTGAAATCGTGTTTCTGTGGAATTTTATTGAGCGTAAATTATCACTGTGGTAATAATAAAAATATCTCAATCACATTATAAAGTCTACCTTATTTATATGGTAATGTTATTACATAATAAGTCAAGTAAATATTATAATTTATTCAATATCTTGCGTGTTCATTACAGTAACCAATATAGATTTTAATGAAATTGATCCTGTAATTTTGAAAAGATTTACATACAAGGGTTTAAAATAAAATGTGCCATTGTTGAGCTTTATATCTAATATAATCGAATCACCTTTTGAGATGTATTATAAGAGTATTTACCCCTTAAAGCACCTTAAGAGCTTTTTTAGTGAACAACTGGTGTCCAATGATTATCAAGCATGTATTAGCTTCTGAAACAAATGATAGACATTTATTTAATGAGGACACTGCGTGTTCATTTTATATTTCTGATGGTTTTAAGGCATTCTTGGCGCAACAATTGAAGTTGATCAGTTTTAAATGATGTTTGCTGGTGTCTCAGTCCTGCATGTGTTAGTGCTGCAAATTCACTAACTGTGTAAACGTATGAAGGCATGCATGATTTGATGCAAGAGTTTTGGTGCCCCCACCAAACTTTGGTACTGAAGCGAATTCTGAATGTCTTGTGCTATTATCTCCATTTCTTGTTCTATTTCATGAAATATTTGTACAGAAAGAGTCGTTTTCAAGTTTGGCTTGTGTCAAAGGGTTATTTATAAATTCATTCTTGATGCTCATTTACTGTGATGAGACTTGGCTAGAGTGCTGATATTATTTGATGTCATTTTATTTAACTGAGAAAATGAGTATCCATTTAAAGTATGTGACCTGTATGTGTATGTGCGTTTATGTAAAGATGTTTTTATTAAAAGGAGTTTTCCCCTAACAACGCTATTACATAAACCTGTGTTTTTGTAGTATTTTATCAAGGGGATATTAGAACTGCATTATAAACATTGTTATTTAAGTAGATGTACAATATCCTGGATGCAGGTACAAATATGACAAATAGCAAACATTGATGTTGATATGATGATACACTGACACCTCTACTGATTTGAAATGAGTGACAGAATACAGTATCTGACTTTGGCATTGTAAACCTAATTTCATTATTTGATGTTGATATTTATTTATTTTTTGAAATAATTAGATCAAATTTCTTTTGCGGTGCTGCTACTTAGCAGCGATATGTTCAGTTGACTTTAAGTTGCTTCCGGTTATAATTCCTATTATTGACACATTTAAATATGTATACTGGTAAAGAAATTATATGTGATGAAATCAAAGACACCTCTTGACTGAATCTATTGATGTATTTTGATTCTGATGCATTTGTTTTATATTTCAAGGAATTACATGAACAACCCTGTTGACACTTGACCTTTAGAACTTGTGTTCTAATTGGGATATGACGCAGGAAAAGTAAATTGAGTTCCTCGTACTTCAGGTCATTGATAGATCTGTAAGTTCCGTAGTTCTCAGACAAGAAATTGAAATTATCATGTGATCTCACTTTTGTTGTGTAATTGTAATAATTATATTTTCATTCACGTTGATTTTTTTATTTTTACTTGATAAATGAGAGTACTGTAATGGTATCAATTATGTTATTGTGTTGTATAAAAGATAGTCACTCAAATTTATTTAGTATTAAAAAAAAGTCTTCATTTGGAGTATGTGTTACATCAATATATGACTTTAATAGTTTAATTGTAACCAGCAATAGGCATGTCTTGATGAAATTCACGGAACTGCACAATTGTATTTTCTAAGAGAATAAGCTTTGTTTGAAATTATTCAACGACTATTAAATGGGTTCTATGCAACGTAACAAGTGTTAGAAGCTAGTTTGTTAATACTGGTTATATATATTGTCTTATTGATTGGCATTGCTCCAGTCGTTTTTATTGTGACCTTATTGAGTTTTAAAAATACTTTTGATGCCTTATGCATTGATAAACATGGATCCATTTGTGTAAAGATGATTTTCTTATATTTATTTCTTCACTACATGACTACCATACCGAGATAACTGCAATGCCCACATTACATCGAAGTTGGATTTATAAACGAATATATAGCTGATGGATTAATATTGTGGCACAGTGAAAAGTCAGAATGTTATGGATTTGAATACGAGGTAGAGTTTATAATTTTAGATAGTTATATTTATTGGAGAGTGACAGATGGGAATATTTATCGAGACTTTCTATGTTATACACAAAGATGGTTTCTTAAGAGTGTTCGGAGATCATGCCTGATGATTACACTTACCAATATGATTGTAATGAAATAATACCTGCAATTATGAAGGCATATGATCTTGTGTTTTAACATGGGGTATTTTTTTTTTTTTTTTTTTTTTTTTTTTTTATTTTGTCAGATTAGTTTATTCAGGTGAAATTTCAAATCTCTTTATTTTATATGAATATTTAGTTGTCTGACAACAGTTTGTGATCTAATTGTCTTAAAATGTGTCCAATGATTTTTGAAAGCATGTATTATTTGATATTAATGATAGAAATTTATTTAATGAGGACACACATGTCTTTAGTTTCATGTCGTTGTGTCACCATATTTGTTAAAATTTTCCTGACCTAAATAATATTTGATATTGTGGAAGCGTATGAGTTGGTTTTTAAATTGTTCTGCTCTTTATGTATATCAAAGTTGTTTTTCATTTCATCTCTTGTTTTTTAATCTGGTGGGAATTAAAGAAGGATTTCCTTTTTAATTATTTTTCAATTTAAATTCAAGATATTTTCATTGAAATGTATAAATAAAATGTTGTTCTTGGAATTGCTGAAATTTTAATGATTGACTTTGAGGTTACTTTTCCATGGATTTTCACTATACGAATGAAAAATATATGTCGTATTTTCAGAAAAGTAAGATCGTTTTATATTTAAAATCAAATTCTGTCAAATCAAAAAGTGTTTTAAACAAAAACAAAAATTATTTTTAAAATAGTACTTTTTTTTTTTCCTTAAGAACAAAAAAATTTAGTTTATCGGGAAAATCGTTCTTTTATTAATTGTACCAAAAATATAATAAAAATTAATTTTAAAAATTTTTTCTAAAGACATATTTTAATTTAACTAACGTGATCAAACTAAGTAGTTAACTGATAACTAAAGAAAAAAAAAAAGCTTCTTCAATCTGATATAATTTTAAAAAGTAATTTCGAAGTATGTTATCCATAGAAAGCATCCGAACATTAAAAAAAAAATTATATAAAATTATTCTTTGCTTTAAACTAAATAGCTTAGCTTTTGTATTAAATTTTATAAGTTTTTAAATATTTTTAATGCAAAAGATTTTAAAAATCATTCTTAGCTATTCAAGAATAGATTTTATTTATAAACTTGCATAATAAAAAAGTAGTCTTAACGTAGAGTAGCAATTGTCTCAAATAAATAGAAATATTTGAATGTCTTTTTTGAACATTTAAATTTTGATTAACTTACATGTATACACGTAATTTCTCAAAAATAAAGCAGCATTACGACATGAAATTTTGTAATCATATAAAATATCGGTACTTACGTATTAACGCCACCGCAGCTGCAGATTTGGCGGATTTTGTGACAAATCATAAAATATATAAAACACTTTATTTAAAAACAAAGTATTTTGAATTTTGAAAGTGTTTTTATTCGGTGGAAAATGGGCCGATATAGAGTTTAACATAGATTCAAAACAGTCTCTATTTTGACACAATAGCAGCTCTTTATTGACGCAACTTCTGCTGCGGTGAAGTTAATACGTAAGTACCAAATTATCATTAAGTAGCCGCCGATTGCGATTCACTGCTCAACTGTTATTGCCAGTCTTCTGCGACTTTTCTTCCTAATGCCACATTCATTTTTCGATTCTGGTGTCGTGTTTTTAGGGGAGTGATTTTTTTTCCTCTTGCATTTTTTGTTTCTTAGTAACCTTAATTACAAAGATTTAGCGTTAGAAATCATAGGAAGGGTGGCATTTCATAAAAATACATGTTTCTAATGAATAAAACTGTATTTCTTTGAAAATAAATAATAAATCTTTAATTACTTAAGATTACGCTTTTGTCATGTCAAATTAAAACTTACTCACTCCCTCTCTGAATTTATTATAATATTATTTTTGACGTTATTATTTCTTTTGTTCAATAAATAGATTATTCTGATGTTTTAATTGTATGTTCACCTTTTAATATGCTGTATGCTTTTCTCATTCTCAAATTGTCTAAAAATAAAAACCAAATTTTGCCCCATCGAAGTTTAGGGGTCTAGAACTTGGCAATATCTTTTTTCATCGCCAAATGGGCAATAACGATCAAATATAATCAGCTTTCCACTCTAATCGGAATCTATTGATTTCGGATTTATGTTTATGCATTTAACTTCATTATGTTTGTTTTTAGCAATATATTTTTTACTTTCGTCGTTAAAATGTGCATTTTTTTTAAATTAGACAGTATTTTTAATAATCTACTGTCATAATTAATACGAAATTTTAATTTTTATTCATTTAGTATTAGTTGTTAATTAATTAATTTTTTTCATCAGTTAAAAAATTACTTGTTCATCAAATTTATTCGTAGCTTGGCTTAAATTTTTTCAATTAATCATCTTTTCAAGAAAGCTTATTTCCATGGTAACAAGTGTCATTTACACTTCTAAACTAAGTAACAGCGCGCGAGATTATATATAATATTGATTTCAAGATTTTCTGTTAAAAATGTTGATAATTTTCATTATTTATAATATTTGTCACATTTGCTAATTTTTTTGTCCGTTTTCTTTTGCATCATGAAGGTAAAAAAAAAAAGTTATTTATCACCTTACTAAATGATTCGATAAAATCGCAGAATAGGGTCCGTTGGGATTTGGCATCAAAAATGTTTTGCGCCAAATGACGACTGTTATTCTAAGTGAATAGAATTGAAATCCTACAAAGATAGCTCTATTTCGCGAAATAGAATTTTAATAAAAACAGAAAAAAAGGCTGAAAATTTTCAATCTTATCAGCAATATCCGCAGTCGAATGCCTGGGATTCTATCATACGCCATTATCAGACTATCGCACAAACTCATTTTTGATTGAGAGAATCACGATTTTTGACGAATGGATCTCTTTACATTTTGTGCAACACCATTAAATTTCTCTCTGCATCTCCACATATATTCACGAAATTTATCTTACCCTTCAGTTAGAATCATGTCCTTTACAATTAGTACATTCTTAGCGTTCAAACCTCCAAACACACACCATTCAATAATTTTCAACTTACCTTGGCACTCCAAATTCCTGCTGTAGCGCACCCTTCTTTCAATTTTAAGAAATGTCTAGAATCTTTGTTCCCGAAGTAAAAATCTACAATACCAGGCATCACTAATCGAAAGACTTTGGTCCGCACACAATTAAAGAAAACAACCACAAAGGCATGAAGTGAAACGTTATTAAAATTAAATTTTTCTTGAACTTTCCAGTAATTAAATTAAAACGCTTAATTAATCTTGGCCAATCAAGCATTAGGAGATGCCATATTTGGCAATTTACGCCCATTTGGCGACCAAAAAATTTGCAAAATCTCAGTGCGATTTGGCCAGTGATTCGCCTAAACTTGAAAATTTCTTGTTTGATATTACTTGCCTTTCAAGTGCAACGAATTGATCAGAAGTTACCCAAAGGTCGGGTTTGTAGCTAATCATATGATACTTCCACAATACTTTTCTAAATATTATAACAAATGAAATAAACTATTTATAGAAAGTATACAAAGTCCAAATTTTCCCCGGGCAACTCCTATCAGCAACTCACAAAAAACAATTCTTAGGCGCGGGCGTACAATTATAGTTTCTAAAATTGTTCGATTACAATTTGAATCTTACAGAGTAATGCATTCTTTTGTGACAATTTTAGTGGTACATAAAATTCTTTTTATTTTTCACTATATTTTAGCCAATTACTTTTTAAAACAAGCATGGAACATACTTCCTAACTAGAATATTTATTTATTTTATTTTTAACGAGAGATTTACAATCTATACTATAATTTTTGTTCGATTTCTTAGTATGAATTTCAACTTTAAAATTCAATACATTTTTATTCCTTACTAGGTGAATTTTTCATACTTGTATTTCTGCCTATTGTTGACTACCATAATTTTAATTTCGAAATTCTTTATGTGCCATTTCGTTCGTTTAGCTATGCTTTTATATGCTAATTTCAGCATTTTTTGTTTCATAACATCACATCTAACCCCATTTTTCATTGATATTCTTTTGCACGCCATTAAAGGTTTTTGTAACATTGTTTTCCAGTTTTCGATGCGATCCTTCGCTTGGCGACAAAAAACCCGCCAAATTTCAGGGTACCTTTCACTATAATTTTACAGATCTCGTAAAATTAATTTATCCATAAACCTTAAGAATGGTTAAAAAAATTACTTCTTAGGGAATTCAATTAAATGTATCCATATTTATAAAAATAATTAAGCATCTCCTTTTCTGAAATTTAAGAAAATGCCATTATTGTTTAAAGGATTGATAGAAAATTTATGTTTAAAAAGAATACAGAATCCGTATTTTTTTCAATGGCTTAATAAATGCTTATTATATGAGTACATTAAGCCCCTAGTTAAACAAAGAAAAGTACCATATATTGAAGGCAGTATATAAAGGGAGACATTCTAAAAGTTATGTGATTTTATTATTATTATTATTATTTATTTTTTATTTATTTATTTTTTTTTTTTTGAGAAAAAAAATATCCGAACTACAATTTAGTGACAAGTCTAATATACGTTGAAAAATCGATAAATTCATTTACTTACAGATATAGAAATTGAAAATACTGTTATAATTATTTTTACATTGGTGAACATTTTTACATTTTACATCCCGGCGGTGCCATGGATGTTTGTAGTGGTTCGGAATCCACTTTAAGCCGTAGGTCCCGGTCTTCTATGACTGTAAGAGCGTCACGGAGCAAAAGTCAGGCTTCTACCTACGGGTGCTCCATCACAACAGAAGCTGCTTCCTTCCCCTTCAATCATGAGTCCATATGGGCTCGTGGGCTTGGCCAGCCAAGTGGGATAAGAAACAACAACAACACATTGGTGAAAAAAAAATCTCAACACAAAGAAGAAATTAGTTTAGGGGAATGAAATTAAGGCAAAGCATTATTGTCTAGGTAATTTATTTATTTGATGAAAATTTCAAAATTACAGATTAAAGTATTCTCCAAAAGAGTTATTTTAAATGTGAAATGGTGGGGGGTACATTATTAACCATTGTGACGTCAATGCATCATATGTTATTTTGTGGGATATAGTTCCACCCAGTGTTGCTTGATCAGTCAAATAAGTTTGTGTAATAGGACTAAATAAAGGTGATTTTTTTTTTCTCTCAATATTTCAGACTTGCCATAGATGTATCCATTGTTCTTGAATTTAACAGCTGTGGTCACAGAAAGGTACTGCGTAAAAACACCAGAGTCTGACTGCACTACTGCAGGGAACAATCGATGCACGGTTGTAGCACATCGTACTGCATCTACAACAGAAATTTGAGCTTCTGTTGTCACCAGAGTGGCACAGTGAACTGTAACAAATCCATTACTTGAGCGACAGTTTTGATCAGACGCCATGTTGCGTTCATGCCAATAATTCCAAATCACTGCAATCTGCGACTTCAATGATGTAAAGTTAAGAACTCAAGGGAGGGCGGAGTGGTGATCTGTTATGTTTCTCAAATGAGAGTCGTTTCTATCATGTTCCAGTGAATGCCATATGTTGGTTAGAAGGAGGAAAGGTGAGCACTTGGGCCATTCTGCCTGCATCATAGATAAGTTAGACCTACCAATTATGGCCTAGAGAGAAATTTCTTATGACAGCAGGATCACTTTCGTAGTTACTCCAAGCATCGTGACAGCAAATTTGTACCTCAGATTGGTGACTGACTCAATTAAGCAATTAATTTTTATCATTATTCCAGAATGCTTTTTCCTTTCCTTACCACTCTTGTAACCCAACGTGTTCTATAGAGTGCTGGCATGTCCCTGGTGAAATATTTCTCCCATCGAGCATATATGGGACACTATTGAATGGCAAATCCAGCAAGTCTTTTTGCATTATCGGGAAAAGTAAATTCACCTTCCCGTAACTCTATTGCACCAATAGATTTGACAGATCCAGCGCAACAGAATGGAACTGCTCCTTCAAAATAACGTATGGTACATGTACAACACAATGGATGCAGGTTTGCATTTAAAATCGTGGAGATTAAGTAGTTAATAACATACTACCATTTCACATTTAAAATAAAACTTTTTGCGCATACCTGTTACTACAAGTAGCACAAACTTTTGCTGATGACATGAGCACACGCTAAATTGTGGCTGTAGTGCCCCAGACATGAGTTGTAGGGCCGCAAGCTTGAATCTCTGTGTCAAAATGACATATGGCATCTGCGCGACACAATATATTCACATTTTGCATATTTATTGTAAATCCTAGAGTCTACAGTAACTATTAATGTATCGCCATTTCATAATTTAAATGGTTTTTCCCGCGCACACTTTAATCGAATGAACATGTTATTTAGGCAAATGCTATACTTACAAATGCTTAAAATTCCTCTAACCTAATTTATTTTTTGTGTTGGGGTTTCATTTTCCGCCAGTGTATTTTAACAAATTCATTTTGCAGAACTTTGAGCCTTTCAGAAAATGGCAGTTGTTGGTAACCATGCTTTGTGGAAAGATTGCCTGAAAAGAGAAGAAAACATCAAAAAGCGTCATAAAATAAAATATGGGCTAAGACGGTAGGTTATTTTATGAATTATTTATTTTAAAATGTTTGGTAAATATCCAGTTTCGTGTTACTTTGATATTCTTTGTCATTAACATATTGCCACTGCAGCAAAGAACTAAAACTGGTTGATCATAAGTTCATTTTGGTTTCCTTGAACCACATTTGAAGTGGAAAAAAATTCTCTGGCTACAAATAAAATATACTATTTTTATCGATAGTTATTGAGAAAAAATGCTAACAAATAGCAATAAATATTTTTATGACATGTGTTGAATCATCTGTTCCAATTACATTTCAGAATTTTTCGTATGTAATAAGTATGCGATAGTGATTCTCAAACTTTTTTAAGGCAAGGTGCATTTAAAATCCTGTAAATAATTGTAGGCATGTATAAGTTTCTGAGAAATGTGTTATAATAATTAAGTCATATATTTCAAAAAAATATAATGCGATCAAAAAATAAAGAAAATTAAACATACCTTAAGTTTATTAATGCTTGTGCAATTCTTCATCTCATGTGTCCTAAT
This sequence comes from Caerostris darwini, assembly GCA_021605075.1. Lineage (NCBI taxonomy): Eukaryota > Metazoa > Arthropoda > Arachnida > Araneae > Araneidae > Caerostris > Caerostris darwini. Next base: position 204,770 of record BPLQ01008495.1, on the reverse strand, counting down.
TATTTTTTCTTTGTTTGGGCAGAAATACAAACTCTCATTTCCTCTTCAATACTATAAAAATTTCCTCTCTTTTAACACTTAATTGTGGAGGGTAAAAAATCCTAATTCACGAAAATTTAATATTGATAATTTTAGCTAAATATTCAAAAAAATTTTAAATATTGACACATATTCTTCTTTTGTAGAAATCCAAAAGGTTTCAAGAGAAAATTATTTATATTTCAGTGGATATAGCTACCGGTTCTTCTTTTAATATTAAACCAAAATCACTTGTCCATGAATGGGTGTTTATGTCAATCGAACTATTCAATGTTAGGTGACGGAAAATAAGAAAACCATTTTATCTTTTTAACTTGTTGAGGACCTTGGGGCAAGTTGTTCTTGTAAATCCACAAACATCTGGTACTGGGGCCTGTAGTGTATGCACAGCATTTCGACAGCCATGTTTTCCTTATAGTATTGTACCTATGGTCAGGACCGGATTTTCCTATAGGCTTACTAGGCTTCAGCCTAGGGCCTCAAGATCAAGAGGGGCCTACATTCAAATTATTAGCAAAGTTAGAATTACACTATTCTAAAAACAGTAAACACTAAAACACTGAATCGAAAATAAGAAAAAAATTCTACACTTATGAAATTCTACAATTCATACTTAAATTTTAAGTGCGAATTATTATGAAATAAATTTATCTGAATTGAATTTGCTTTAATCTTCAATGTATAGAAAATATGATAATTTTTATTGCATATTTTATTTTCGTAGTCAAAGATTTTTATTATTTGAATTTTGTTTCTTTGTAAATATCGTGTGTTATCTGTGATTAGTTATTGTTACAAGTACTACATAGGGTGCTGAGAATAAATGTTCAAATAAGTGTTCTCGACTTTTTTTTTTATTTATTTATTATCCGTGCCATATTTTTTTATGAAGATTAGTATCACTTTTTTATAAAGATTAGTACCCATCACAACATGTTTCGTTTAACATATTGATATATATCACAGTAATGATGTATTTTATTTTCTCTCGTGCAATTTACAAATTTAAAAATGGGAGGTGAAAGAACCTCATAAGTGAAATAGCCTAGGGCCTCTTTTCATCTAAATCCGGCCCTGCCTATAGTACTCCGAAGCGTAATGCATTAATTGCTAACCAATAACTGTTGAAATTGTTATTTTTATTCCGTGTTAGCCACTTATTATGTTTCCTTATATGAGAGTCTAATTTCAAATTTGATAGGCTTTCTTGCTTTTATTAGCTGGGCCTATTTTGCGCGCATCTGTGTAAACATGCTATCCCTTTTTGTAAACATAGACAAAGCGGGGATCTGTCAGTTTCAACAGAAGGAGGATCGCTTCAATACTCTACAATTGCCGATTGTTTCAATAAATTTAATTCAAAATAGCAATTTTATTCAGATTTAAATCTGAATCACATTACGTAGAGTCAGTTTCCATTTCATAACTTCAGCTGTCAAGATAGAATTATTTTTTTTTAAGTACTGAAAATAGTAATTAATTACTTCTTACTCTAATATCATAATAATAAATGTTTTGGTAAAAGTCTGGTTCCTGATATTTTTAAAATCAATCGTATGTCTAATGCAAATATATTATGATCCAGCGAAAGATTGACTTCAAGGGCTTGTAAAGAATTATACTTAATTTAAAATTTTACACTCCTTTGCAATAATCGAATAAATTATAACTATCTCTATTAGACTTTTTATGAATACCTGAAATTTTCTCTTTTTTACCACATATATATAACATGAAATTTAATTTTCGTTGTGCTTAATTTTTTTTCACACACTTTTTGTTTTGTTTTGCAAACGAGTGTAAAATTTTGAATTAAGTATAACTCTTTACAAACCCTTGAAGTCAATCTTCCCTTGGATCATAATATATTTGCATTAGATATAAGATTGGTTTTAAAAATATCATGAACCAGACTTTTACCAAAACATTTATTATTATTATTTATAACGATGAATAGTTCGAAAAAGAGTATATCAACATAAATTATTAAATTTATCATTTTCTATTTTTTAGCATTAAAGTTCTCGAAAAAGTAAAACCAACTTCTCGAATCGTTAAGACGACAATTGTGAAAAACGAAAGAATCCGTACTCCATCTACTCTTCAGACAACATATACTTGCGGACCAAAGAATGTTCTATTACCATCCTCCACAGAATCAACAATTGCTTGTATCAAGGTGGAACAGAAATTGGTTCCCAAAACGGCACTGCACATAGTCAATTCGTGTCCACAAGTCCAACCCTTCAAACTCCCAATATTTGACAAATCCTCAAGCCCTACATTAGTTATCGATAAAACTAGAGATCCGGTTAAAATCAAAGAGAAATGTACAAAGCGAAAAATTGTTGAAAAAGAACAGCCCTGCCATTTGCAACAAACGGAGAAACCACACAAGATAGGAGTTCATCATAATTTATTTACCACAGTGGGCAATCCAGTAGAAATTCCTTGGAATGCCGGATTGGAATCAGGTGATAAAATAGTAGCCAATAAAACTGGAGATGCAGTGAAGATGAAAGGGAAATGTATAAAGCGCATGGTTGTTAAAGAAGAACGATCTTTATTATGAAACCAATTATGATAGAAGTTTGTACCAAAAAGTTATTGCAGTAGACGAATAATGAAGATTATCGATTTTAAAATAATTACCACGAACTAAAACAGATAATAAAATTATTACATGGAATATCAAAAAATACTAATCAAATAGCAAGAACGAAAAGAATGATTTAGAATAGAAAGTAATTAAACTTTTCTAAGAAGTAGAAAAGAAAATTAAAATAATTAAATTATATTTTTTTTACAAAACAAAGTATTTTCAATTTTTAGATTATACAATTTAGTATTTAAGATTAAAAATAACATTTTAATGTCATAAATGCTATAATCAGATTGTCACTATATATTTTTCATACATTCAATAAAAGCTATAGAATGAAACTCATTTTGGTTGATCAATTTATTGTGAAATTTTAAATTTTTTATAAAATATGCATCAGTACTTAACCTATTAACCGCATGCCAGTGATTGATGGATTCCGTTGCCATTGGTGAATGTCAACCAAGTCTTATTTCGGGAAGGAAATGTTCGTTGCATAAATTATTTGACATATAAGAATGTTCATTTGTTGTTCGGATGGAAAATGTTAATACGAGCGATCAATCGCTGGCATGCGGTTGATATGAGAGTACTGAAATACCAAATATTATTTTGGATAATTTAAGTCACATTTAAACTGAAAAACAATATACAATACGCGAATACATTTGGGTAATAATAAATATATTTTTTTAAATAGTTATGTTTGTTTTATTAATATTGTCTTAAAGGTTTTTGTTTGTTAACTATCAAAGTAAGATCAGTATAAAATTACGGAACGATTCTACTAACAAAATTTTATTAAAACTTTTAATTAACAAATTCAAAAAAAATTAACTTCCACAGTTGAATTACAAACAAACCAGTTTTTATCATGTACATTAGTAGGAGGTACAGAGCTTGGAGAAAAGTTGGATTAAATTTCTATTATCCTTGGAGAATATTTCCTTTAAGATTCGCTTCAGATGATATCAAACCATTTATTCGACTTTTGGTTTGGTTTATCGCACTACGGTCTTTTTTTTTTTTTTTTTTTTTTTTTTTTTGCACATGAGGGCTAATTAGATCGGGACCTACAGTTTCTTGTGTAATCCGAACCATTAACAAACATCCATCTCCCGGCTATTGAATCTGAAGCACCAAAGAACTAGTGCGCCAGCCACTTGGTCATCAGGCCACGCAGTTAGACCATCAGTTTTTGGAGGAAGAATTGTTGAAAATGAATTCTTTACCCCTTTAGCCTTCTACATGCCATGGACCACAATCGATACAGTTTTCTGACGTTACGTAGAAAGATCAAAATCAAGAATTTTCATTTTATTCTTCAGTTGGCACAAGCCGTTCATTTCCTTTCTGAACTACGAAGATAATGATTTACTTCATAGACAATATTTTATAAATATAATATATTATATCTATATCTTTAATAAGACTTGTGGATGAATATTTGGAATTTTTTTTCTACCACAGGCACAAGGCACGAAGTTTAGTTTCCTTCGTAAATAATTTTTACACACACAGTTTTTAATTAACTGAAAAAAAAGCTGAATTCTAATTATGACAGTCCAGCATCTGAAAGGGTATTCTAATCTTTCCATACTGTGTGAAGGAGGCACTTCCATCTATCCCCATCAGTGAACTGTTCGTAACATATATATATATATATATATGAAGGGAATATGCAGTTTCCAATGTATTAAAAACAAAGAAGGAAATAACTAAAAGAAAAAAAAATCAAAATTTGTCCGAAATTTGTTGACAACAGCCCCTTCCTCACTCTCAAAGAAAAATCTTAGTATGTCAAAACACTGGTAATATTTTATTTAATATAAAAAAAAATACGTATCGTAAAGTATGTAGCTATTGTAACATTTGATTAGCAGATCAAGAAAGCAAAATCAGAAGTCCTCCATGATTGGTAACAACAATGTGACTACGTTTCTGTAATAGATTCCTTGTTTTTCTGTAAATGTAAAGAACTAATAAATGTTCATTGAGTTTCTCACTGTTGAACTCACTGAGCTATTTACAATATAAAATTAATAAAATGTAATAAAAAGGTTAAAAACATGTTTCCTTAAATAGAAGAGAATAAATTTAAGCTTGAGTTCCAGTATAATTTTATAAAAATGTTTCCATGTTAGAAAAATTCAATGTTGTATATGGTAGTAAGTATAATATAAGAATGAGAAGAAACATTAAAATAACATTTTGACATTTTTAACAAGGTTTTAAAATATATCTGCTTAACCTAAAACCTTGAATAATCTACCTCATTTGTAAGAAAAATCAGGAAGAACTTTTTTTAATCATCTTAAAAATATAATACAAAATTCGTTTTAATACAAAAGATATATAATGTACACTAATAGTTAGGTTTTGAACAGTAATGTTAGTTTATACATAGTTGTATATATACAGGTGAGCAAAAAGTCTTTCCCTGATTATAAAAAGAAAACTATTATAATTAGAGATATGTTTGTTTGGATACATTGTAAGTATTGTTATGAAGGTTTTTAATAAGATCACTCACTTTTGTAAATTTCAACATGTGATCCCCTTGGTAGTTGAGAATGTCAAAGCTGTTCTCGAGATATGTTCTTTAACTTGTTGTTTATCGCAGTAAACACAGCATCTTTTAGTACACAGCGTCTTGAAGTTCTTCGGAGCCAACAACTGGGGAGGTAGGAACTCTGCCCTTCATACAGTCCCAAATTTAAAAAATAATCAAGAAGGAGCAATAATAAGAGGCTATGGTATTAGTCTATCTCTTCCAGCCCACCTTCCAGGAAATTTCACGTCAAGGAATTCATGAACTAAGAGACACCAGTGAGCAGCTGCTTAGTCTTGCTGATAATCTATGATGGAAATTCTTATAATTGAGATTCAAGGAACGATTCCAATACGTCATAGTAAACGTTAACGTAGATGTTTTGTTTCATGAATGAAAATTGCATACACAACAATGACCTTGTTATGCATGAGGCTTCACTAAACATTAACATCATGTGCTGACATTTATGTTTAGGGTTGCCGCTCACTTCCTGTGCAGTAACATATGGATTCTGTGATCCCCAGATCATGACATTATGCTTATTTACTTTTTCACAGACATGAAAAGTTGATTTATAAAAAAATATAAATGCGATTTATGCAATCGTTTTCAACATCCATTCTATTCAGACGTATTGCATGAAAAAAAAATGTTAAAAGTTAACTATCGAATGATACCAAAATTACATTATTACATTCAACTGTTATTTTGTGATTATTTTTTTTAAATCAGGTCCAGCCTGTATCTATTTATCTATATACATGAAATAATATGTTTTTTTAGTAGATTTAAAGAAACGATCTCAAGGGTAAAACATTTTAGTAGTTCCAATGGTATAGAGTATCTTATAGTATGCAAAAGTGTTCCTATGGTATGCAGGAAATATTACACATATAAATTTAGTAGATCCCGACACTCGTTGAAAATTAGAATTAATAATCATTTCATCTCACAAAAAAATGAACCGATATGTGAAAGCAATCTCAAAAATTAAATATGTTTTCCATATCAATGCAAAAAAATTGTCTCATTTATCAGAAACAAAGTTGCAATAAGATGCTTTTGTGGGCTCTGACATAAGAAAATGGATTCTCGAACCATAATTTTAAAGCTTTAATTAATTCAAAAGAAAACGTGCAGGGATTTCACATGAAGTTGTTTTGAATTTCCATGAAAACCAGAAAAATCAGAGAACCCGGTGTAATATGGTCTCAAGGCCACTCAAACTTTTCCCCTGAAAATCTTGGAGCAATGAGCGAAGAAAAGACGGATATTTTCACCAAGATATTAATAAATTGGAAAAACTACACCAAAGTGATTGGAATGACAATAGGACGGGAAAATATTGCTTCAAGATTTCTCCAACTAGAATTTTGGAAACATCACATATGAGAAAGATTTACAACCACACTTTTACCACACACACACACACACACACACAAAAAAAAAATTAATTACAGACATTTGGATTACTGAGAAGAAACACAATTCCTAACCTCCAAAAAATGCAAGTGTAAGTATTTCTATTTTTTCTATATATATGCAATTCACTTCACTGGATTTTGGCTTTATAAAGGCTTAAAAGTAATGGAGTTAAAGTACCAGAATACATTAAAAAAACTTTAAATTATGAAAAAATTAAATTTTTTTCTGGGCCTATTTTATCTATGTAGTATTATGCACAGCAAACCTTTAAACAGTAAAAAGCAATAAAAGTATTTATACCTTGTGAAAAAAGTTTATTTATGAAATGCCAATATTATTTATATCATTAAATATTAAATAAAATAAAGAGAAAGTAAAATTAATTTTTTCCAGACTTTAATTATCATTTTATTACAGTTGCTTGCAATTTAATTAATTATATTGATAATTAAATTATTTTTTTTATATCTAATCGACATACTTTAAAAATAGCTCCAAAATTTATTTATTGTTTAAAATCTGCTATAAGATGAAAGTGAGTAGGAGTGATCTAAAGAAATTTAAGTTGAACAGAGTGAATAAGAAATTATTGAAGGGATTAAAAGAGATTGCTTTAATCATAAAGTCGTGTTTCAGCCTAAAATCAAGATGACTTAAATAGCGGTTGAATCCAAAATGTACAAAAACATTATTCAGCCTTATTTTAAAAAATGCCTGATGAACGGTCGTTCTTTTGTTTCGGATTTTCATTTTAGCTGATTCGTTCTAAAAGATCCGTTCATTCACGTCCACGATTTGTAACGCTGATGCAATCATCCGGGTTTCACCCATCACAAATAAACAGTAAGAGCAAAAGATTGCTTGCAAACATAGGTTTCAAAATCAGATTAAAAGTAATAAAATTAAATAGCTTTTATTCCACTATGAGTAAAAGGGATTTTTTTAAAGAAGATTTTAAATTTTACAGGAAAGAAAGAAAAAAGCCTTCTCCAAATTTTGATCAAGTAATCGATTTCGATTCGAAGCACCACGTGGATAATGTCATCTGTGTAAATGAAAATTATTTAAAAATGCCCTCCAGTGCCACACAGTGTTTATCATGTGAAAAACTTGGTCTTCGAAATCATCTGACATGGAATTTATTTACTTTGAAAGGATTAGACGGATTTGTTTATATACAAAATCCTTTTTCAGTGTCTGGCCAGCAAGCCTGGATCAGAAATTGTCTTGAAAAATATCCAAGAAAACCATCAATTACTAATCTTGATATTCACTACTCTAATGTGGATGACATTTGGTCTTTGAAAAATTCTTCTGATCCAGAGAAAAAGAATTATTTGAATAAATTGTGTTGGGCTACTCTTGGTTATCATCATAATTGGGACACTAAAGTATATAATCCTAATTGCCAATCAAACTTTCCTCATTGTTTGGAAGATTTATCTAAACATGTTGCTAATTATTTAGGGTTTTCAACTTTCAAGCCTGAAGCGGCCATTATAAATTATTATTTTTCAAAATCTAGATTAAGTATACATAATGATCATTCAGAAGAAGATATGGATGCACCTATAATATCTTATAGTTTTGGGCAAACGGGCATATTTTTAATAGGCTCTGAAAATAAATGTGATAAACCATTTGCAATTTTTTTAAGAAGTGGTGATATAATAGTCATGTCGAGATCTTGCAGGCTTTCTTATCATGCAGTACCTTGTATTATATCAGAAAATGTTACTAATAGGTATTATGATACTGAAATTAATGATTGGTTAGAATTTCATGAGTATATTAATAAGTGTCGCATAAATATAAGCGTTAGACAAGTATATAAAAACAAATATTGATATATTAGGATTAATGTAACTATTACATATTTTATTTATAGAAAATTATATTTTTAGAATAGTATTAAGAGATTTAATTTTATATTAAAGTAATTTTGCTAATGTGTAGTGGTTCGGTAAGAACATAATCTATTAGCAATTCTTCAGAAATATAGGATTCTTTTTCACTTATTTCCAGAAATATGTGAAGAATCATATTTCTTGATATTTATCTTAAAGATCTATTCTTTTAAATACAAGATTACTATATAAATATATTTTTATATATTTCTCTAAAAAATATCAATAGTTAGTACACACTGCCAGTTCTTCGAATTTAAGGAAAATAAAACATTTGAGCTTAATTATGCAATCAAGTATTCATGTAGAAACCTATTTTGTATATAAAAAAGTTAGAATTGTAACTATAATAATACACTTCCTTATAATATTTTTAACAATTAAAATTAAAGCACTTTTAAAATGAGGTAAAAATGCCAATTGTCTCATGCCTTGTTGTAAATACAGAAAACTATTTTTATGAGGAATAAATACTCTATATTCTTTATAGAGAAAAAATTATTGCATCATTAAATTATTATATTAATTATTGTATGTATCTGTAAATTTTTACTTAAAGGGTTATATGTCTTATTTCATTGAAACATCAGTTCTCATAATTATCTATAAATGCTTGATTACAATAAGTTTTGAATTAGCCCTGTATATCTAAACTGTGAGCTTCATTTTGTGATATTTATGTTTAGAACATTAAGTTTCAAAACTTATCTAGCGAAAAAAATTAGAAAACATTTTTTCTGTGTAGAAAAATATTTGTAAGATAATATGAATCTTACAGATAAATTCAATAGTTATGATGAGGCACTTAAAAATCAAAGCAATATTGGCAAACTAGATGCCACCAATTGCATCAAAATGAAATTTATTCATATCTTTAATATATTAGTTAGAAATTTGGTAAAAAAATATGAATTTTCTGTTAAGATTTATTTCAGAAGATTTTTTCTCAAAATATTTGCCATCAGTTTTTTAAATAAAGTTTTAATTTTTTATACTTCTAAATAAAGTGTGCTTCAAAATTGGAAAGTCTTTATACCCTTTTTTACTTTATTTCTCCAAGTCCTCACTCTCTTGCTTCTTGTTTTATACTATTTTCATATTATTTATTAACGTGGAAAGAGGAAAAAAATGCTCGAGGAAGAAAAAAAAAATTTACCTTGTGCTCTCATTTCTTCTGTTAAATACCAGTCTTTGGTCTGAAAAGGCTGATGTTTTAAAAGTTTTTTTAAGAGTATTTTACTTTTTTATAATAATATTTAAATTCAACTATTACATACTTATAAGGAGCACCCCATAAACAGTTTTTTTTACAAGATAAATTTAATATAAAGAAATTAACCAAAGCAGAATGCATTCTAGTAATGAAATACACAAATTTTAGTCCTTAATATTAACAACAATTTATACTTAATACACAAATATACATATTTTTATTAAATATAACTAATTAATATAAACTTACTTTCCTCCCTGGTTATAATAACGTTAATCCACAAAAATTTGTACAAGCAAACACACATCTAGCACGTATAAAATTAAATCAATCGTAAATCAGATATTTTGTCAAAACCTGATTGGCGATCATAAAAAAAAGTGTTGTTATACACATTAATTACCAAAATTGAGGAACCATTGCAAATTTGGTATGAAACTGGGATTTGGCGAAACAAGAGTCATTATCAAAGAACTCAAAATGTACGTCAATGCATCACATCAATAGTCATAGATTGTAAATGACTATACATTTTCGTGCCTCAACTTACAATATGCTATTGTAGCTTCTCAAACAAAATGCAATTTTTAAGGGAAAAAAAGAAAATCGTATAACCTTTAGAACTGTGCCGGTTACATAACTTTTTTGTTACCTTTCTAACATACAAATATAACAGTGGGTTACTATTTATATTTTTTTGTATGCCTACAAAAATTGATACAATCCCTATAAAAATTGATATTGTAAAGGATTAAAACAATTTTTCTGTGTTGAAATCTTCTGTTCTTTTAAAACCAGATAAATCTACTTTTATATAGTAATAAATTTCCTTTCGTTTGTATTCTGGTGCAGTTTCAAATCGAATTGTATATTTGTTACACATATGGAAATTATATTAAATTTTGGCAAAAAAAGCAAAACTTGAATGCAATTTTGTAAATTGTTATTTTTTAAGTTAAAAATTATTAAATATTTATTAACTAAATGTCGAGCATTTGAGTATATATATTTAAAAAATTATTCAGATAAATTGCTTCTTTTATTATAAAATCAGTATTTTGAGCCATATGTGTTGCTTTTTTTTTTCGTAATAAATTATATACTTTATAGCATTAATTAGATTTACAAACTATTAGTATAAGAAAATTTTTTAAGAGTACTACTGTTTTACCAAAGTAATGTACAATCACCGGGAATTATAATATACCCTATATATTGTGACAACTTAATATGTATATTGCAAATTATCATTGATTCTTGTTAAACTGCTCATAAAAAAAGCTACAATGTTTTATTGAAAAACAATTTAATAAGGCATAATTATGATCATTAGGCTATATTTTTGATAAAAATGTACATTTATAGTTATTGTTAAAATAAAACAATTTGTATTGCAAATCTTAAAATATAAATGTAGTTTATCAATAAAATAGTGTACAAAAATAAAATAAAATTTATGTTTTGACATGCAGGTACTTCTATATTTTTTCCAATCCTGATTACAGTTACAGCATAACTTTCTAGACAATGTTTTAAAAGTCTATATTTTTATGCTTTTGAACTTTGATACAATAATTTGTGTGTATTTATTTTTTGCATATATAAGCATTTGCAATTATGTCTTATTTACATTTGAATTAAAAATATTTTTCTCTACACTGTGTGAAAAATTAAATTCCAATTAGAATTTTGACTATATTTTATGTACACCTGACAAAGAAGCAACATTCATTAAAAATTGTCATTTGAGAAATTTATGCTTAATAATTATCATATGATTTATCTCAATTGATACTGTTATCTATAGAAATTAAATATATATTCTAATGATTATTCATTTAACATGAAAATGATATATATGTATTAAAAACAATATATTTATGTTATATAAATTCCATAATACAGGTTTTGCAGTCCAAATTCTCCTTTTTGTAAACCAAACTTATGGTTTTATTTATATGTTTATAAAGATGTATATGCACATGGGTGTTTAAATATGTATTTTACTAAGAGTAGTAATGTACGCTTAAATATACATTTTTTCAGTGAACATTATGTATGCACCCTCAGTAACAAGTGCATATTTACTTATGTATGCCCATGTGTCGGTACATACATATGCATAATAAGGCATATGCTACTTAATTTTATACTATTTAGCAATCGTATGATTGATATGAAACAAAGTCACATAATTTATATAGAAATTAAACTTGTTCATTTCATATGGTATCGGAAATTCAATACAAAAATTAATTTATTGGTATATACATTAATTTCAAGAAGAAAATCATAACTAGAACAGAATGTTAAAAATAATTTATTTAATGTATATTAATAAATGCATCAAATATTTTAGAATTCTTAGCAATGAATATTTTTAATGGATTTTTTATAAATATATAATTATTAAATTTTTTCTCTGAATTTTGTTTTACTACTTTTTTTTAATATTAAATATGCTATTTAATTGAAATACAAATTATTTTAGCAAGAAATAAGATTCATTTAAAAGTATCAAATGATATGTACTTTTATGGTTGAAAAGAAAGAAAAACATGTATAACTTTTAATGACAAAATTACTAATTGCCTGATTAATCAAAACCTCTTTTAATAGTACATCTTTGGATTTATAGTTTCTGATAAATCTTGCGATACATTTCTTTTTCTAATTATATCATTAAATAATTGATAATTATCATTTTTTTCTGCACATAAGACATCCTATAAGCTTCAATAAAATAAAACAAAATATATTATACTTTATTATTAATGAATAACTATATTCAATAAATGATTTCATAAAATACAAGATTATACACAAAGATAGACAAATTCCATAATGTTTCCATCTGACAAAAAAAATTGCAATTTCCATAAACAATATATAGCATTACAATAAAAGAAAAATATTTACATTGATTAATTGGGCTATTTTTTAAAAACATGTATTATAAAAATGTAGATAATTTTAATTAAACTATTTTTATCAATTTCAAAAATTTTATTTAAATTTCAATAAAATGTTTTATTTATAGAAACTTATAAATAATTTTTACTATTACTCTAACATTTATTTTAAAGAGAAGAAACTTTATTATAAGCATATTGATATTTTTTGTACTTGAATATGCTGATTTTAAATTCATAAAATTTTGAATATAATTCATTTTACAAAAATAAATACAACTTAAAATCAGCAGCACTATTGATTTCATAAACAGATGATGTAATAATCTAAATAAATTTATTTAAACATTCAACTTTTTACATCTAAAACAATAAAATTTTAAAATTCATTTCAACTTTATATATGATATACCAAATGCAAATATATACATTCCAAATCTATAATTTTATTTTCAGTTTAATTCTTGAATTTCTTTCTAATGAAAATGTTTAAAATCCGCTATCTCGTGGAATGTGATCCATCTCTTTGAGTGGCCTGAAAAATAAAATTTAAAAAAAAAAATTTTTTTACTGATAATTACTATTTAACAAACTATTTAAATTATATTTCTAATATATTATTATAAAAATTATAATTTTATCTTAAAAGAAAGCTTGTTGGTAGAAAAGAAGTAATTTTAAATCAAGATTTATTTGGCTTTCAGAATTTTAATAGTCTATTAAATAAAATGTCAATGTAGATAGAACTGGACTGACTAATAACTTATAGCATATAATGGAATTAATGGATAAAAATATCTTCATGTAAGAGAATAATGTATATTGCAACAACTCCTCTTTAATTCAGCAGATTCTATAATCCAGCACCAATCAATCCTCCCTTTCATATGAAATCAGGGCTTTGTTGAACTTGATGGCCAGATGGCAACACAATGCTGTTTGCATTTTTGCTCAATGTTTATTATAACTGCCGGTTTCGATTACAGTACAATGCTTTTTCTTTATTTAATAAGTACATTTTTAATCATTTAAATTTTTAAGTGAAGTGATTTTTTTGATATCCCTTCTTAAAACTATATTGACTGCTATTCTGGCATGGCCATGGTCCTGAATTAACATTGCACATAGTTAATAGAAGTAAAGACTATCATGATAGAATTTTTTTAAAATAAAATTATGTATTCTTTTAATAATTATGTATTATTAAAGAAAATTAAAGATTAATTTTAATACATTGTTAATGAATGCCATTGTCCTCCACCTTAAATATTCAAATATATTCTTCAAAATATTCAATTATATTCTTAATCCTATTCCATACCTGATGAGACGTAAATATAGGCATATTAGTTTGAGTCATAACTACAGGATCCAAAAGCAAAGGCACAGCCACAGATGATGGCACAGTTTGTGAAAGGTTAGTGACTGGCACAGTAGTACAACTGCTTATAGGCGTTCCATACAAAATTGGAGTAGCAGGTGGATGAAGGATAACAGAAACAGGAGTGGAGGACAGTCTACTTTCATCTAATGAATTTCTTTTTGGAACAGGACTAGATGGGGCATTGATTGGAGTAGTTTCTTGAACTTTCTCACCTACATTTTCTGTTTCCTCTGAAAAAAAAAAAAGACATTTGAATATTTTATATAATATTCACATGTGAAAATATATTGTTCTAGTATGCGCTTTTGAGGATCCACCAATAAATGAAAGTAACAAAAAGAGTAAAATTTATTAATTAAAACAATAATTAATCTCTTTGCAGACCACAATAAAATTTTATTAAAAATAAACACGACCAATTATTTTACATTAAAAATTTATATGGAAAATGCTAAAATTTACAACATTCAATCATATTTTGAATTATTAAAGCTCTTTGGTAAAGAGAATGTATATCTCCTTAACTATTTACTTAAAATAATGATTAACATATGATATGTATCTATGAAGAAAGTTCTTAAAGTTTGAATTTAAGTAAAATTTTAGATACATTCATAAATTTTAAACTTAAAAATCATAAATAATAAAATAATTAATGTTTTTCCACATTTTGATGAAGTTTATAATATTAGCAAAACGTAAAAATCAAGATGATATTATACTAAAATGAAATGGGTGGAACAATAGCTAAAAACAATTTCTTGCGTGTTGTTGAAAGTTTAAATGAAAGAAAATACTTTAGGATAAGTTTTATCTGACGATTTCAATATTAATATTAAAATCTATTGATTAATAAACAAAAATGAATATTATAATAATTATTGTTTAAAGCCAAATTGTGCTTATAAAAATTATTTAATAATCACTATCCACTGAAGAATAAATTAGGTATCATATTAACTGAATAAATTTAAATCCTTATAATTCAATTTTGTATATATACATGCCATCACATTATATTTTTTAATATAAGCAGAGTGCATTTTTCTTCAAAACATTTGGCCAAAGTTCAAAACCCATACATAAGCCAAGATAATAATAATAAATATAATTTTGTTTATAAAGTTACAGTATGGGAAGCATTGAAAGTGATGATAATACATATCCAAACATTCCAATGAATGAAAGTGAATTTGACAACTATTTGGAAATTCAGATTCTGAAACAGATTTCTAAGGATTTATATGACTTTTTTTCTCTTTTTGCATAAAGGTTGCATTTACAACACACCCCAAAAAGTAAGATAAAAGTGATTTTCTTTTCGTTATTTTTATGTACTAATTACGATAATTATTTTCTTTACAGATAAAGTAAATGAAAATGAACAGTCATAATTGATTGTTAAAAAAAAAAAATGGCTTAATTTTTTTAAAAATCAGAATAAATTGCATAACTTTTAAATAAATATAAATATATTTAATAGTAACAGCAAATTCGAATTTACATAAATATAATGATTAATTGTAATATTAATTTGGTAACAGATATTTAATACTTATCTGTTAGAGTTAAAACACAAAAAAGTTAGAATGATTAATTATTGAATCAATGCAAATTGGGAGTAAAATCAAAAATAAGTTAATCCTAATTATTAATATTATAAAATTGATTGCCACAAAATAAATAGAATTACCAAAGCATAATTTAAAAAAAATTATTTCAAAGTTGTTTTTTTAAGAAATTCACTATTATGCTATTACAAATTATTTCACTTAATATAATCTATTGTAGAAAATCACAAGGTTTTAATCAAAAAATTTTCTTCATTCTTATTCTAAAAGTAAACATGCTTGTGTCAGCAAATCATGATAGATAAAAATATAGCTATAAGCAAAAGATATATATATATATATATATCTTCTTAGAGCAATTTGATAGCATATATATATATATATATATATATATATATATATATATAACCAGAAGTAGAACATTACATATATTTGTAATTTTTTTTATTTCAATGTATTTTATCTTACTGCTTAATTTTTTTTTTTTTTTTTTTTTTTCTAATGCAGCTGGCAAACAGACATGGACGTCTTACTGTTTAAAATAAAATAGTAAAAATAAAGCAATAATGTAAACAAAAATTTTTAAATCTAAGAAATGAATATTTAATGTTAGATAATTGAAATTTTATTAATCATATATTCTTATTACACTTACGCTTTGAAGGTTCTTCCGAAATATCTTTACTTGATTCCAGCACTATTTCTTTCTGCTCCACAGTTTTAGATACTGGTTGTTTAAAAAGTTCATTTTTAAGTCCAGGCAAAAATGCATTTATGCGATCCCAAGTTATGTGCCACATTTGACATTTTTCATTATTACCACCATCTTCAGGACATTCAAATACTCTTGCAGTGTCCATTACGAGTAGCATATTTTTCAGAGATTCAGGAATGGCTTCAGCCTGGAGTGGGAAAGGTTTATATAAAAGATACAAATGCTTAAAAACATTAACAATCTACTAGTAAAAATAGTTACTCTAATAATAAATAGTTGCAATTTAATGAAATTATAAATTAGATTGTTTCAAACATAATATTGTAAGTAATACAGTACAAATTGTTTAATAATTTTATTTATTATGTTTTTTGTTTCCCATTATATTGCTAATTTATTAAGGGTAATGTTCAAGTGATACACTAAATTTTAATGTAATAAAATTTTTCATTGGTAGTTCACCTATTTTGTAATCCAATGAAATTATGTATTTTGCATATAAAACAGAGAGCTAAATATAATTCTATAATTTCTTTATTTAAGGAGATTTCAAATTTTATACATAAATAAAATACAAGTGTAAAAATATCGTATCATGCAAGCAAATTATGAGTAGAATGCAGAACTTTTATATAAAAATAATTGACAAAAATTATCCATATTAATCATTTTGCAACAAAAAGTATTAATAATTTCTCGAATACATTCAGGGCTATTTTAATTTAACTCTAACCTATATGTTTAGATAATATCAATTGTAACAATTTGACTTGAATACAAAGAACTGATACTATTTTATTTTCAATGTTTTTAGAATGTTACGTAATATACAATAAATAATATGCATTATTATGAAATACATACCATTTATTTTTGGATAAATATTTGAATATAAATAATTTTTCTGATTATTGAAAATATCACTGATGTACTTTGTAAAAAGAAATGCAATTTGAATAAATATCAACAATTGTAAAAGCTGCAACTCCAATTATCCCAATCATTTATGCACTTTTAATGAGCAATAATATTTTTTAATTTTAAAATAGAAAGTAACTAAACATATCATAGATACATTGATATTTATTTAGTCATATCTTTTTTCATTATATTGCTTAAATACTTTAAATTTAATACATATTCATTTTTTTTTTAAATTTAGAAGTGTTCTATACATATGTTCAATTGACTAATAGATATGCCTCTTGAAATTAGCTTGACAAATTATAAAACCATCAATATAATGAAATATTAGCCAACTTAAAATATATCAAACCACTAAATGTAGTAACTTTAAAACATTTTCTGGTCTTAAAATGAAATGAGTAAATTTTCTTCAAATAATTTTATATTTTACCAGTAAATCACTGCCATCAGCATGCATATATTTGTCCATAAACTCGAGAATTGTTAGCCACAGAGCCATGAATGTTGGCAAGGTTAGTAGTGGACTTAAATGCTGAAGAAATACCTATGGGAAATATGAAAATTATATCGTAAACAAGTTTAATATTATTAAAGAATTTCGACTATTAAACATAAGCAGAATTAAAAATACATCATTGAACATATAATTTCAATTCAGCTAATTAAATTTTTTTTACAATTTATCTTTTCACAATCTTATTTCTATCAAAACGAGTTTCCATTATCTTGTACATGTTTTTCGGAATAATTTAGAAGTATTAACAGATGAAAGATATGCAACCAATTATAATTATTTTTTATTGCTAATTATAATTGGTTGCATAACTGTATGAAATAACTCATATTCCTTAATAATTGTTATTAAATCCAATTACACAATATGTCTTCTACACATAAATTATTACTAAATCTATCCATTTTTTTTTTTAATTTATGTTTTATAAATTAATGAAGAAATCAAAGGTAATTATATTTTAAAAATATTTTAATTTTTTTTATTATTCAGTTTTAGAAATCTTTTCCAGTCTAAGAAACTTCAACATAAGCTTTTTACTCACGAAGAAAAGTTTGCATCTGAAATGGTTGCTTTAAAAACATGACTGCAATATATTTTAAAATAAAACTACAAATAAACAACTTTTGATTTGTAGTTTTAGAAACAAAAAAAAATAAAATAAAAAAAATACTAACTTTACAAAGAAGAGTTGCACCTCTCATTCTAGTTTCTTCCATTCCAATAGGATCATTTGGACTGATACTTTCTAAAAGTTTAGCAAGAAGTGGAAATAATACCTAGCAAATAAAGATAAAATTAGATGATTAAAAAAAAAAAAATGTTTATAACATTTTGAATGTTGGCAAGGTTAGTAGTGGACTTAAATGCTGAAGAAATACCTATGGGAAATATGAAAATTTTATTACTACACATATTAATAATATTACGATATCGTTCATTAATGATATCATAATGATTAATATATATCCAAGAAAAATAAATATATTATTAATTCTGATGATGAATAATTTTTCATTATTTATTATATAAACTAAAATTTTTATATAATTACAACAATCACATTAAAATTTGAAAATATTGAAGGAAATTTTATTTTCAAAATTTTTGTTTGTCTAAAATTTAATTAGTTTTATAGCAATTTTAAAATATTTACTTTATTGAAACATGATTCCCATTCTAAAGGAGTGAGTGTTTGTAGGTCATGTACTAAAAGAGCTCGGGGCAATAATGTTAAAGCAGCAGTTCTTATTGATCTCTTAGCATCACAGCAAAGACGTGCTATACCTAAAATAACAAAAACATGATAACTTTATTTTGTAATGCAACAAATAAAAGAAACACTTTTAAATGCTATAACATAAGAAATCAGATATCAAGCATTTATTAATAAACAAAAATACTGCTTTTTATCCTATACATGGGCAATGATGTAATTATGCAGCAGAAAAATAAAAACAGTTTAATAGTAGTAGGCTAATTTATAATTTTATAATTTTCAAATGATAAAAATGATGCTATTTTTAACACCCTATCTTGTGTTCATAAAAGGATTTAAGTGTGCAATGTACTAAATAACCTACATAATCTATATCTTTTTTTTTTTTCAACTAAATGTACTCTCTCTTCAAATGAATAAAAAAACATTGACATCAAAGACTGTATTTTTATCTGCAATTAGTTATGTAATTCGGTGGATTTTTACTAAATTAATAAAAATGCAATTCTATGAAATTTCCAAAATAGCCTTGAATAAGATTTTTTAACTTAGAATTTGGGTATATACAAAAATAATGGAATATCATATATTTATTTGGAAGTTTGAATTAACTCTTATTTTAAACTTTTTTTTATTTAGTTCAAAATGAATGTCAAAATTTCATATTATCTAAAATGTTTATTATTAAAGCTTCAAGAATGAAGCAAAATATATGACAAATTATCCACAAAATATATGTCAAATATAACATTTTTATAACACACATAGGACAAATATAACTTTTTTTAAAGAATAAATTCTACAAAGATATAAAAAATAAGACTAGTTTTTGTAATAATATAGATACTAACCTTGCAGCAGTGGACACCAACAACTGGACCAAAGACTAGTTATAGGTTTGGCTTCACTATTAAATTCAGGTTCTGGTGGATTACATATAGAAGCTGCTCGAGTGTGAAGCGTATGCATTAAATCAAGAAGCTGTTTGCAAAAAGGCAAATAAATCATATTCATGAAAAATATAGACAATATAATGAATTTTGTTGTTTACATGAAGAAAAAAAAAGGTAATTTTATGTTATAAAGACACTGGCAAAATCAGATTATTATAGCAGCATATGAAGTAATGAGAGCAGTTAAGTAATCATGTTTAACTAAAGGAAATCATGAAATCAATCCTCGGTGACTATGGAATGTTAAAATATATCTTTACTTATTGTTTTTTTATATTTTAATTGATGAAAATAATGTAGAAGATGGAAATAATGTCTTTGAATTTATTCAATAAAAAAAAATCAAAACTTATGATTAGAAAATGAATGGCTTTCAAGCTCCTCAAAATAGCAAAATAAGAGTACCATGACATTGAATTATTTTGTTGAATTCTGGTTTTAACAGTATGTGAAACATGATTATAATAAGCATGACTAAAATAAATACTTTGTTTACATTTTGTTCTTGTAATTTATAAATAAATGCATAAATATAATATATGTATCTCAAAGTAGAATTTGGCATCATAAAAACATTGGCAAGTCAATTTCATTTATATCATTATAGCACAAAAGCTGAAAAACATTTTTAAAAAATAAATTGCATGTATTACCTGCAAAGACACTTGTTGATAAGCTGGAGAAAATTCATCACATTTATCTTCGTCATCTGCTTCATAACCTTCTCCAGATCGAACTGAATGTAAACGTGTTGTTTTTATTTTCTCCTCTTTCTTTTTAGGTGTAGCTTTGCTTTTCTTGTCTTTATGCAGTTTAGATTTTATCTTTCTCTCATGAGAATTTCCTAAAATAAATTCATTTTAAATGAACACTACATTAATTCTATAAAAATCTGCAATACATATAATTTAATTTTAACCATTTTTAAATAAATATACCTAAGCATTTTCTTTCTTTAGAATAATAATAATAATCATATCTTTGCAGAATGAAAACCTTTTTAGATAATGTTTTTAAAATGGATATTGTTAGCAAAAAAAAAAAAAAAAAAAATAGTCAATAATCAACATGATTATAGCAATTGTACTGAATAATGAATCAAGATATATACATTGATAATATGGAAAAAGTATTATAACAGTTACTTAAGGAGTGTTAAAATATGAATACAGTGCATATTATTAAATCTAATATTAAGAAAACCTACAAAAAACATTTTTTTTACAAATGATAAAATTTGATTTTAAAAATTTTATACAACAAACTTTTTACAATAACCTTATCAAAATGAAATTCACCTTTAAAAAATAGAAAATATGTATATAAAAAAAATAATAGGATTTTTACCTCTATTTGTACTTGCTTCAACAAAAGTTCGTATGCAATGAACACAGCATTCAAAATTTTCTGTTGTAATATGAGCAGCATCTCTAACTAAAAATGCTAATGATTCGCAGCATTTTAAAAAAGCAATAGAATCATGGGGTAAAAGCTCTCTATTGAGCACAATATTGTACTGATTCACAGGAATAGGCTGTATACTTTCTATTTCTCCATTTTTATTCACCTGTAATGTAAAAATTTAAATTGAATTTTCATTACACTCATTATCCATTTTGTACAGTTTAGTTAAAATAATATTATATGATTAATATTTCATGTGAAAAATCTGATAAATTATTTTAAAAATAAACATATAACTAAAAAATGTCAACATAGCAAAAATTTGTCAACATTAATTTTTATACGAACGTTTTTTTCCATTTTATAGCTCAGTACATTTACATTTTCAGTTTATCATATGAAAATATTCATTTTATTCCATTTCCTGTGGAATGCGTTTTATACTTTAAGTGTTTTTCAAAAATTTCATTAACAAAACACTTAAAATATTCACTTCTGAAAGACATATTGAGTCGTTTTTGAGGTTTTTAAAAAAAATTTTTTTTACTCTTTTTAAGGTGGGTACTTGACACAACCATTGTTACTGATATTTAAATAGATACATCATAGTCCATGATGCATCATGCAGAATGAACTACACTGTGTCACCCAAAATTGGAAGAAAAGAAACGTCTTTCAACCAATTAAGCTTACCTAATTAAACTTATAAGAACAGCCCCATCAATCTATTCCTCTGCAGAATTATTCAATATTCTCATAAAGCTTTGTTGGGGTACTTTAATAGAACTTGCACTAGTTTATCTTGCCCAGTTTCAACTTGTACAGTAGATATTGGAAAGTATTCTGAGTCAACCTTCCTTCAACCCCAGTATTTTGCAGATTATGAGCATTCATTAACATGAGAAACAAATTATTTGCTTTTAATAATTAAATGACTTTACACATTCTCCATATCTCTAAAAGTGAACATGCAATTTAACATACAATTACAAGGATCTTTATAAAAAGCACAATTTAATCTTTTACCAAAAATCTAAACCAAATATCTAACTATCGAATACATAAATTATAAACAAACTCAAATTCATATTAAGCATGTAGGATTCAACAAGAAAAGGGACAAAAATAAAATATTAGAAACCAAGTAATAGCAAGCATAAAAAAATATAAAAGTGCAGAGGACTGAACAAAATTTAAGGTGAGACGACGGGATTGATAATGTACAACCCCACTCACCAGAGTCCATCCTCCTTGAATACCCACACTATCATTCAAGAGAAGATTTAGCTGGTGATTATGTGTATGCGGACTGCTTGGCTGACTGTCATACACACCACTATCTGATGTATACCCACGTTCAGCAACTTGCTCCGAGTCTTGCACATGCCTTCCAACACTCAGTTCACTATCAGACTGGGCACCTAGATATAATCAAAAGAAATAGTTTTATATCAAAATATTAATTTATACAATATTTAAATAACTAAAAGACAAAATATTAATAATTTTTGATACTTTTTTTATTAAATACTAATGAAAAAAATGTTTTCAGCTTGAATTATAAAAGTCCATATTTCATTTGATGCAATCTAATTATTTATATATTATAGTTTAAAAAATATTTAAATTAGAAGTTACAAAATCATTCTCCATTACAGTTTTTAATTTAATACAGTCCAAAAGATTTCAAAATATAAAACTATTAAATATGTAAGACTTAAGTGTTTTTAATTAATATTTTTTTTTTTTTTTTTTTTTTTTGCAATGTTACTTTAAATATAAAGCTGATAATAGGATCACACATACGAAATTTCAGTAATTTATAAAAAAAAATGTGAGTTTTACTTGATCTAAGATAATCACTAATTAGTAAAAATAAATTTATTTTCAAGTTTTAGAGTCCAATAACCTTTTTCAATAAATCATAACATTTATCAAAATATTTTGATCTTTTACATCACAAGTCATCAACTGGAGTAGAATACACAAAGTGTAAGTTATTTTCCTTTTATAATGTGATTATATAATATTTTATTAATTATATATATAAACAATTTATGTTGTTAAAATAATCCAAAATATTTGGAAAAACAAACATGTAGACTTCAAATTTTATATGAAATAGAGAAGTCCCATTATACGACTTCATTGTAAAAAATGAATTATGAAGAATATACTTCTTAATGAAAGTTGTCTTTAATTTTAATGGTATAGGAATGCCAAAAACTAACATTAACAAGTATTGAAAGAAAAAAGTAGATAATTTTTTATTAAAAAATTTAAAAACAATCTATTATTGAATAATTGATAACTAAAAAAATTTGATAAACTACATTTAAATGGAATCATTATGAATATCTTACCAGCAGGAACCATTCTACTAGGACTAATTTGAGGAGTTAAACTATTGAAATCTCGAGGTGGTTTAGCACCTGCACCAACACGTTCTAACAAAGAAAATATCAATGACCAATCCTGATGACAATGAATGTTTGCAGCATTAGTTCTCAAAAGTTCATGCAAAGCATATGCAGTTTGTTTTGAGACTAAATACAGAGCTGAGGGTTTCAGATATAACAGCACTCTAAGGGACTGAAGAACCTAAATAATTAAAAATAAAATGTATCAAAAACAATATTCTTTAAAACATGACATAAATTGACATTTAAAAAAAATTTAACTGTTACTTTTTTAAATAAAGATAAGCAATTACTGCATTTCTCTGAAACACTATATTAGAGCAAACACAGATATAATAATTAATTTATATACATTTTTGATTCAAGGAATCTATAAACATTAAATAAGCACATTTACAACCAGTGATTATGGATTTACAGCACTAAGTTTTTTTTATTTTTTTATAAACAGTTATTCAATGATTTTTTTTATAATTTTATTGATTTCTTTAATGACAATATAATCAGCCATTCACCTGCTTATTGTAACTAAACATAGATAATGAATGTTGCAACATATAGTATAGTACATTTGGCACTATTTTTTAAAATTCCCATATAAAAGGATCTTTGAGAATGTAAGAAAGTGTATGTATGTATATATATATATATATAGTGTTAGCATCCTATCACTGCAAAAGTAATTCAGTTCCAATCAGGGAAAATTTTTAACCATTTTAAGAAAAAAATAGTTAAAAACTTACTTGAGGTATCATTTCTTCTTTGCGTATCAAACGAATGGCAATTCTTAATATTCCAACTACAGCTCTTTCCAAAAGAAAATTATGATCACTTGCAGCAGATGCCATGATCAAATTTAATAAATGATCTCTAATAATAGTCCAGATACTCATTACTCTATCCCTACAAAATATGAAAGTTTTTAATGAAATATTATAAATGTAAATGATAAAAAATATAAAAGAAAAAACAAAGTATAAGAATATATATATATGTATAATGAAAACTGATTGATTAAATTGAATACCATCATCAAAGAAATAAAACTATCTAAAAGGTAAGAAGGGAGAAAATGTCTTTAAATAACAATTATCAATTTAACAAGATTAATGACAAAAAAGATGAAGATTATTGACAATAAAATACATTCAAATTCAGTGATTTGAACAGAGGTAATATTGTGATAAAACAATAGTGAATACTTATTAAATGTAATTTCCTAAAACTAGGTTTGTAATCTAAAACATAAAAAAAATGAGTTGATATTAATAACTATACATGCCTGTTCAATAGGACGATTTTAATCAAAAGTTCCATTAAGAAAACAGCAGAATCTTCATCATAACTACCACCAATTGAGACAGGAGATTCAGGTGCATGGCATACAAAGATCAAAGTCTACAGAGAAACCAATAGTTAATATCTTCTATAAATTACATACATGTAAATGTGTATTAATAAGATACTAACTTTGACTAATTCTTGAAGTGAATCTACTCTAAGGAATTTGCTTTCTGTAAACAGCTGCTCACAATGGCATTCATTTATGCAGTCAATGGCTACCTGCCTTGCAGCTTCATCTTCTTGAGTAGGTTGCCTTTGGGGAGACTCAGAATTAGATACAATATATGAGTAAAATGAACTAAAAAGTCCAGACTCGGCTCGTGGTATAACTGGAACATCTTCCCGAATTAGAGATATCACACCTTTGGGATTAACAAAATCTTCAGCCTATAAAAAAAGTTACATTAAACAAAATGTTTATAATGAAAATAAGTATGATTTACAAGCAATTTCAGAAAGTGCATGAAAATATATACTTCGACTAATTCTTTTGGAAGAAGAGAAGCCTTGAATAACTGTAGAACACAATCTAAAATGTTCTTCCAGCCTTCTCTTAGGATGTCACCATGGTGATGAGCCAAGCGAAACATTGCTTTAGTTGCTACTTGAGCTTTGTTATTATTTCCAAATGATATAGGTAATGTTTTGGGAGTCTAGAATTAAGAGATTATGAATTCGTTATTTTATCAATTTGATTATAAATTTAAGTACAATTATAACAAAAAAACCCAATTTTTTTATGAATTTATACTTGATTAAAAATAAAACACTTTTTTTGCATATTAAATTATGATAAATTCAAAAATTACATGTTTTCAATATTCTTTCTTAAAACATAATTATCTATCAAACACAATAAGGCACCAGCAGACAATAAGGTAATACATCAAATAAATGATACTCACACTTTTATTAAATAATACAAATTATTATTTATTAAACAAAACAAAACTATAAAGAAATTTTTAATTTAGCCATATGAATGTGGGTCATTTTATTTAAAATGTAATTTTTGAATTTATATATTGAAATAAAGCCCTAAAAAAATACAGATTTATAAACAGACTTACCTCTACAGTATTAGTCAATGTACTAAACTTGCAAAGAGAGATAATTAAATTATCAAATACATCACTCATTCCATAATGAGCAGCAATCATTGCACATTTCTTAAATCCATAAAGGGTTTTATCTATGACAGAAGACTCAGAGCTTTTGTCAAATATGAAAGATAATGCAGCAACAGTTGGTCCCCATATCAACGAGAATAAGTCATGATCAAAGAGCCCATTTGGTGTATGCATGAATTTACCATCCTTTGTGTTACCTCGACGTAGAAGCACCTATAAATTTTCCAGAGTAAATCAACGAAATTAAAAATTAAAATAAAAAAAAAAAAACATTAACACTGGGAGAGATATTACAATTTATTTACCTTCCATAGATAATTTTCACGAACAATGCCAGTTTGTTCAGCTGGCATAACAATTTCTTCATTCCTGGGAGGAAAAAAATGATACAAGCTATAACATTCTTTTATCATTTCAATAAATCATATAAAATCAAATTAATAACAAATTATTTACTTTATTGTAGCATAAATTTCCTCTAATAGGTTTTCATCAAAGTCTTCACCACCATTTACTCCTTTTAGATTTTTCTTAAAATCCTTTAAAAAAGAACAGAAAATTTAGTTTCTAAGCAAAGAACACAAAATGTTTTATGAAATAAAAAACTTAGTAAATTTATTTTTTATCACTTTTTTTTTAAATCACTGATACTAATTCAAGTTTTACATTTTGTATTTAAAGCAAGTTATTTCAATCCATTTTACAAAATATCTTTTATCAATAAATTAATGCAACTTTGTTTTTACAGTGTACTTGTGAATATTTATATTATAAATAAAATAAATATTTTACTTAAATTTAGCAATTTCAGATTGAATTATATTATTTAACATCTTTCAAGTTATGTTAACAAGAAACTCATGAATCAAACTTATGAAATATGAGAGCTAATTAAAAAATCGATTATATACATCAGATATCCATTTGAACAGAACAAAACCCACACACTCATCCCAACATTATTTAAGAGGTTCAAACAATTTAAGAATTTATGTATTATTTAGTGAAAGAGCAAGAGCAGCTAAACCAACTAGCTTCCAACTCAAGTCCTTCCTAAAATTGCTAAAACCATCAAATGTAATGATCATAAAATTTTCACTTTTTGCCTTTGCAACATTTTATTTCTGCAGCAAAATCTTGTAAACAAAGACTCAAGACGACTCAATTGTGACTCATGAAGACTAAATCTTCATGTAGGTGAAAAATAAAAACTCAACTTGTATTTGTAATTTATTCCAGCTGAATGAATTATTAGATTTGCTTACAATTTTTTTTTCTCAAGCATATGTTATCCATGCTATATGGAAAGTTTTACTAATGTCTGCATTGCTAAAAATAAATTCAATTTAATAAAAACTATATTTAATTTACAATAATGGATACAAATTGAAAAATGAATGTATTAAAGTCCTATCACGAATAGCATGGAATGGTAAAGATCTGGTTTAACAGTGGAAATGGACAAATCAATTACTTGTTAGGCATGCTAGTCAGAGATACAACTATATTTTGAAAGAAAAAAAATATACTTGTTAATGTGGAATTTTTTCATCTAATTTTTTCTTTAATCGAAAATTTTAACTATTAAAAATTAAAATCCATCCAAAAAAAGACATCACTTATGAAGATGCCATTTATAAATAAGTCTTCTAACTTGGTTCTTGTCACTTTTCCACATAAACAATAATGGGGAAAAGTGACAAGAATAATGGTTGGATTATACTTCACAATTAGTTAAGAAAAACTGACATACACACACAAATGAATTTAATATATTTACCTCTATGGTCATTGGGGTATTTTGTTTCTTCACATTATGATTATGTTGGTCAACATTTAACATGATGATAGCATAAGCTAGCGTGAAAGCAGCATCATTATTTGCAAAAGGTTGATTATTACTTTTCTGTATAAGGAACAAAAATTATTTTTTGTTAAATTATAAATTAAATGCAGCATAAAAAAAGGTTATTGTCTTTTAAAACATTTTTTTAAA
Organism: Caerostris darwini; assembly: GCA_021605075.1. Taxonomy (NCBI): domain Eukaryota; kingdom Metazoa; phylum Arthropoda; class Arachnida; order Araneae; family Araneidae; genus Caerostris; species Caerostris darwini. Next base: position 176,541 of record BPLQ01008495.1, on the reverse strand, counting down.
AAGTACTTAATCTAAAAATATTTGTTTAAAATGACAAAAGGCAATATATACCTGTAGCTAGGAACAAATTTTTCAGAAATTAAAATCTTTTTAATTAGGTTATTAAGTAGTTGTAAAGCTTGCTACACTATTATTAAAGAAATTATCACATAGTAATATTACTTGGATAGTATTATTCAATCATGCACAACTAGTAAACTAAGATAAATCCTTTAATAAAATTTAGCAATTAGATAAATTAAAATTTACATAGCAAAAGAAATTTATATTAAATTACATTTAATTAAAAAATTAAAATTAGAATCGAAAAAAAAATCTCTTATAATCCTTACATGCCAATGTTCGGCAAAATGTTCCATGATAAGAGAAATTAAAGGAGCTTCTCCTGGCAGACGGAATGTTTCCAAGTATTGTCTTAAAGCTTCATCTATTCTAGTTCCTTCAAATGGAAAAGACCTAAATAACAAATGAAATATTTCAGAAACAAGAAAACTAAGAACATTTTTTTGAAGTAACTGCAGTTGAATAAAGCAATATAACTTTTATAAGACTAAAAATAAATCTATTGCGAAAATAAAATGCTCAGTAAAACAAATTTACACTATTTTCTCATTCCAACTTTAATAATAAATTAAATACAGTAATTCCTCTTTAATAAGATATACAATAATTCAGAACATTCTATAATCTAGTACCTATCAAGCCTTTACTTTTGTATGGATTTGGACATTTGTTGGCCATAACCATCAGATGGTGACACAATGCTGCTCCCATTGTTTATTGTACCTGCCAATTTTTTTTCACAGTATAGTGTTTCTTGTTTTCTAGAAGGTTACATATCATATTTGCTTAATATTACAAATGAACATGAACTGCACAGAAAACCCTACAATATCAGATATTTTTTAAACAGCAACTATCATCGTATGGTATTAATTTTTCTTTTGTGATATATTTTTTATCAATACAATAATATTCAATTAAATGAATGTTTCAATTCAATATTTGAATTTAATTTAGTAGTTGATAGAATGATGACATATTTTTTTGGATATTTGTATCATCTACACAGGCTCAGAAAGTGTCTTAACACATTAAATATGTACAGGTTTCATTCACTTAAATTTTATTTAGAGTGCTTTATATATGATATCCCCTTTAAAGCTACATTGATGCTCTATAATCAGACAAAATTGCTCATTTAGCATGGCCATGGTCTCGAATGTGCAGATTAAAGATAGGTTACTGAAATAAGAATTTCTAATAAAAAATATTTAATGAAACACATTAAAATTGAATAATAGAAAAAATTTCAGCATTCCCGTTCACAGTTTATCACAAATTAACAAAATAATATTTAATAAAAAGAAAAAAGCTACAAGAGATTGCTTTTTATGAGAGCATGCTTTAATTATGAGCTATTTCAAAAGTATTAAAAACTATTTTCATGGCTACAAAATATTTATGCTGTTGCCTTCCATGATTCTTCATAAAAGTTTTGGATAAACGTTGACAAAGAATTACTGTGTTTTAACTTTCTTAATAACATATTTGTTTAGAGTGTTTTTTCTGTTTTAATTATGAAGTCTAAAAATAAAACCCCAAATATTGCTTAAGAAGTTAGATTATTTATAATGGTAAATCATGCTTTGAAGAATTTAAAAGCAGGGCTACATAATTCAGAGAATTTTGTCACTAAATGTTAACGGTTTACAAGAAAATTTAAACACTTATTGCTAATCATCATTAGGGTTCATGGAGCATATTAATTTATTACAAGTAATAAAATTGTAAGTATAATATTCATTGAATTATTGTATTGTTTTTATTTTTACTAAAAAAATTAGAAAGAAAATAAACTGCTAAATTTACTACAATGTTTAATTTAATAAAGCGAAATGTTAGAGAAAGAAATGTTAGAGTGATGCAATTTTTTTTTCTTTTTTTTTAAATAGTGTGCAAAGGTAAAAAGTTTGCAAACCACAGTAACTTGCTTCGGCAAATCATATATCTTAAAAATCAAATCAAATAAAACAAAAATTTAAAACTTCACCTCACAAATGCTTCAAGGACTTTTAAATTTTTTCTGTTACTAACATATTCGCCAATCATTTTTTTATCTAATTGAGGATTATCACGAAGAAATGATGCTACTTCTTGTGGATCTAGAGGTTCTTTTAAAAGTCCATGCTCTTGCAAAAACATTATGCCTTTATTAGGTTGTGAATTAAATTGTTCAGTACCAGTAAGGAGGATCTGGAAAAAAAAACACATTGATTTACCAAAAAGGGCATAAACTTATTACAATTAAAATCCTTCATAAATGTAAGTAATTATTTAAATTTATTAAGATTAAAAATCATATAATTTGTCATAATTAAAAAATACACAACTTTTTTATGTATAAAAATAATCATAATTTTTAATATAAATTTTTATTAAAAACCGTACATCTACAAATTTCTTCTAATGATATCAAATGAAAAACATTTGTAAATATTTATTATTTCTGAATTTGGGTTGTCTTTGAATCATTTCCTTTTCTAAAATTTACATTGGACAACATAATCAAATTTTGCTCTTCTGTAACATAAAAAACTATTAAGAAATAGAAATAAATAAGAGATCTAAAAATACTGCTTTAAAGTACTTACTTTCTTTTTATGTTTAACTGCCATCAAAATTTCATGACTAGGAATTTCTGGAGAAATTTTCATTCTATTTGGTAATATCAATGGCTTTTGCTTCTCTACTGAATCAACTACAGGAAATTGTTTATCAGTACTTTGACTAGAAATTAATTCTTGACCTAATAAATAGCCAGATGCCCCTTGCTGAAGTACTCCTCGCTTAGAAGAATCTACAGAATCACTTTCTGAAAATCATATGAATAAATGACTCTCATGATGTAAAAAAAAAGTAAAATGAGTTGAGTACTTTTCATTATCACATTCAATTTCAACAAACTAAAAATATATAAATAAAAACATTGTATTTAATTTAAAGAATCAACATTGATGAAAATGATTGATAAATTCTTAAATTTTTTAAAATATGAAAGGATTTAAAAATTGGGATTCCCAATAAAATTCATTAATAATCAAGTTTAAATTTCAAATGCCAATAAAAGCTAAATTTTTAAAGAAGAGTTTTGATTGTGTAAACATTATAAAAATAATAAATAACATAATTTTTAAAGGAATGATTTTGATGGATGGTGGGAGGGGGACTGGTAACATATTACCAATATATTGTTAGCTTTAAAATGATCAATAACATGAATTTTTACAATAAATTTTCAAAAATTTTAATATACAAATATAAACTTTTTCAAAAAAAAGATTGAAATTTTTATCTTTAAAAAATCAGAAAGAACATTTTTGTGCATTTCAATCCTAAAAATTATATAGGAAAATGATATATTATATTTAAGGAAACAATTTTTTTTTTAAAATTATAATTAATATGAAAGTTTATTTATTGAAAAGTGAAATTAAAAATAACCCAAACATATTTAAAATAACATTTTAAGATTTTAATTATACAAACCTAACAACTTATAAAGCCAGTATAAATGTAACTTGATTTACAATCTCATCCCTAATTTCATAATTAAAAAATTTATTTTATAACAAAAGCATTTACCAGGAGTAGATGTTATTGATAACTCTTTGCTTTGGAAAAAATGACTCTGGTTTAACATTCGAAACTGGCAGTGATTTTCAATATTTTCAATAACAGCAAGAAGAGCTTCCAATGATAAAAGGTGAACAGAATAAAGTCCTGATACAGGATATGAATTCTAAATAAAGAAATTATATTTTTTATAGCAGCAAAATTTATAATTGCAATAAAAGAAATAATAAATTTATTTTTCTTACTTTAGACAACATTTTTGTGAGTTCTTCAAATAAATTTGAACAATAAAGATCACAATCATAATTAATGTATAACTCTGTAACTAATCCAGGTATCCTCCATAATTGAGCAATGCAATCTAAAGAAATCTCCCGTTGTTCATAAGAAATTTTTGATGTTTCAGACACTATCATTTCCATCAGAGTTTTGAGAAACATCTGAAAAATAAAAAATTAAAACATCAATTCTTCAATAGAACTAAACATTACATTTTAACAAAAAGGAGCAATTAAAAAAATACAACACACATAAATTCTTTGTAATATATTTTTATTTACAAATAAAATCTTATGCAACATGTAACCATTTAAAATGGTTTTGTTTCATAAATTGTCAAATTAATAGAAATTACATTAAATGATGAAGTTAGTGAATTTTTTTTACCTCTAACTGAAATTTAAGATGTGTTCGAAGAGCTTCAAACAGAAGAAAGCTGACACGTAAAGCTGCAGCAAAGACTGTAAGCCTCTCAATAGATAATAACTAAAAGATAAAAAAAAATCATGATTGATAACGAAAAAATAAATAAATAAAACATTAAAAATATTAATTTGATTTTGAAAAAGAAAATTTTCTACATTTACATAAAAGCACTAAATTAGAATATTGAATATTTGATTCATAATGAGATGAATTGAATAAAAATTTAGGCAACATAATAATAAATCTTTAAAGAACTCAAGAAAAAAATAGACATAAAATTGAAAAAGATTTCTTAAGATATGCATGAAAAATTATATAGGATATTTTCAAAAAAGTAATTTAAAAAAAAAAGTTTATCAAGAAATTATTTTATATCAAGAAATGAATAAACATCAGCTATATGGTGGATTCATAAACTTAACTAGAAAATACCTAAAATATATTAATTCTTTTTATAACAAATAGTAAACTAATAATTAAGATTATTAACAAAATATCAAGTACAAAAAAATATTTTTTTTATTTATTACTACTTATGATTAAAATAACTTACAGCAAACAAATTTCTACAAGTTTCATCTCGAATTAAAGCTAAAAATGATCCAAATCTCCCAAGATTATCAGCTCCCGCTTCAAGAGCAACTGTTAATAAATTGAGTCCTACTTGAATCATTGTTTCAGAATTATGTCTGTCAAGAGGGTTAACCAGACTAACCAAGTACCTGAACAGTTCTCTAACACAAGGAAGACCATAAGGCACAAGAGGTCCTGTACCTGTAAAATAAAAATATGATTTTTTTTTCCTTTAGTAGTAGTATTTGAATAAATAAAAGTAATCATAGCTTTTTGGACAAATCTATTCATAAATGATTTAAAAAAGCAGCATTCAACATTTTCATGTGAAACAGATAAAAATTTTTAATTTGTTTAAATAAATCTCAAAAATTATATATATTAAATTGAGTAATGGATATACATAGTAGTTTTAATAAATTATTACTTCAAACTGTTTTTAACCTCAGCGATAACATTCAACGACAAGTATTTTATTTATAAGCTTTATTCTTATCATAATATAAACATACAGTATCTTACAAATTTTCACCTAGATGTGAAATGTATACAAATTGTTAAGCAAAAAAGTTAAACAAAATTTTGAAAATTTATTACACTGAACATAATTTAATAGTTATTTAGAATAAAGTTTTAATTCAATAACACATGATGAAAGAAAGTTGTCATTTAAGAACCATTAAGTTCAATATAAAATGTTCAGCTCTTAGTTAAAAAAATTTAATATCCATGAACATTAAAAACACATTTTAATTGACAAATTAAAGTAATTTTTAGCAAATTTTGAGCTTATTTTGTTCAAAATTTCCTACATTATAAATCTTAATGAGTGCTTCAAAGAAATGTCATGTTTCAGAATTTTAATTCTTGTCAAATATGTTCTATTGGGTTCAAATCTGATAACTAAGAAGGCTTTTTAATAACTTTTTACAATTATAAAGCAACTACAATCGAACCTTCAATGCAGTAAGCTAAGTATTGTTATACTGACTAAATGAATGAATTTGGAGTGTTTCAGTAGACAGAAAATTTTGACTGATTACTTTAAATTTTAAGATGTAGATATATATTTAATAATCAATGGTGCCAACTATAAATTTAAGCTTAACTACTTCAGAGAATAATAAGCAAATCCATACTATAGCTTCTCTATTGCCAATTGCTATGCAACTTCAATTTTATTGCATTTGCTTTCATTAGCCATTACCATAATGCCATAAAAACATTTTATCATAAATATGAAATATTTTTTTTTTTTTTTTTTGACTCTTTACTCAATTGAAGAACTGTTTGCCTTAGTCGAGCATAATATCTGGTTCATCAAAATATTCTTTGAACTTATATATAATTCATAACTTTCAAGAAAGTTATGAATTATATACAAGTTCAAAAAAATTTCTTGAAATCCTGCTCTATGTTTTGTAGCCAATAATAGTGAATTTTTATTTATTTTACGAATGATTCACTTCATGGGTAACTTATTCCATGAGATAACTTTGCAGGTTTAACTTAACTTGATTTACTGGTTATTCTATTATGCTATTTATAACTTTTTATGATAAAAATGAACTATATTTTTGAACTATTTAAACTAACAATTTGATTAAATTTTAATAGCACCTTTGCTAAGAACAAATGAATAGTTAATTTGCAAATTTTGAACAATGTTTGCTAGACTGATTTGTTACAGATATATTCTAATTATATATATACCTCTAGATAAAAATAATTTAATATTCTAAGCTAATATTTTATTTAATATAGCAAACTGTGTTTGGAGGAATATTTTTAATTGATATCAAAAATTGTTACAAAGCAGACAAAATTTAATACAAATTTAAATTGTATGCAAAAATGTTAATGAAATTCCTTAAAGATTAAAAAAAAAATGCTTTAATGTTTTTTAAAATTTAAAATATATAATATATCTGATAAACCCTTTTGTATTAAATTGATGCCATTTCATGTCGAAAACTTCTGAAATTTTTATTTCTGCATTTTTTTTTTTTAAATCATAACAAGGACTGCAGATATAAGAAAACGTTCGTGAGACACTTTTATTTTATTGTATATTATCTTATAAGGCATGATTAATTATGCATATTTCTTAAATATGAATTCAGCATAAATTTGAGAATCTTTATTAAATGAAATATAACATCAAATAGTATTTATTTTAATAAAGATTCTCAAATTTATACTAAAAAGGAAGATAAAATTCCAAAGAATTGCTGATAATTCTATAAAAATGTGAGGCTGAATGGAGTTTAAACATAATTGGCCTTTCAACATCAATTTGGTAATAATATCAAAAATTGTCATGTTAAAGGTTATCTCTAGTTTTCAACCAGTCGATCCATCTAAATATTGTACACCAATAGTTAAAAGAGAACAAATACCTGTGAATTTTTAAATAAATTAATAATGTATATTAATTTGAATTTATGGCTTTAAATAAAATCAAATGCTAATTACCTTCTTTAGGTTGTTGATGAGGAGTAAAACGGACACCTCTAGGATTAACATAATCAGGTTCTCCATGATCAGCAAGTGATGTATCTTCAGGACCCTCAGTAGTTAAACTGCCCCCTTCACTGCTTAATTCAAGAGATTCATTTTGTTTTTTCTAAATCACAAAATATAGATTAGAGGTACAGTGACAAAACAAGAGGTACAAAACAAGTATATGTTTTATTGGTATAGATAAAATTAAAAAAAAAAAAGATGTAACAGTTATACCTGAGCACAAACTTCATTTTCGTTTGGTAAAATTGATATCATGGAAACACTAGTATTATCATTTGAATCACAGGCAATATCAACAGAATAAGGCTACAATATAATAAAATATATATAGTAATAATAACGTTAACAAATAATTATACAGAAATATATATATATATATATATTTTCTTCCAAAACTTTCCTTAGTAAATAAAATAATGTATGTGATGTATCAACTGTTTAGAAATTTAAAAACACTGAAGTATTTGTAAAATAAAGACTACAGTTTAAAACACAATATAAGTAATAAGAAACAAATAAGTTATATTTTAAACTTGAAACATAAAATGTTAAACATTACATGATTGAAGTATTAATAATCATTTAAATATTGCAAATAATTAGAGTAACATTCATTTATAATTACTAACAACAAATGTTACAGCATATAATATAAAAACAATTGCTTACTTGCACAGGTTGAGATTCAGATGCTTCCTCATTTTGATTTAAATCACTTCTATTAGCATTTAGGTCATTTATAGATTCATTTATAGATTCATTTATGTTTTCCTTTTCAGATACACTAGAGTTACAACTTTCAGGTGCAGAATTATTTACATTTTCAGCAATATTGCTAGTTTCAATGGATTGCAGAGCTTCTTGGCAGCTTTCAACAGAATCTGAATTCCCTTCTAATGGAGATATGTCTTTATGTGTAAGTACTGGTGAATCAGAAGGGCTAGAAACTAAATTATTAGTTTTTGAATTAGAAGGATCAACTTCATTTATTTCAGTCATTTGACTTCTTTGCTTTCTTGATCTTGGTGAACGTTTTCTCCGGGAACTACGTCCAGCATCAAGGGCTCCAGATCTCATTTTCAACTAAAAAAAAACCAAACATTTATTTTGTATATTATTATTATAGCTAAAAGAAAATCAAAATAATTCATTAAAGTACAACTATATAATCATCAATAACATTATATGGAAAAAGAAAAGCAATTTAACATTGTATGAAAAAGAGTTTTTATTACATTGAATTTTTCATAACTGAAAGTTGATATGCCATTAACATAAATTATATAGTAAATAAATAACACATGTTGTAATATTGTTATACTATGTTATCAAAAAAAAATTTTTAAATACCTTTTTCATATATGCACACCTAGAGTCTTCTGTAAATTGAGGTAAGCAAGAAAATAATAACTGCACCATATCCATAAGTGCATGTTCAGCTGATCTACGAAGTAATTCTGAAATAAAAAATACTTTGTATTTTTACAAAAATATCCATGTTCTATCGACTAAATTTTTTAAATTTATTAGTAACAGTTATTACTCATTTATAAATAAATTATTTTCATAAATATATTCATTAATAATCAAAAATTATCATTCAACTTACCACTTAATCTGGTTTCAAAGCAAAATCTAAAACAAGATTGCATTGTCTCACAAACTGATTCATTTGTTAGAAGTACACCCAAAGGTGTTAATAAAAGCAATCTCAAGACATGGAGTATTTTCATTAGAACAACCTCATCTGAAGCAGAATCAGTACCCATAAAGCGTGCATGTGTAACTGCATCAGCAATATTCTCAGCAGCCAAAGGAGCAGTTGGCTGTTTGGCATCTGAAAAATGATGAACTGTATTTAAAATTAAGCTTGATATATGAACATGCAAATATGAAAGAAGAAAATTAGAAGCTAAGCAACATCCCCCCCCTCTAATCAAGTTTTAAACGTTGAAAGAAAAAAAAACCATGAAAAACATTACCATAAGTTATTTTATAAAAGATACTCAGACGGTTAGTAAAAAAGAAAAATGGATATTTAGTTGCAGTTAGTTAAAAGATGAAGATATATATATGTATATATATATTTAACTGCTAAAATGATGCACATTACCATGGCAAATTGAAATGCTATTATTGTAGTTTAAATGATAATATACAGTATAATAATAGAATTCCTTAAAAGTACAATTTGATACAAGAAAAGATTAATGATGAAATGAGTAAATTAAATACTTCATAACAAATAGTATGTAAAATTGTATAAAATTCTTAAAAATATTTAAATGTTTTTTAATAAAAATATAGGTACTATAAAAAATATAAAAATGTAAATATTTCTAAACCTGAAAAAACTATAGTTTAAAAGCAGTATTATTTCTAAAAGAATTCGTTTTTAAAAGCAGAGCCAAATTGAAGAACTAACGTAGAAGTTTATAAAATTTAACATCTATTAAAAATATTTTTCTTTAGCATAAAACATTTTTTAAAAAAATAATTTTTCAAAAAGTATTCGTATTTGAAATTTTATTAACGTAATAATAAGCGGAAGATAACTTATCTTGCTTTAAAACAACAGCAGTTTACAATTAAGATGTCCTTTAGGGAAAGGTTTTTTCTCTTTTTTTCAAAAGCAAGCGAAAAATTAGATTAAAAAAAAAAAAGGCACATATAAAAAGTATATAATTAAATTCTTTTATAACAATTTCTAAATATTATACAAGTATAATACCCATCAAAAGATGTGTACTTACCAATTAACCCATATGATAAAAATTTACTAACAGCAGATAAACCAAGCCCAGTTACTGGGCCAGTAGTGTTTTCTGCTCGTATAACATCAAGAAAAGGTTTTAAATAGGTAATAGGCTCTAAATCATTGATGCTATTAACTTGATTTAGTAGTTCTTTGAGATCTGAGAAATTTTTCAAAAGAATGTCTTGTTCATCTTCCTACAAATTGTAATAATTTAATCAAAACAAGAATAACTTCAGAAAAAAAAATCCTTTTTTATAGAGCTTATTATAATAATATTAAAAATACTAAATATATTATAATTAATATTATAAAATTAAAAATAATAAATTTTATTTCAGAATAATTAAAATGCATACATTTATGTTAAAATAACAAGAAATTTTTAATATCTAATGCATGTACATCACCAGAACTTAATATAATTAATGTAAAGCAATGTTACTTTAACTTATTCTTTTTATCTAGTTATAACATGTTTCATTTGTATCATATATCCTAGTTTAATAAGCAAATTAAGTAGAACAGAATACAATTTGACAATTTTATTATGTAATTGCAGAAAAAGATAGATATTAAATAAATAAATAAAAATAAACCAAGAGTTGATTTTATTAACCTGATCAATTTATTTGTATTGTGCATAAAAGTAAAAATTAGCATTAATTTCTTTGGTTCATTAAATATTGGATCATTTAATACTAAGATAAAATTCTTCAAAATTAAACTTTTTTTTTTTTTACATATTCTGAAAAATAGGAATTATTTCCTCATATATAAATGGATAAGTATTTTCAACTTTTAAAACAATAAAAGTGAACTCAATTTTTATTGACAAGATAGAAAATAAAAACTTTAATTAAAAAAAAAGATTTTATTTACTTGGTGAATATTTGAAGACCATCGACTTGCTTTTTTCATGGAAGTCATCACCATGTTCATTTCCCCTACAATGATGTATATTCCATTGTCTGGTGAAGGCATCTTGATATATTTTAATGAAAAACTATCTATTTAAGAAATAAAAATAAAAATTAATAAACATGTATTGTTAAAAATAAAGATGCATATTTCTAGTCAATAATAATTTTAAGAAATAAGTCTTGATAGAAACAACTTATTTCCATTTTAAATTTTGGGCAGAAAAAGAAAATCTTTATTATTGCTCACAGCTAAATAACTTTATCCTAGCAATAGTAATGATTCTTGACAAGTGCCTTATTTTCTTTTCTGCCATTTATGAAAACACTTTCTCTCAATCAGTATCTTTAAAAACATCCTAACTAAATATTAGTTTAACTAAGAAGGCATCAGAAGAAAATATTTAATTTAAATTGTGTAGGTTGAAAACTTATTTCCAAGCGATAAATTATTCTTTATGGATTTATGAATCTTTATACAAGTTACAAAATGGTCAAGACAATATAAGGTATAGAAATTAGAATATTATATTTGATTATTGTATTTAATAACTGACCATTTGATATCCAAAAAGAGGTTCCAAAATTATAGGAAAATGGCACACAATTATGGTATCTCATGATCAGAGAATAAAAATTTGTTTTTCTGCTTGGACTATGATTTTATAGTAAACATCAATATAGCTTCTTGAAGAGAAATAGATAAATTTACTGGCATGAGATGTAGCTGTAATAAAGAATGAAACATTTCCTTCCCACTGAAAGCAGTACCCCATATAACATAAATAAACCCATCAATTTCAGAGGCTCAAAAAAATCTATAGACCAATGAATGATACATTATTGCAGAATACATAACTTTAAAAAGGAAAACCAACAGGGAAATACAGAAAATAATGCAGATTCAATTCAATTTATAAAAATAAACATACTTTTTTTTTTTTTTTTTTTTTTACCACAAACACAATAAAGGTAACAAAATGTTCAAAAATATTCATGAAATTTTAATTTAAGATTATATAGAAAACTCATTACAAATAAATAATATGACAAATTCTTTATATAATTTTAAAACAAAGTGCTATTTACAACTGAGATAATTTTAAGGGAAATTGTGAGGATTTTTTTTTTTTTTTTTAAATTTCATAATAGAAGCTTTATTGGTAAATTGACATGAATTCTTTTGGAGGAACATGTATATTACATAGATAATAATCTGTTACATTTCCTTAATATTAGGACACACCAATATTTGTAATATTTGCTGTCAAATAGATTCAATATTACCAATATTTGTTACCAGACAGAAATCCAAACAACCATTACTTATAGCCTTATCATGAGAAGAGCCTTGGCACCATTTTTATAATGGGGTCCTCCATAATTAGTAATTAAGGGCCTTAATAATAATATTCAAACAGACACATGACACTAAATAAAGTCACTAGAATTGGAGAAGCACTTAAGGGAAAATTCCTAGCATATGTAACTACTCAGCCTTAGAGGTCATGCAGGCAAAGTAATTCTATTACAGCTTTTATATTGAAATCAGAGCATTCCATTAAAGTCTTTCATGAATTTTATTATCTTTCAATAATTTTCTGACCTCAAAGTAATGCATGTAACATAGTACTTAGCTGAGAGCACTTGATTCAAACTGTCAACAGTTCAAGTAAATTCTGTTAATTATACATGTAAGAATTGAGAAGACAATGACAACTCCAAGGTTATGGGACATGTTTGGTGCATATGTAATATGATGCACAAATTTTAATTTTAAATAATTTATAAATATTTGCATTATGCTTATTAATACTGAGCAAGGGTATGCCAACTCATACATTTATGATGGACAGCATGAATGATAGTTTTATTATTTAACAAGCATTTAAATCAAATATTCTAAGATAAAATGCTTTTATTTCTGAAACTATTACTTTTAAAATGTGAGAAATAATTAATTCAACAATTTATTGATCAAATTTTATAATCAATTAATTTGAACAGTAAATAACAAATTTTTATCATTAAAAGAAAAATATTACAGCACAAAAAAATTCAACAAAATAATTCGCACACTGCATTTAATGTTGGTACATGCTTTAAAATAATACATACAAAAATATACTGAGTAAATTCACGGATGAAATTCTGACATATGTCAGCTTATTTTTATTTTATTAAAAGCTATTCAAGATAATTTTTTAAAAATAATAATTATTAAGGCAAAAAGATGTTAAGAAGCTTTTCTTAAAAATAAACTTACATTTATTCAAATGTTTTTCAAAATACCGAAACCTTTAAAATTAATATTTAAAAGTAAACTGTTTATATAAATATTGAACATATGACAGATGAACTACAGATTTGGAGAAAATTTTAAAACAGAATATCATTTTTTTGTACAATTAATAGCAAATTTTTAATAATATATATTAATGAAAATGAGTGTGTTTTTGATACTCTATTTATCATATTTTATAAAAATTAAATCGACGGACACGACATGCATCAACAACCATTGCCATTCAAGCAAAAATTATCGTATATCAAAACATATGTTTAATATCACTTCACTTTGTAGCATCTGAGGTAATTTAATTCTAATAAAAGCTTTAAATCGAAACTTGATACTTATTGTAATATAAGCAGTTATATTTATTTTTAAAACTCATAATATGGAATTAAGTAGTTATTAGTACAACTTTTCAAATAATTTCACTCTTGAAAGTTTGGTATATATGATTTTTTTTTAATTCAATCAAATTCAATTCTGAAATTAAACGCTAACTAATAATTATTTAACTTTTTTCAATTCCTTCTATTAGCTCACACTCTCCCTATATATATCTTGTTCACATTTTCAATCGTTCATAAAATACTTTTTATGCATCCACTCCAGTTCAAACACATTTTTTTGGAACTTGTAGTGGATGCCACTTGATGTGAATACAATTTTTTCAAATTTTAATTCCCTAATTGAATTTAATTAATTAATTTTAGTTTTTTTTTAGATTTAAGTTGCATATATCTACCAATAGATGGCGCCAGATAAACTTAAAAAATGAATGAAAATTATTTATAAAGGACTTTCTGCAATAAAGTGAAAAAAAAGTAGGAATTGACTTTAAAAAAAAATTTTTTTTTTATATTACTTGTTTTTTTAAAAAAATAATCAACCTTTTAAATGTCACATATCATCCATGGAATTGGTGACTTGCTTTTAAAATCTTTCTTTTCCTTCAAACTTCATGTATTTTTTAAAAAAATCTCTTTGGATTATTAAAACAACTTGATCATCATTGTTGAATAAAGATGTGGAGTGCCTGAACGCGAAGCGTTCATCTACTCACTGGTATGTGAAGGCAGTAGGAAAGAAAAGTCATGATAAATAGATAATAGTAATCGTATGACACAACTTGATAATGACTAGTGATTTGAAAATATCTAAATAAGAGCCATTTTCCCATTTGTTGTTTAAATATGAGTACTTTTATGTTTTGAGATTAAAAATTTAAAATGATATTCAGGAGATAATAAAAAAAAAAAAGAAGAATTGTCAAGTTTGACATTTACAGTAATTGTGTTAAACTTAAAAAAACCTTCGTTATGTTTTGTTAATTTTTCTCATAGTGATTTAATTTTTATTTGCAGGAAACTAATCTTCTTTCCTTTAAAGCCATCCACGTCCTCCTTAGAGGTCGTGCTCTGAAAATTGAGAATTACTGTAATGAAACTGAAATATGAATGTGTTTACAGGAGAAGAATCAATTCGTGCATTAGACTATTCTGTTTTATTAAAGATAGAATGTTGCATGCTTTAATTTTCATTTAAATTGCAAAACATTTTGTATACAATGTTTAGTTTTATATGTTTCAGTGCATATTATTTTACAATGTTATGAAGACATCTGTTTCATATCATATAAGACGTCAAATAATTCAAGGGACTTAAGAAATCATATAAAAAATTTGGTAATCGATTTCGGTTTCAAAATCAGCCCAAATTTCTACTTCTCAGCAATTATTAATAAATTCCATTATCATAATATTTTTCCTTACAATAAATTTCTTAATTTTTTAATATTCTTTTTATTTGAAAAAGAAATTTTTGAATTTTATCCTTTACTTGATTAAAAATTTACATATTGCAGCCTTACAACGCAGCTTAGTATATGTACTAATGAAATCATTTTAATTAATCGTATGGACATAAGCGTAACCTGATTTTTCTGTAATTTAGTTAAATACAAAAAATTATAATTTCATTTATTCGCTAGGAAATAATTAAAAAAAATGAACACCGATTCTCATAACGACAAAAAATTCTGCGTTTGAAAAGGGGGGAAATAAAAAAAAAAATAAAGATTTGTTGTTTCTGAATGTCTGTTATTTTGATCTACAAAAGTTATTTGTCACTAAAAAGCTAGATATGAAGCAGATTTAGAACAAAGCAAGTCTTCCAAAGGGAGACGTGAGGGCTACTACATTGTACCTCCTTTTACCATCACAATTTCGAACGAAACATTCATACCCACGATGTCTTCCATCTTGGATGTTCACAACTCCCCCGTTCTTCAAAGGTAATGCGCAGAACAGTGTGGTATTAATTCCAATGCTGGCGTGTAGGAGTTTTCTCCCATTATGCACGCAAATGACGGAAAACCTATAAAAAACTAATGGAAGTGGATGTTTTCCATTTATCACTAGTCAGTAGGCTGTTCGCGGTATACGGAAGTAAAATGCTAACAAGCCCAAAAAGTAACACCAATTTCAATTTAAATTTCCCGGGAATATGGAATTGAAATTTTTTTTCTTTTTTAGGTTGTTGGCACTGTCTTTGACATCTGTGGGAAATTTCACGACAAAATACTCATTAGTGTTTGAGTTACACCTGGCTTTGTGAGACGCTAAAAGTGATTTCGGCGATTTTTGAAATGTCTGAATTAATTGAGCAAAGAACTTGCGTTAAATTTTGTTTGCGGAATGAATATTCGTGTGCGTAAACATATAGAATGTTGCAGAAGCCATTCGATGAGCAAACTATATCGGAAAAAATAATTACAAGTGATAGGAACAGTTCAAAGAAGGCAGAGAAAGCATTGAAGACGAAGAGCGCTCTGGTCAATCATCAACCACAATCAACCAAGCTCACGTTAAAAAAAAATTAATGATTTGGTATACCATAGATTTACAATTAGAGAACTTGCTGTTGGAATTTCAAAAGGATCGGTCAATTCCATTTTAAAAGTTGTTTGGGAACTCAAACGCATTAAATATCTACTTGCATTAAATTTTGTTTGCGGAAATGTATAGAATGTTGCAGAAGGCATTCGGCGAGCAAACTATATCGGAAAGAAATGTTTACAAGTAGTATAAGCAGTTCAAAGAAGGCAGAGGACGCGTTGAAGACGAAGAGCGCTCTGGTCGACCATCAACCTCAACCGACGAAGCTCAGGTCCAAAAAATTAAAGATTTGGTGCTTGGAAACCGCTGATTTACAATTAGAGACCTTGATGATGATAATGTTGGAATTTCAAAAGGATCAGTCAATTCCATTTTAAAAGGTGTTTGGGACATCAAAGGCGTCAAATCTCGATTGGTACCGAAAACACTGAATTTTTTTGGAAAAACATCGTCACGTTGAAGTGTGTGAAACAATGCTTTCTGACTATCAGGACAAGTCGAAATACCTCATAACTGGAGATGAGACTTGAATTTATATTTATGACCCGGAAACAACCGATCAATCGAGCGAATATCGTGACAAAGGTGAAGCAAGACTGAAAAGAGCACGCCAAAGTCGCTCAAAAACCAAGGTTCTGTTGACTGTTTTTTTCGATTACCGCGGTGTGATGCATTATGAATTCTTTCCACCAACCAAACTGTCAACAAGGAATATTATTTGAGTGTTATGCGTCGTTGGCATGAAGCTATTCGCAAAAAGAGGCCCATTTATGGAAAGACAACTCTTGGTTTTTGCATCACGATAATGAGCCAGCTCACACTGCAATGATTCTTCGTGCCTTTTTTGCCAAAAATGAAACCCATATCGTTCTACAACCACCGTATTCACCTGATTTAGCTCCGTGCGACTTCTGGCTATTCCTTAAACTCAAAAGACCACTCCGGGGATACACTTTTGAGTCGATTGAAGAGATTCAGCGTGAATCGGCGCGAGTCTTGAAGGGCATTCCGGCCAATGACTTTTTAGTATGCATTGAGGATTGGAAAAAACGTTGGCATAAGTGCATTTTGTCTGGAGGGGATTACTTTGAATTCGATGAAATAAATTTGGAAGAATAAATAAAGAGTTTTTGAAAAAAATAAAAATTGGTCTTACTTTTTGGGCACAGTAACTAGTACGTGGATCACCGACGTGCAACAAATAATAATAAAATTTCAATTAACATTTTGATTCTGAAGAAAATAGAAATCGTTAACATAAAATAAACCCAATAAAACATTACGATATTTTTTGATAAAAAAGCTAGAGGGTGGTACGATAAAATCGTGCATTGATAAAGTGATGTGGGGTTCAATAATCATTGCTTATACCATCACAAATGTGCTGTAATATGCTTAAACATAGATTTTGCATTTGTATTGACACAAATGTTTGAGGTTTTGGTGAAATCTTATTTTCAATTTTGAATGAGGTCAAAGTTTTATGTCTTCAAGTGAAAGCTTTATGAACTAGAGAAAAAATAATGTTACCTAAGAAGCCAAAAAATCTTGTTCACAACTAAACTTTTCGGAGGAAATATGGCGCGCGACATTCAATTACTATTACCATTCCGCTTCATCGTTCAGAGCTGAATTCCTCTTTACAACTTAAGGAACTTTGGGTGAAGCTATGCCAACCTTAAATTTGATCTAAAACACCAAAGATGGCCCCTGACGCATTTTTTTTTTTTTTTTAATATGCCGAGAGCTAAATACATGCTAATTTGTTGTGAGGAAATTTATTATTTAACACCCGAAAACTAGGCCAAGGAAATGATTTTATTTTTAACAAGATAATCCATTGGAAAATAAAAATAAAAAAATTTTTTATCAAACCCAATAGAATTATGATATTTATTAGAACAAGAATTGAGAAAATTTAACATGAGTAAAAATAATTTCAATAATCAAGAAACTTGGGACATTGAATTAACAGAATCTATGTCTTCCATATTTAGAGGCAATCCTTAAAGATAAAGGACTTCATACAAAATATTAAATTTGCATATTTTCTACATATTTATTCTTAATTCTTATTTTTGTGTTGAAACTATAAATGTGTAAAATTTTGGTCAAGCTATGTGAGTTTCATTGTTTCGACATCGATTTTTTCCTACTATGTAGTCCAATAACGGAATTCTTATAAATTTGAAATGATTAATTAATTGGCAAACATTAATTCCACGGTTCGCAAATGCCCTTTTAATTCAATTTACATATTAAAGATTCACAAGAAAAAGGAATTCGATTGCATGGCATTTGTAGGAATAATTTTCTATGAGATAGAAGGCATTATTTTTTATTATGCACTTAATTATTTAATTAATGTTTAAATTATTCTGAGAAAACCAGTTCTATCCAAATAAATTAATTTTTTTTCACATAGATACCGAATTTCAATTTTTTCACAATCGATTAAAAATTTTATAAAAAAGGGACATTTGCAAAGTTTTAGCATTGATCTATAAAAATAATTTATTTAACAAAGAATGGTCCTAGGTCTCTTTAAGTTATCTTCTCAGCTATCTAATCGTGATTTCATCATTTACGAAGTTCATAAAAGCGTTATTTGATATTTTACTCTGTACATTCTATTATAGCTATTTGCATAACTGCAATACCTTCCTGATATCTGTATTGCCATTTTCTCTAACTGATTGCTTAAAATTTTTAGCGATACAGATGTCATACATGATAATGACAATGTTTTTGCCTAAAGTAACAGTTGTTGAGTTAGGACTATATAATTTCTTATGATTTAGCTCTTTTAGTTCTGTATTACTCAATTTTTGGGAATTTTCTATTGAATACTATGTATATATCTGTATTTTATGTATTTTCTATTGATCAATTTGGGGATAATAAAGATTCGCAGGTTTAGCTTGTAATTTATGTTTGCTAATGATTATTAAAAATTGTTGCTTTATTTATTAGTGCAGTAGAGACCTGGTGTATACTTCCAATGCTTTTGTAATGGAGAATAAGATTGTTCATTTAAAGAAATTCCTGAAATTTTTTTGTGTTCGTTCTTGAAACGTTTTCTTGCTGCAATGTTACGCCATTCTATAGGTGTCACCAGTATTGCAGATGTAGCGTTTTCTTGTTGCTCATTGCATTCAATAAATTTTCAAACGAACTTAAGCCTTCGGATTATGTCATTTTCTTCTAATGGACATCGTTTTCATGACCATTTCTTTGTCGTTCGTGGTTTTCAACCGTGTCTGCAAATATGTCATCTACAATTTCTTGCTGTTCATCTGCCTTCATCCACTTGGCAATATCTTCTTCAGCAAAAGTTTCATAGGCAGGAATTTTAGGTCGTGCTTTACAAGGACTATGGAGCGGACAGGCTAAATAGAATGAGAATGAACGACTGTCTTTGGGACAAGTACCTTCATGAAATGCCTGGAATGAAATAAGTAACGACTACGCACATTCCAAAGTGAAATGTTCTCATGTAATAAAGTGCCTCCAAATCGACTGATGTCTTTGTTATTTTGTGATTCGCTTCCCGCCCCCCGGAACCTGTATACTAATTGCCCAACACTGTCTTGAATTAGGAAGAAGTAACCAGTCCTCATTTCTCGAAAGAATGCATACTTCTACAAAGATAGAAAAGAAAAGAAATAGTTCCTTTGTTACTATTCGTCTTTCCAAACGAACACAGGAATAACCTTAACACAGGAATGGAAGATAAAAGAGAACACTTAAAAAATTTCTGGTCAGAATTTTCAGTAACTCTGTTGAAGAAGAAACTTGGTTAAGAGTTGGGGAAAGGGCTCGAATTTGGGGCTGACAAAATTTCTGACAATCATGGGCTCTGTAAACGATGAATAAAAATAATTCTTGTCTGTCTTTTTTAATATAATTGAGTAAATAATAATTCAGGCAACTTTGCAGCAAAAATATCATGTCTGGCATATAAATTCAAGTACTTGCATGCAGAAATAACACTTTCTTTTAAAACGTAATCTTTTGCATTGAATAAGTAAAATTTTTACTTCCTGTAGTTAAAAATATATATATATACAAAATTCGAGTGATTTGGTCATTTACAGATGCTGTTTAAATAGTATTTCGCTTTCTGAATAGTAGTTCCAATGAAAAATATGTTCCTTTGTTATTTTTCTTGTTTTTGAAATTATCGTGAGCCATGTGTCGAAACAAGCTTTCGTGACAACCAAATCGAGATTCATTCCAATCTGATCATCCACAAAAACTATTCGTAATTGAATGCACTTTTTTCTTTTGATATAGTTGTCACGAAATGGCTTTCACCAAGTATAAAACTAGTAGAGGCAAATCAGCTGATTATTGAGGGAAAAACTTTCCGAATTGCATCAAAATGAAGAACTTATCTTTGTTGGCACTGTTGATGATTTGCTCCATGTTCTGTCACTTAGTTCGTGGACAAGATGGAGATTGCAGAGAAATAGGAAAGAAAATGGCAGAAGAATTAGAAAGTGAGTGTTAAATATTTGTATTGAAGCAATAATATTATGTTGAATGATTTCAAAATAACTGCGTATATTGCTTAAATGTAACAGTTTTTATCTAGTGTCATTGGAGTATTAAAAATCCCACTGAATAAAAATTGTAATGATTCTAGTAGTTTCAAAATAGTAATATTGTAGGAATTTATGAATTTCAAAGCGAACTATATTAAATAGGACTGAAATAAAAACAAATCATACAATGCTTTTATTCTTGTACGCGAATTCGAATTGGGAAAATTAAAATTACTTTTACCACCAATCCAAGCTCTAAAACAGGGGTGGCCAACCCAAATGATCTTGCGGACCACTTTGGAAATGCATAACTTCCCGGGCCGCATATAAAATTATATATCCTTATATTTGATTTAGACCCACTATAGAATTTTTGTGGAGTGAAAAATTGAAACATAGAGTTATTATTATTGTGCTTACTATTATTCTTACATGTAAAAATAGACAATAATAAAGACACTAAACTCACATTGTAAAGAACTATATAACACTAAAAATGAAATATGAAAAATATATAAGTATAAATGAAATAAAAAAATGAAATTATTAAAAAATATTTATTTTACTATTGCGGTATTTATTTGCACAAGAATATTATTTTAAAATCAAAGTTAATTTTTTCTCATCATTTCGACAGTTAATTTTTGAATATATGGATGCACAAATGTATTTTGTTAATATAATAGTTTTCAGTTCTTTGGCCCATTATAGAATAAATATATTTTGTCAAAGTGTAATAAATCTCACAGGCCGCAAAAATATTCAAGGTGGGCCGCGGGTTGGCCACCCTTGGTCTAGAAGTTAGGAAAAAAAGCCATAATTGAAGAACATTCTGAAGATATCTTTGAATTTGTGTATTTTATTTTTAAGATTGGCAGTGATTTAATCCGAACGTGATTCAAATGAAGAAAGTGTTAGGGAATTTTCACATAGCTCTTTTTATGTGTAATTTTCAGAAACATATGTTTTGCGTAAAAAGAAGTTTAGGTGTAATTTAAACACATATATCCTTGCTAAAAATGAAATACTGAATCTAGTTTTAAAACTAAAGTAAAAATGATTTTCAATGTTTCTTTTTATAATTGTTTTTCTTTTTTTGAAAAAAGTATTGCATTTCAATACAATTACATAAATGTCCACCAATACAAAATTAATGCCAGTAAAAATAAGCTAATATAGATATTATGCTTATAAGATGTGTTCAGTATATTTTTTACATATTTCGATAATAAAAAGAATTATCAGTTCGATTTTTCTTGCATGTAAGCAATTTTTGAGAAATCAAAGTTTCAAACTTCGCTTTTTATTTAATGAATACAATTTTTAATAGTTTAATATTTTTATACCTTTAAAAAAAAGTGTATGTGAAATCACTTGAAATTTTTTTTATCAGCATCATTTAGTATTTGAATGAGTTTTTACCATCAAATTACTTGGTAAACTAAATGCTGATGAATGACTAAATGCATATGATAAATTATGTAAAAATATCTTATGTGAATAATGCTTTATTATAATGGTCTCAAATAAATTCAATATTGGGGTAGAATTATGAGTGTTGTTATATTGTTATATTTCGTATTGATTTATTACATACAATTAAACAATTCTGTGTGTTTGTTTTTGAAAATAATCATAATTAAATGTTTTTAAAATTCAAATTTGCATCTGTTCAAATCAAATTTGCATTCAATTCAATCTGTTTAAAAACTGTAGTGATTTTAAATTATTCAAAAAATTTAATTTTTGGGCCATATTCCTACAATTGATTTTAAAATCAATATTTTCGCGCAATATTTCTATTTTTTAATCTTGTTGATAGAGAAAATACTTATGTAGGGAGATTAAAGTATTACAAATGTAATATTTTCAAATAACATTTTTTAATTCACAATTTTTTTAAAATTCAGAAATGGCAAATGATGGTGAACTTCCTGAATGTGCTGAAATAGATGAAGTAAGCATTTTTTTTTTTTTTTTTTAAGTTGCCTTCCATGATTAACATTAGCTTCAAGAATTTTATAATTTTAATTCATAAAAAGTTTTAATAAATATTATGTGCGCTATTATCTATTTAAAATTATTTTAAAACAGAATAAAATAATTTTTTAATTATTTTATTAAATATTTAAAGAGACAAAAATTTAAAACTGCGATGATTTTTTTAAAATAATGATTTTAATTTTTTAAATTTTTAGAGAAAATTATTCATATAAAAATATTTTTGTACATCACATACATATTTTTTTATTTTTACGATGGTAAATTTAATTTCTTTTGCTATATTAAAGTTGTCCTTACTTTTTCTAGAGAGTCACTGTAATTTAAAAACTCTCTTGTTAAAAAAAGACATTTATCAAAAAAAAAAAAAAAAAAAAAAATTATTTATGAAAAGTAGAAATTTTATTTTATGTCAGAATCTTACTATTTATTATAATAAAAATAAAAATTATTTATTTAAAAAATCATCCATAATTTCTTTTACTGAGGTGAGTTAAAACTTTAAAACAAATGTTTATAAATTTGATACAAGAGATTTTATCACTATAATAAAGAATATTTAAAATTTATTTTAAAGTGGAAGTGTTAATGTTAGACTACCTAAAGTTTCCAGTTATCTATAATGTATATATATATATTATTATAATGTAAAGGAGATAATATTAAAAACACGGAAATAAAATTTATAATTTTCATAATTTACACTAAAAAAAAATCATAACTCAGTTTATGATAAAAAAAATGAAAGAATTTGAATTATGATAAAATGTTATGTTGGTTGTACAAACTGAAACAAAAAATAGCGACCTAGATTTTAAACTTATTTTAAATAGTTGACGTGTGTAAAATAATTGTTCATTACACTTAATTCGAATAATTGTTCATTAATTAACAAAACTAATGACTAAAGATCTTAAGGTTTATTTCAAGTAAGGAAATATTGAAACATTAGTATCCTAATTATCCGTTTGCGAATGCATATGAATAATGAAAATCATTTCATAAATATTCGAAGGTGAAAAGTTAAGCAAGAAAATATTTGACGTTTTCAAAATTTCGTAAATGAAAGTATTAATTCTAATTATGTATGAAATTCTCGAAAGTTGGATCAATTATACGAGAACATTATTTTCTTCAAGGAAATTTACATACAGTGTCTCACAAAAGTGTTCTCATAGTGTGTGTGTGTGTTTTCATTCTAATAATAATAATAATAATAATAATAAATAAATAACAATATAATAATAAAAATAACGTCAAAAGATTTCAACGTGAAAAGAACACCAGATTGTTCCATTTAATTCCGAATAGTTTATAAGATATAGTATTTTCCAAACTCTGAAAAATTTAACAAAAAAAAAAAAAAAAAAAATAGTTTGAAGCCTAAATAAAAGTTTTCATATATGCTTAAGATGTATTAAATATGTATGCTTTAATTTTCATAATTAAGAAATTTTTTTCAGACATAGCATGTCATAAGAAATAAAATTTTCTGTCTGGAATATTTATTTGTTTTTATCTACTGTTTATTTATATAATTAGAATAACTCCATAACTTAATAAGGCAAGCATATACAGTTCGAAATTCGAAGATTAATTATTGGTTTGTACCTTGCAAAATGCTATACTGTTAAAAATAATCTTAAATGTTTCATTAATATTTTTTTTCTTTATTTTATAGTTCAAGAATTTGATTATTAATTATGGTGAAGAAGATGAACAGCAATACGTAGTAAGTTTATTCGTAAAATATTTTTTTTTTAAATATGTTGCAGTTTAACTAGTCAACTATTTTCAAAGAATTAATAAGATCTTTCATTAAAAGAACAGAAACCAGGATTCATTTCTGAAAAGAGATTAAAAAAATTAATATTCGAATGCCAGTGTTTTTAAGTTCTTCTACAGAAATTAAAGATACTCGGAAAGTTATGATAGAATATAATGAATGAAGATTGTGGGAAAAAACTGTGTCCGAGAATCATTGGACACATTAGAAAACCATATAGGAAAAAAACCTAGAAGTGATAAAAATAAAATCTCTCTATTAACTTAAAATATCATATATTACCCTTGGATGTATTATGTACTCATATATTACCCTATAGTAAGCCTAAGACATTTCTTACCCCGTTTATCGACAAGCATTTGAGGAACTATGGCAATCAAAATTGATATTCACCAGATTTTTAATTCTATTAGATTTTTTTTCATGTCAAATTATGTAAAAAAATGGATTTATAAGATTTATGATAATTTGCAGAAATTGAAACAATTATTCTTGTATTTATTTCTGTTGTTAATTATACAATTCCTCAGACGCTTTGCAATTAAGTGCTTTCCAAGGAATAAGTTTAATTTTTCCAATAATTTTTATTGTGAGAAAGGATCTTACATTGAAATTCAATAATCTTTTTGATTACATTATAAGTTGAGCCGTTTTATCACTACCTCTATTTAAGTAATTTTGTAATGTGCGGAATAATTATTAGATTCCCTGTATTATTAAGAGTTATGAACCAATTTATGTAGATCAAGATATCCAATTTTTTAACTTTCGTGGGCCACCCATAAAATCAACTAGCACTAACGATAACTGATGAAATAAATTTGTAATTATCATAATTAATTGAAAGTTCATTAGTTCGTAATTAGTTATTATTATATTAAAAGACAAGACAGAAAGATGAACTTAATGGGACAATTAATTTGGTGATGAAATTAATTTGACATTGCTTTCCTGACACTAATGCTTCTATATTTGGTTTAATGGAATTAGTTGAAATTCTCAAGCTATTCATCAGATATTTTTGATCTAATTTTATTCTTTGGGTGGTTTATCATAGAAAATTGCTATTCACAAATATAGATACTTCCAAATCACCATGATTTGAATAAGGAATGATGGTAAAACGTAGAAAATTTTTCTGAATGAAGATATATGTCATATAAATCCATTAAATGGACATGATCACATTTGATCAAATTATTCTTTAAGTTGAATGTCGAATTGTATCTCTATGGATTCCATTTGAAAATTAGCAGGTAACTTCTTTTTGTCAAATGAAAATGGAATTGGAAGTACATTAAGAGATTGAGGATCTTTTCAAAAAGCATAAAGCTCTATGAATTCGAAACATAAGGTTTGCAATTGCTTATAACATAGGTCATAAACAATGACAAACCTTATAACATATAGGTAACATATTGTCATTGTTTATAGGACCATATTTAGCAAACACTTCAAAATATATGAATTGATAATGAAGAAAAAATAATAATTGTTTGTCTTAATTTGAGATCGTCAAAATTTCAGTTTTCTTTCTAAAACTATTATATTTTGAATTGATAGTTGCTTTTCTCCTTGAAACTTATATTTAAATGAATGTCCAAATATACTAAAAATATTAAATCTGAGAGTTAGTTTTCATCGCCAAGTTTTGGCACAAATTTGGTTCTTAATTCCGTAAATGACTTGATTTTCTTTTGAAAACTGTAAGCATGATTCAGTATTTTACCTGGACTTATTTATCTTGCTTCCAAAAAGAAAATGATGTCCCCATAGTCAGCAACCTAAATTTAAAAAAAATTTGGAATTAGGAATTATTCAATGCCTTGGATTTAAAAAAAAAATTACTACCTTGGTGAAATCTGTAAGAAATTATCAATCTACCACATTTTTGCTCATAAACTTTAATAGTGAACTAAGCAGTGGAATAAATAAAGCATATTTCCATTGGAATAAATAAACTACATTTGTTGATGATTTTGATTCTGATTGAATAATATGAACACATTTATACTCGAACATACAAGCAGGCATTTTGTTTTATATAAGAAATTGTGGGTTTAATTAAAAAAATATTAATTTTTTTTGTCTTTAACTTTTCAAGTCTGTTATAGGTAGCAAGTGGTACAAATTATGATAATTAACGCAAGTTTGTTTTGCCAAAAATATTTTTTTAATCATATTCTCACTTCCCTATTTTATCATTTCTCTTTTAGGGTTTGAGAATTGTTCGTAAAAATTCTATCATTAAATGCTAATAACATTTAGTGAGTAGAGATATCATTGAGATTACATTTTTGTAGCAGATTCAAATGTTAAGTAGCTTGCAACATGGAATCTCCATGAGAGATCTTTGAGATACACTACTGGCTTCTATTTACCAAAGTTCGAATCCTGGTGGTGGTGTGGATGTTTGTTGGTGGTTCGGAATCCACGTTAAATTGTAGATCCCTGTCTAATTAGTCTAAAGTGTGCACAAAATGATGGTAGGCGACAAACGAAATCATAAATCTATTTCTCAAAGTCAGAAAATGTACATGTAATTAAGCTTAGGAACAGGAAAAAATTTATTTTGAAAATAAATCAATAGCTAACGATTTGGAATTTAAAATACAATTTTCACGACAGATGTTTAATAGAAATTTGAATATTCAATAAAAGATTTATTGAAATTTCTTGACTGTGATTCAACAAATAAAAGAATATGTTAAAAAGCGAAGCAACATTCAGCAATTTGACTTTAATTCAGCGAATAAATGTGACTTTCAGCTGTATTAACGTTAAAATAAAATTTCTTAAAATATTTCAACTTGTTATGATGCATTCAGTAACTGTTTTCTTTTCTATTGTAGGAAGAATTCAAGGCGATGTATCAGGCATCCGATGATAAGGACGCAATAAAAGTAAGAAATCAAGCATTTCTTAGAAATAATTTTTCATAATTCTCAATATGATAACATATGTTTCTAAGTAAATAATTTTTTGAATATTTAATTTACAGTACAATGTAGGTAATGAAAAATTCCAAATTAAATGTTATCTTGTAGTATAAATTAAAATTATATTATTTTAAGATTTCTTTAAACAGCCTGAATTTATTTTTACATCAATCACAATGCAATATTTGATTAAGAGGAACTGTAATATATTTTGCCATAAAGTTCAGCATATTTTCATATTAAACTCACCCGGCAGTTTGCAATAACACTTTAATTTTTGCAGATTTATAAAAAACAATAGTTTTTAATTTCAAATAGTAAATAATTTACTTTTGTTTTATTAAATTTGTTTATTATAAAAAAAGGCTTGCTCAGATATACTTCAATAGAATAGTCATTGTTATTAACTCAATGTATTTTTCTTCTATTTCATTTTGATGAATTAAATTATATTTTATAATATATAGGGTGAATATAATTACATTTCATTGAACATAGAGGGCGTTTTTAAAAGCAATATATATATATATATATATTACATTATACATTAAATATATATATATATATATATATAAAGGATACATTAATTATTATAAGAAATTAAGAAATATAATTGTAAGATGTAGAAGGAAACCAAAATAATAACCAGAAAGAAGTACGGGAAATGTTAATTATAAAAATATAGTTGTAAAAGGGTTTAAAAATAATTAAAAAAGGGGAGAGCTTACGTTAACTATAAAAAAATATAAATGAAAAGAGTGGTAGAAAGAACCAAAATAAACTTTTTTTGTCATATGAGTTTGGAAATGTCACATTTAAGCGCTGAGGGCCAAGAAAGATTAAAGAAGGGAAATTAATGAAAGCCAATTGGAATGTAACAAACTTTTTAATTTGGCCTTCTTTTACAACAGATGTTCATAACAGCTACTTGGATTGATAAGTTTTCAAGGATTATATGCAATTAAACAGTCGGTTATCGTTCATTGTACAACCTTTGAGTATCTTGCCAGATTTTGTTATTAGTCCTATGCATTAAATGTATATCTGCAAACTTCGAATTCGTGCAGTGATGCATACTGTAAAAATTCTCAGCGGATCAATCCTTGTTGGATGTTTTTGGAATGACTTAAGCTTTTGCGAGATGTTATCAAATGAACTAAACAACATAATTTATCTCCTTAAATAATAACTTTCTTGTCCAATATTTTATGACAAATTTTTTTTTTATCTTTTATCTATTATCTTTTACAACTTGGCCAGATATTTTTCGAGTGTACCAGGTATATTTTTTTAAAATTTGTTTTCAAATATCCTCCTTGAATAATATTATATCAAAAACATAGCATAGTTAGGCCTAAGAATAGATTCATTTTTACTAAGTTAAAAACAAGCTTGTTTTTTATAAACTGGTATAAATTAAAAGTTATGTTTAATAAAAAATTATTTTCAACTTTAAAAAATTAATATAAAATAATTACATGATCAAATTTTGTTTTCGATGGCAGAAAGATAATTGAGCAAAATTAAAAGCAATAATATTAAGCAAATACTAATTAATAGAGCAGTTAATATTTAAGCTAAATTTTATTTATTTAAAATTTTACTTTATGTTAATAGAATGAATTTTTTTTTAACTAAACGCAGGATTTAAAATTTTTTAAAACAACATCAGATGTGTCACGTATTATTTAGATGTTTCTTAAATATTTTTATACTAAAGCTTTTGTTATAAACCAAATATTATGAAAAAAAAAAGAACCATATAGACAAAATATTAAAAAACAATAATCACAAATGAGTAATTAATTTTCATAGGAATTTGGCTATAGTTCAGTGAATATTCAGTGTCATTTTTCCAAACATAAAGTTTTGTTAGAAAACAATTGGTAATGTTATTTATGATGATGTTGAAGATTATTGGAGATCACCGACCCCATCAGAGGCCTCATCTCCGGTGGTGACAAACATAAAAGAATGAAAACATTGTCAATGCCCAGAGATTAAAGGAAATCGTGAGAAATGAAAAAGTTCAACACTTTAAAATTGAATTTAGGTAGGTTAGAACAGAATATTCCTAGGTCTTTTAAAATTAGAGTGCGGTTCATATTATTCTATCTCTTGAATGGCCAGTTGTTGGTGGTTGTCAATATTATTAAAGAATATTTCTGCATGTTTTTTCCAGTACTTTTTGAGAGGTAGCAGGGAAATAGCGCTTTGAATATCAGAGTTTCTCATGAACCAGTTGGCATTCGTTATTTGTCTAATAGTCATATTTTGTTGAGCTTCCAAGATTTTAGTATTATAAGTAGCAGCGTAGGCCCATACCGGGCAAGTATAGGCGAGGAGAGGACGAAGCAAAGAGGTGAAAATCAGAAGTTTATTATGTCTACTCATGCTCGAGTTTCTTGCTATAAGGGGATAGAGTCTTCTAATGTTTCTTCTGCATTTTTGTTTGACATAGTTAAAATGAAAATTCCAATTTAGATGTGTATGAAGATAAATTCCAAGATATTTTGTTTCTGATTTCCGAAAGATAAGTTGGGTTTTGAGGTAGATAGCTGGGTTTTTTTATATAGATTCTTGCTAAAAAAGACTGCTTCGGTTTTGTTAATGTTAAGAGCAATTTTCCACTTATCATACCAATTAGAAAGGTCATTTAGGTGTTTGTTTAATGCGCAGGCAAGATATTTAGGGTTTTTGTTCCGAAAAAGAATCGCAGTATCATCAGTATAAATTTCTGTAATGATATTGAATCTAGTAGGCATATCAGAAATGAAAATGGAAAAGAACAGTGTGGTAATGTTATTAAATTTATGATAATGAATTAACGAATGAATCACAGACAAAGGGATCAAGAACGAATGAATCACAGACAAATGAATCAGTGGCATGACATGAGTTTTGCATAGGAATGTATCGCTTTACATAAATATTCATGCATATTTAAACTTACTAAATGGAATATTTAATTTTTCAGGAATGCGTTGAAGAAGTGATGAAAGGAGCTTTAGCCAAAATAGAGGACATACCAGAAAAATGTCAAGAAAAGATTGAAAACTATGCTGACGAATTGACAGCTTAGTTTAAACATAATTTATGTTTTTCCAATACATGTATTGGATTTTTGAAATATCACTTTTACGAAGGTGAATACGGCTGGTAAAATGTAATGATGTTAACATAAAATCAATAAAATTATTAAATACTTAACCAATGTTTTTTAAATTATTTTAAGACTACCATTAACACAGATGTACAATTGATCGCCAAATATACAAAATTATATAGCATAAAACAAACTTTTCATTTTTGAATTTATACGTTTTTTAACTTTAACCTCTGGAATTTTTTTTTTTTTTTTTTTCGGATTATATGGGTATTAATACTATCAGTGATTTTGTCACAGTCGAAGGAAGATAGCCAGAAACCATTATGTCCCATTTATGCATCTCTCTCTCTCTCTTTTTATATATATATATATATATATAATATATATGTATATGCATATAGATAGATAGATACATAGATATGCGTAACTTTCTGATTTGTTTTTTTTAAGGAATTAATAACGATGGTATAAAAATTATTGTATGTAAGGTGTCTCAGCACCAGGTTTATAAACTTCTAGAAGGGGTAGTGCACAATTAGACTCAGAATCACACATTAATATAGGATTGGAAATGCGTTTCTGGCGTTAATGAAAAAAAAATATCACGTGAGAGAATATACTGTTTATTAATCAATGGAGACCAACGAAATAAGGCGGTTAATAGTTACAAAGGTGAATTACGGATGCACGTCATTTTCATGCAGAATCCTCCAGACACGGTAGCAGGAATCCCAGCATAGTTCTCGCATTGAAACTACATTTGAAATCTACCAGGTACAATAAAATCTCCACCACAGCTGGGGACAATACCGTTCGTTCACGACTCATTATAGCTAGTTAAAAACAAAAGTTCTCTGAGAACCGCTGGTGCAGATATCCAAAATGGCTGTGGACGAGAAGTATGTCTAATTCGATATTATTATCTTGCAAGTACTATGCGGTCTTCTCAGTGCACTAGGCAGCCCGGTAAGCCTGATGCATATCAGTTAGTTCTGTATTAGTGAGATCAGTCATCCTACTACCACTGCATACGTGTGTGAAATGGAAAATTTCTGTGGGAACCTTGTCAATGTATTTATAGCTTCTGGAAATTCCAACACACCACTGCTATTTGATTTTGAATCTCTAGATGAACGTCACTTCCTTAACTGCTAAGTATATATATATTCACTCATGTCCATAAATTAAGGATAATGAAGTTCAGGCAAAGAAAGAGACAGAAGCAAAAAAAAATTTGACTTATTTGTAAAGTCTATTTATTAAACAAAAGGTAAAGAGCAAAAAAGATGCTATATGTTTGACATAATTAATAAAAATTGCGATTTTTACTCCCTGGAGCAAATTTCAAAAAAGAACCTATTTACAAAAAACAATATAACATGGTTAGTATGATGGTTAATATGGAGTATGTCTCCCGGACGATGCAATACAGGCCTTACAACGCCTAGGCATGCTGAGTATCAAATTATCAATCTGATCTTGGGGAATATTACACCACTCATCAAGCAATGCCCTCCGAAGTTCCGGTTGACAGGTGGAAGGGGGTTGACGGAATGCAATTCGTCGGCCAAGCTTATCCCACACATGCTCTATTGGATTCAAGTCCGGTGAGTATGCTGGCCAATCCATACGGGTGATATTCTCCAATTGAAGGCATTCGTCTACAATGTTTGCACGGTGAGGACGGGCGTTGTCATCCATAAACAGAAATTCAGCCCCCATGGCACCCCGAAACAAACGTACATCTTGTTCCAGAATGACATCCCGATAGATGTGGCCTGTCATCGTTACACTCTGAACATGCAGGTCATTTCTGGAACCAAGAATAATTCCTCCCCAAACGAGCCATCCTGCACCACCGTAACGGTGTCGTTCAATGGTGTTCTCTTGGTGGTAACGGGTACCTGGCGCTCTCCATATGGAAGTCCGGCGAGAATCAGACTGCAAACTAAACCTGGACTCGTCGGAAAACATCACACAAGACCACTGTTGCGGTGTCCACAATGCATGCTCTCTACTCCAGGTTAATCGCAGGCGACAGTGAGTTGCGGTAAGTGGAACACATCTGACAGGCCTACGAGCATATAGACCAATGTACCCTAAGCGTTTGTGCACGGTCTGCCTTGAAACTGTCGTACCAGTAGCTGAAGAGAGCTGACGAGGCAGGTCTGATGCTGTGCTCCGTCTGTTTCTTTTGGCAGTAATTGCTAAATACCGGTCCTCATTCTGCGTTGTAACTCGAGGGCTGTAACATCTACTCCCATTACCATCATCTTGGAATCGTTGCCAAAGCCTGGAGATGACACTCTGGGCGATTCCAAGTTCCTCGGATACTTCCAGCTGGGTACGTCCCCATTCCAGTCGTCCGATAATTCTACCACGTAAAAAATCATCCAAATGCTTCCTTTGTGCCATAACTATGAGGTTATTGCACTGAAAGGCTTTTAAAGCGCTTGTGAACAATTTTACTTCTTTGCCACCATTCCTTATATACCCCTCTCTTACACTCTCGTCATTGTGACGTACTATCCGCACCATCTGTTGTTTCCTGTAATTTGCATATTCTTCTTCAAGATGTGTGTGATAATCCTACAGGTGAAATTTTTATTTTAGAGTTCAATTTCTGTGTGATTCTGAATTATCCTTAATTTATGGACATGAGTGTTTATAACACGAATACATAACTAACAGGGGAGGGAGAGTAAATTTACGATTTATATAATTAATTGTGTCGTATGACAGAAGTCAAAGGAACTTTCCACTAAAGGGATACACTTTTTTTGATGTTTTTCTTAACATAGCATGGCTGATATTAAAGATAAATAATTTATAAATTACATAATTAAGCTCAGATTAACAAAAGATAGCAATACCATTTATCGGTGAACATGCCATTTGGCTTATTTCATTGGCATCTATTATCATTACTTTGCATCACTATTTTCATTACCTTGCTGAATCTTATTGACTTGCCATTTAAGATAGCGGTGATCCGAATTGAATATTACCCATATGCTTAAATTTTTCTGTTGATTCCAATCGATCCCTTATCCTGAATTCACTTCTAACAATGTCGCATCGAATCCTGGAGGCGATATCAAATACCAGACTAGAATGATATTTTAATCCGATTTTATAACCTTAATGAGTGGAAATCACTTATGCAAGTATAAATCCCTACAATTATTTCCGAGAATCATTGTGAAACTGGTCATGGTTACAGTTGTGGTTTTGTCACAGTTATTGTTTTACTACATTTTCAATTGTCACTGTGATACAAAGATTTCCTAAATATACCATTTTTAATCATAATCCGATGTGAAGCCAAAATTTTCGGAAAATTCCTATTCTTTCCCAATTCCTATTCTTTCAACTTGCCATTGTGATACAAATATTCCCAAAATTTTTAATCACAATCCGATGCGAAACCAAAATTTTCTTTCCTATTCTTTCACAATTTCTATTCTTCCAAATTGCCATTGAGAGACAAATATTCCCAAAATATAACGTTTTTAATCATCGATACGAAAGCAAAATTTTCAGAAAATTCCTATTCTTTCAACTTGTCACTGTGATACAAAGGTTCCAAAAGTATCCCGTTTTTAATCACAATCCGATGCGAAACCAAAACGTGAAAAATGAGAAAGAAAATTCCTCTTCTTTCATAATTAGATAATAATTGATTAATTGTGATAAAATAAAACTGATCAAATCTTCTGTTGGTATTTTATTTACTTTTTATTGATTTCTGAATGTGCATTCACATTCTTGTTATTTTTTTTTACGCAATTTGAACAGCATTACTAACAGTTATGGATTTTAGTTCCTTTTTTTGAAATAGGAATGTTTGCTGTCCTTTTTTTAATGTAATTTTTACAGCTGGTTATACAGATGTAAACAGTATGAAATCTTAACAATGGTACTTAAGTGTCACCTTTTTTTCAATTATATAATCGCTGATGATACCTGCTACCCATAGGTATTTTCCAAGTTGAATCGAAATAAAAAAGGAAACGCCAAATTTCGATGATTCAGACGTATGACTAGGGATTTTACAATAAGCGTACATCAAAATGATGTGGCAATTTTTCCTCGATCAGTTATAACGGCACGTAAAAAAAACCTTCAAGATTTAGAATCAAATTTTACAGCTTTAACAACTGAATGGTGGATTTTTTATTATTTTTCTAATATTAATAAAGAGACAATGACTTCAGGTTGACATAATAGAAAAAGGGATGTTCAATTTTCGGACAAACCTTATAATGATTTGAATCATACACTAAATAACTTATATTATGTTTGCCTGGTAAAAAGAAACCTGTCTTATTAAGCAGCTGTAAAATAATATATAACCATTTACTTTTTACTTGTTTTAATAAGTATTTATTATTTAGAGTAGCGGCTTTAATAAATGGTCTATAGGAAGAATTTAGAGAGTATATGAGTTTAAATGACTATCTATATTATTATTGGTTTTTAAGTAAACCTAAAAGTAAGTAATTTACGCGAAGCCTAAAGCAATTTACAGTTTTCCATTTTAAGTAAGGTTAATTTTAATTAAAAAAAGCACAAAATATGCACAAAAATATTTTTAAAAAAATAAAATATGCACATAAATATGCACAAATGTGTCAGTGTCCCATATGAGGCTCCTTACATAATTTTTCCAACTAGGCAATATGCACAAAAACTTATCTACAAGTTTTACAAGAATGAAGATTAAAGAATATTTATATTGCTGCTTGCTTAATATAAGTTAACACGGATAAATATGTTATTTTTTATTACATAATCTCTAATTTTTATATCGGTTCAGTGAACATTAACAAATCGTATTAGTGGAAGATAAAAAAGAAATGGTTTCGTTCCTAAGAATTGATTCGATTCGAGGTAGATATGCTGCATAACCAATATACCACGTGACTTCATTTATTTATAGCAATTTATATGTAAACGCTTAAAGAAGTGTTCTATGAAGTAAGTTCTTAATGTTTAAAATTTAAGTGAAGTTTAAGAATTAAACTTTGACTTATTTTTTCGATATGATTGAGGAATCATCAATATTAATAAGAAAATTGCATCTATAGCGAAAATGAATGACAACTTTCAGTGATATTATGGTGTCGTGAAATAAAATAAAAAATAGAATACTCAATAATATTTGACTATTACGACAGATAATAAAAGTAGCAGAAGGCTTTTAGATTGGCATCTTAGTACAGGGGTGGCCACCCGTTACACGCCTTAAAAACATTTTCTGGCCCTTGAGTTTTTTTCACACTTCTGCAAAATATATTTATTTTATAATGACCAAAGTAGTGAAAACCAATGAATTAAAAATACATTAATTGTGCATCAGTATATTTAAAAATTAACTGTCGAAATTATGAGAAAAATTAACTTTGATTTTAAAATAATATTTTTGCGCAAACAAATATCGCACTAGTAAAATAAATATTTTTTAATGAATTCATTTTTTTATTTCATTTATATTTATATATTTTTTATATTTAATTTTTAGTGTTATATATTTCTTTACAATTTGCGTTTAGTATCATTATTATTGTATTATCTATGTTTACATGTAACATAGATAATACAATTAACACTAGATAAAACTAGTAAACCCAATAATAACAACTCATTATGTTTCAATTTTCACTCCAAAAAATGTCTATAGTGGGTCTCAATCTAATATGGGGATATATAATTTTACATGCGGCCAGCGGAGTTAGGATGCATTTTCAAAGTGGTCTGCAAGATCATTTAGGTTGGACATCTCTGTCCTAGTATATAAGAATTATCATGCCACGTAGTTTACAAACTATCTGGTAAATATATATATACGAATATCATTAAACCTCACCGAAGTGCTCATTGTATTCATATGATATGTTTAATTTGTGTGTTATCTTGATCATGACTGAGTATTGATAATACGAGTTAGATGAGACCGTTAACAATTTGGAGAACTAAAAATTTGGACTAAAGGGATTTTTTTATCACACAATGATTAAAAATATACGAAAATCCAAGATAATAACCAACGCACATAAATGAAAATTTATTTCAAATACTATAAATTTATTTCAAATACTATAAATTTATTTCAAATACTATAAATTTATTTATTGTTAATCGTCACGTTAAATCTGTAGGCCGGAATGTCCTTTCGTCATCTGTTTTTGGAAAGGGAGAAAGGGACGTAACACTTGATTCTTGGAAATGTTCGATTATTTGTGGCAGAAAAATGTGTAGAATTTTTTTTTTTTTTCAGCTCTTAACGAGCAATGGCGAACCGAAAGCTTCTGCGTCCATGCCAAAGATAGCCCTACAAGTTAGACTATTGTGCTCAGCAGGACTGAAGTGGGCAAACAGGCCAGATACTGCCTTTCGGAAGTATTTCTCAAATTTGTAGTAGTGATAAACACTTGATTATGTTTGCTCCCTGTGTAATGCTGAATTTACTGCACCACCTCGATTCTACTGACAATTGATTATGATAAAAGAACTTGATATTCGAAAACAGTACTATCACACATCATTTAATGCTAAATAAATTGTATATAGTTGTTATTTTGCACAGAAATAATTTTTTTGCAATGATTCTCTTAAGATTTTCATGAATGGAGTGTTCGGCTATGTAGTATTCTGCTGAATATACTTTGATACTAAAGATATTTTTATCATGTTTTCAGCATAAAAAATTATTTTTTCCCAACGTACACGTGTTTTCATTTTCTGTTAGTATCTTATTTCTGCGAGTTCTAAACACGCGTCACACATAATCACCTGTTAGATTGCAAGCTAAAGAGAAAAACGAACATTTCACGAAAAAACTAAAAATTACAATCAGCGTAACAAAAAATTAAAAAAATGTAGAAAAGAATGCAATTTTTAAAAAAAGAAAGGAATAAAATCGCCAAAAATTTAATAACCCATATAATCCATATGGATTATTAAAGCATAACCAATAAACCCAACCCATGACCTATAATTCATAAAAACCCATAAACCATAAAAATATCAATCGAGCATAAAATTTAATCGCTAAAAAAAACTAAAAAAAAAATTAAATTTTAATAAAAAATAATAACTTAAAAAATAGCATTTGAATTGTTTTTTTTTTTTAACTAAACAGACTTTAGACTTTAAAAAAAAAAAAAAAAAAAAAAAAACTCTTTTTTTAACTTGATTAAAGGGCGTTATCAAGAATCTACTATACTTCAATATAACGGAGCTTTAATAATTTTAATATACTTTACAGTTTTATTCTTCTTATTTTAAAATGATAATATGTGAAGGGTATATATTAGTCATTATTTTTAATTCCATGAATTTATATGTTCTATTATTTAGATCATTTCTAGACTTTTACAGATTTAGAGCATTTTAAATTGGATTATGTTAGTATAAAAGAATCAACGCGTCAAGACTGCTTACGTGATTATGACATCATATCAGAGTCAAAGACAGATGACGTTCATTGCTGTTCAAATATTAAAAAAATATATGACATCATTTGCTATTTAAAGGAACTAAAAATGACAGTTTGCCATAATATTAGAAAGACAAATGAACAAGTTATATTGGATTGAGTCAGGTAGAGTTAAAATTTACCATTTTAAAAACTCGTACAAAGAGGAAATTAATTTTTCTGATAAAGTTTTAATTTAAAGTTGAAATTAATTTTTCTGATAAAGTTTTAATTTAAAGTTGAAATTAATTTTTCTGATAAAGTTAAAACAATATTTAATTAAACAGAATAGAGATGACAGCTTCTCAAATCATTGTGAAAGGCTATCATTATAAATTTAGTCATCATTGTAAACTCGTTAATTTTTTTCGGGGTGACTTATTTAAATAAGTGCTACTGTGCCCACAAAGTAAGATCAACTATTTTTTTTTCAAAAAGCTCTTTATTTATTCTTCCTGATTTATTTCATCGCCTTCAAAGTAATCCCCTCCGGACACAGTGCATTTTTGCCAACGTTTTTTCCAATCCTAAATGCATGCTAAAAAGTCATCGGCACGGATGGTCTTCAAAGCACACGGCGATTCACGTTGAATCTCTTCCTCTTTTCATCTAAATCCGTCCCTGAATATAGTTCATATGTTCACTGATTGCTATGGCAATGTGCGAGAATGGCTAGGGGCGAGATGGCAATGTGTGGAAATGGCTAGGAGCGAGAATGGCAATGTGCGTGAATGGCTAAGAGCGAGACGGCAATGTGTAGGAACGGCCAGCGGCAAGAAAGGCGATGAGTGGAAATGGCTAGGGGCGAGAATAACAATGCGCGTGAAAGGCTAGGGGGCGAGATGGCAATGTGTGGAAATGGCTAGGAGCGAGAATGGCAATGTGCGGGAATGGATATGTGCGGGAATGGCTATGTGAGGTATTGCCTAGAGGCGAGAATGACAATGTGTGGGTATGGCTAGGGGTGAAATGGCAATGTGTGGGAATGGCTAAGAGCGAGAATGGCAGTGTTCGAGAATGGCTATTGGCGAGTATGGAAATGTGCGTGAATGGCTAGGGGCGAGAATGGCAATGTGCGGGAATGGCTAAGGGCGAGAATGGCAATGTGCAGGAATGGATATGTGTGGGAATGGCTTGGGGGGAGAGGCTTGGGCTACAGATTTGGGAATGGCTTGGGGAGATAATGGCTATGTGCGGAAATGGCTAGCGGCGAGAATGGCTATGTGCGGAATGACTAGAGACGAGAATGCCTATATGCGGGAATGGCTATTGGCGAGAATGGCAATGTGAGGGAAGGGCTAGGGACGAGAATGACTACATGCAGTAATGGCAATGTGCGGGAATGGCTTGGGGCGAAATGGCAATGTGTGGGCATGGCTAAATTTGGGAATGGCTTTTTGGAATGGCTAGCGGCGAGAATGAATGGCCATGTGCGGAATGGCTAGGCAAGAATGGCGAGAATGGCTAGGTGCGGGAATGGCTAGGGTTGGGAAGGGCTTGGGGAGCGAGAATGACAATGTGCGGGAATGGCTAGGGGCGAGAATGGCAATATGACGTGCCTTATGCTACTAACTCTGGTTTGTTCTTGCATAAATAAAGTGCAGATTGGTGTAGATTGGAACAGACAAACGAACGGACCTATTAATATCCCGACGTTCGTTTATATTCGTGTTACTTCGATAATATGAAATACGTGTGGATTTTAATTTTTAATGGATCGATTAGAAAATATGTTAGAAAATATTCTTATTTTAGGATTGCGTACACGATTATTTGATTCTCGCCTTTTGAGTTCAGTAGGTTCAATACTTTATTGAAGTGTTTATAGACTATTGAAAAAAAAATTTTCTGACAATGTTTTCATTTCGAGGAATTCTAGGTAAGTTCTTAACTTTTATTTATGCACAATAATTAGTAACTCAAATATTTTGTTCTAGATTATAATCTAAGAATGAGAAAAAGATTTGAAAGTATAGCTTGGAAACGCAAGAAAAAGAAGTTACTAGAGTATGAGGCAAAGAAGCTAGATCTTGTGATCTGGATTTTGTTTAAATAAAGTTCCATTTTTTTATCTGTAATGTCATTTACAAACTTAAAAATGGGAGATGAAAGGGCCTTATAAGTGGAGTAGCTTAGGTAAGGCCTCTTTTCTTCTAAATTATTCTAAATCATCATCATCATTCTTTTCATCCGGCCCTGACCGTTTGTACAACTCATGTCACATTTTAATAATCTTGTGGCGCCATCTAACATTCCGTTTTTCAAATAAAGTTCGATTATTAGAATGATTATTACTAATAAGAAAAAAAGCTAATTTCAAATGCGTACAGTTGTAAAATATTTATATTTATGTTAAAACATAATTTTTTTATTCTTGAATTCTTGAAAATTTGAATGTCCATTGAATTAATTTTTAATATTTTCTTTTAAACTTTCAACGCTAATTTAATTAGTAGACAATAGCATCTCGAATCATGAATTAATAGCATATTGTTTTGATATTCTTTGAAGTCAAAATACATGTACTTGTTAAGTTAAAAATTTCCAGTGTGTGTTTACATAATATAAATAAATTATCTTCTATACTTTTTCTCCTTCGAATGTATTCAAAATCATTTATTTCAGTAAAATTTGAATTAATGTGATATTGAACCAAAATTTAATGATTATGGCTCTAAGAAGCCATATTTTAATAATATTTAATACTAAAATTAATTATACCCGATAATGAAATTAATTTCATTATGTTTTTTTAGATAAATAGACTACATCATTCGAAAAATATTTTAAAACTAATTTATAAAGATTGAAATATAATTTTAAAATTAAAAATTTGTTTAATGTTTGGTTCAAATTAATGATTACACATCAGGTTATTAACATGTATAGTCTAAAATCATTCCTAAAGTATAAGAATGAAAATTTGGACGAATAATAGAGGAATTATGAATAATAATAGAGTTTGTATTTCATTGGTGGTGTGCGTTGCAATCGCTGTTTGAAACTGTAGTACTAAACTATTACTGTGCCCAAAAAGTAAGACCAATTTTTTTTTTCAAACATTTCTTTATTCTTCCAAATTTATTTCATCGCCTTCAAAGTAATTCCCTCCGGAGACAATGCACTTACTTCATCTTTTTTTCCAGTCCTCAATGCATGCTAAAAAGTCATCTGCAGAGATGGCCTTCAAAGCGATCGGCGATTCACGTTGAATCTCTTCGATCGACTCAATACGGTGTCCCCGGAGTGGTCTTTTGAGTTTAGGGAATAGCCAGAAGTAGCACGGTGTGAATACGGTGGTTTTGTAACGATATGGGTTTCATTTTTTGGCGAAAAAGTCACGAAGAATCAATGCAGTGTGAGCTGGCGCATTCAGTGTTTTCGGTACCAATCGAGATTTGACGGGTTTGAGGCCCAAAATGGAATTGATCGATCCTTTTGAAATTCCACCATCAGCAGCAAGGTCTCTAATTGTAAATCGACGGCTTGCAAGCACCAAATCTTTCATTTTTTTGGACGTGAACTTCGTCGGTTGAGGTGGATGGTCGACCAGAGCGCTCTTCGTCTTCAACGCGTTCTCTGCCTTCTTTGAACTGTTTATACCACTTGTAAACATTTTTTTCCGATATAAGAATGCTTACCGAACGCCTTATGCAAAATTCTATACGTTTCCGAAAATAAAATTGAATGCAAGTTCTTTGCTTAATTAATTGAATTTCAATAATCGACGGAATCAGTTTTAGCGTCTCTCAAAGCCAAGCGTAACTCTAAAGCTAATGAATATGTTGACGCCAAATTTCACACAGATGTCAAGGACAGTGCCAGCAACCTAAAAAAAGAAAAAGAAATTGAAATTCCATAAGCCCCGGAGAAGGGAATAAGGGAATTTTAAATTGAAAATTGGTCTTAGTTTTTTGTAGTAGTATAATAAACATGTACAGTATCTTACATTAATAGTTGGATTTCCTGATTAAAACTTTCCAGGTTTTATACAATGCATCACAAATATGTGGAACAGTGACGCCAGACTATTGCAGAAATTATTATTTTCCTCATGATATTTTATGATATGACGTAAAACCACTGCGTTGGAACTTTAGAATTGAACAAAAATTACTAGAATTATTTAAAATAATTTTATAGGAATAGTAGAATTAGCAAACTAAGAGAGTTGGTTCAAAATCAAGAAATTGTGTGTGCCTGAAGGACATATAATAAATTAATAGGCTGGAATGTGTTTTTGTTTAAAATCTATCAAATCGCAATAGGCAGTATGATTAAAAGTATACCTTCATTTTTTCAAAAATTTACCCAGACAAACATGAAATATTTTTTCTTCTAATTTACTTCTAATTCCTTCTAATTCATCATAATTATTTATTGAATATATAAGGGCATTTCTTGAATTAAGTTATAAGCGACAAAGAAAAATTATAGACAATTGAATAGGAGCATTTATACAACACATTGCGACCTAGGGAAAAATAACTTCTCAAACTTTAAAAATAATATATGCAATAAAAAACGCATGGAAAAATAATATATGCAAAAAATTAACGAATTCTAATAATAATATTTAGTTTAGAGCTTAATCTTAGTTTATCAACCATATAAACATCTAAATTGAATCAGTGATTTTGTTTTTTCTTTGATTTGTTGGTTAAACAATTGAAAATTTTATCGTTTTTTTTAAAGAATTAAACAAATATATTCTATATAAAAAAAAAAATTATGCATTGATACATTTCTTTTAAAAAATAAATATATCTTTTAGACAAAATTCAACAGTAAAAAAATTCTTCACAATTCGAAACTGCATTAAAAACAAAGGAAAAATGCACTTCTAATACTTATTTTAATTATTTTAATAATAGGATATGTCAAAATAATATAAAGTTATAATATATATGTCAATTTCTTTCCTTAAGAAGAAATATTTACACACCTAAGTGTAGATTCTGCCCAACTTGTGATTTAGTGGTAACGTACCTTCAGGCTAGGTTTGAATCCACTTACCGTATTCGTTGGAGTCGCTATTATTAGAAACGAGGATATTCGATGGGCAATTGACAACATGTACAAGCGCCTTGCCTCCAGGGGGCATGATGGTTGGTGGAAATTTTCTGGAAGGCGATGATGGAAGTTATTCCGAGATGGTCGCTCGGAAAGCCTTGCCTTCTCTTCATTATTCGTAGCATACAGAAATGACACACTGGCTCGTCAATGAACAAAAAAAAAGTCCATGATCCATGAGAGGTAAAAGATACTTACAACCTTTTACCTTCCTTGGTCAACATTTGAAAATGGAAAAAAACTCTTTCAGGTTCTATTTGAAAAAAGGAATACTCCCTTTGGCCGGATTAAAAAAGAAAAATGAGTCCGTTCGGGTATACATACATAAGTGGGCACATTTACCTATGTATACAAGAAAAAAAGAAATGGAAAAAAATCATTGTCCATGAAAATTTGTACATTGCTTTGCAAAGAAATCATCACTTTGATGGATCAATGTTAGTTTGTGATGTTAACACAGTTTGTAAAGAATTTCAAAACAAACAACATTTTTTTTTTTTAAATAGAATCTTTTTCTTCGAATTTAATAGGTTTGTCCTACTCAAGAGGGATTTCGCTTTGTTGGAAATACTTTTTGACCTATTGATTTATCGTGTCCACCCCAAGCTCAAACGCGGTAACTTTTAGTCCTATTGGCGTTTCGTTAACTAGTCCTCTAATCACCAGACCGCTCTAGGCAAATGTGATAAATATAAAAATGTGTCATGTTATATTTCATGTTAGCGCGAAAAGCAACCGATTGAGAGGTTTGATTGATAGCATGTTAGGCTTCTGAGTCAAAGGTGATTGGTTTAAAGCTCAACAAGCAATATTGAACTTGTATGTCAAAACTTGACAAACAGTATTGAACGTACGTATCTATAAGGATGATGGGCATTATAAATTTTTGTATTAGAATGTCCTCCTGTTGGGTTTGAGAAGGAAAGGAAAATGCGATCTGATGCCACATTTGGGTATGTACGTTCGAAACTGCGGTATCGTAAAGTGTGTGCATTGTGGTATGCCTATGCGCTGAATCTTCACCATATCAGCCGTTACTAATAACGAAAGGTGTGGTCATAATGCATGACATTCGGAAACAACAGCGTAAAAATAAAAATTAACAACCTGTTCTTTAATAATTTAAAA
The DNA here is from genome assembly GCA_021605075.1 of Caerostris darwini. NCBI lineage: Eukaryota > Metazoa > Arthropoda > Arachnida > Araneae > Araneidae > Caerostris > Caerostris darwini. Next base: position 132,176 of record BPLQ01008495.1, on the reverse strand, counting down.
ATTAAATACTTCAACATTTCTACTCATGAAACATTCAAAGCTGAAAGTGTCCCTTTGAGTGTCCATAATATTCAGTGGATGACGACATTGCACTGGACTTCCATGACAATGACCCAGTTTCAAGATAAGAAGAAGAACAAATTTTTTAATAATTGGCATAGCTTGTCTGTCTACGAATTCGGGGCCGAGCTTGTGAACTATTCGAAAAATGAAGAATTTGGGTGGAGCTCGTTTTAACAGCCAGAAATATGAAAGAAGAAAACATATCAGAGTGTATCAGAAATGTTTTTATTTTTTTCTTAGCAAAATATCACAAAATAAAAGAAATATGTTACTGTTGCAAGCATTAACTTGATGGTATAGGTGGCAAATTCAAATGACGTAAAACATTCGAAATTTTATGCATGCATATTCAAGCAGAAGTTTTTTCTTTTCAAGTTTCATTAGCAAGTTTTTATCTATTTATCTATTTTACACTTTAAAGCTGTTTATGTAAAAGTGATTACGAAATTTAAAAAAAATAAATGTTTTAAAGACAGTGTGTAAAAGTAAATCAAATAATGATCTTGTTAATGATAGTGTAATTAGAAAATAATGAGTTAAATAATTTTTTTTATTATTTCTAAGCTGTGAAAAAAAATTTCAGAATTTTAATGATCAATTAAACATACCATCAACATTTAAAAAATTTTAATGTTTTAAGTTTGGAATAAAATATCGGAATTTTTTTTATTTTGCATTGTATTTATTTTTGCTGTTGTATATTTCTAAGATGTTAGATTTCCCGCAATTTTTTAATGTTTTCCATATCCATTAAATAAGTATAATAAAATATTAAACATTTTAAAATTGTAAACTTAATTTTTTTAAAGTGTATTTTAGTATACAGTATAAAATAAATGAGTAGTAATAGTAATTTTTATTGGTTAAGTAAAATTACTCTAAGTCTAATAGAGCTCATATATAATATAAAAAAAGATTATATTCATTTAATCATTTGATAATGCATAAAATAAATTGAGATTTATTTCATTAAATGCATTATTATACCTTGACGTGCAAAAGAACATAACGTAATTTAATATAAATAATATACAAGGAAATATAAAATTAAATTTGTAAATAAATGTATGTGTTCGTAGAACATGTTAAAAAATTAGTAAATATATAAAAAGTATTTGTTTTTTAATCCAGTATTAGTTCATAGATACACTTGTTGAAAAAAGACACGCCTTTTTTCCCTACCTATTGAATAGGAAGTCAAGTATATTTAGTATATTCCTGTAACTTACAACATGGATGATTTAGTGCACCTGCACCAGTTTTGTAGAAAAACTATTTAGATGGACAGTTTTATGTACAACGTATAAGGCGAAGAATCGAGTATACTAAACTAGTTAATATCCATGCATTCCTGAAGTTTTTATATAATTGATGGCTTTTCTACTTCTTATTATTTACTTATTTAATACTTTAAAAACTAGAATAAGTAAAAAAAAACCCCTTTTGGTACTGTAACCCATATTTATAAATTATAAAATTAGTTTTATTAACATTTTTATTATAATTTTTTTATATTAAAACATTATAAGTATGACTTTTCTAATGAAACAAACTAAAATTATTTTATACGGTTTGAAAAAAAAGGTCGTTATAAGAATTATTCTCTATTCAAATGGAAAAATTCAGTATCTTTAAAATACATTGCGACCATTTGTTATTGAAAACGCTTAGGACTAATGGAAGATTTTTACAGTTATTTTCTACAGTTTGAAAAATAAAAAAGATCATAATAAGAACTATTCACAGAACAAATTGAAAAACTTTACATTATAAGAACTATTCACAAAACAAATGGAAAAACTTTACATTATAAGAACTATTCATAGAACAAATGGAAAAACTTTGCATTATAATAACTATTCACATAACAAATGAAAAAACTTTACATTACATGAACTATTCACAGAACAAATGGAAAAACTTTACATTATAAGAATTATTCATAGAACAAGTGGAAAAACTTTACATTATAAGAACTATTCACAGAACAAATGGAAAAACTTTACATTATAAGAACTATTCATAGAACAAATGTAAAAACTTTACATTATAATAACTATTCACATAACAAATGAAAAAACTTTACATTACATGAACTATTCACAGAACAAATGGAAAAACTTTACATTATAAGAATTATTCATAGAACAAGTGGAAAACTTTACATTATAAGAACTATTCACAGAACAAATGGAAAAACTTTACATTACATGAACTATTCACAGAACAAATGGAAAAACTTTACATTATAAGAATTATTCATAGAACAAATGGAAAAGCTTTACATTATAAGAACTATCCACAGAACAAACGGAAAAGCTTGACATTCATGAGATACATAGCAACTATTCATGATTGAAAACGATTGTGACTAATGGCAGTTCTTGGAATTTTTGTTATATACTTTAAAAAAGGTTATTATAGAAACTAAACAAAGAAAAAATGAAAAAAAATTGTATCTATGAGATACGTTGCTACCATTTGTGATTGAAATTGATTGTGGTCAATGGAAGTTATTGAAAGGTATTTTATACAGTTTGAAAAAAAGTCATTTTAAGAATTATTCGCTGATCAAATTGAAAAAATTTAGTCCCAATATGCATTGCAACTATTTGTGATCGGAAATTATTGCAACTTCCAGAAAGCTAAACCGAATTTATAAAGTTATTTTTGTTTCGGGGAATTTTACCTCTTCTTATGTGATGTGGTAAAATACTTTACGAATGAATTCAAAATGTTTATAATGTTTGTTTCTTTATGTAAACCGCTATTTCAACTTTTAGAAATTTTATTCTTTTGAAATACTTGGAAAAATAATTTCAAATTAAGTCAATGGCGAACGCAAGTGAAACGACAAGATGAGTATTAAATCATCATTAGTTCATAAAGAAATAATCTAATTTTCAAAATTTATGATGTTGAAATGAAGCAATGTAAAATAATTTGGAAAGTTTCATTTTTATTTTGAAAAATGTTGAAAACCAAAGTCATGGAAAATATGTTAAAAATAACGATTAAGCGATTACAATAAATATTAATTGTATTATTCATGAGCAGTAGAAGCAATGGTAATTACAATGACAGGTAAAAATTAAACTTTTAACTTAATTGAGATTTTTTTTTTTGGGGGGGGGAAGAGAATTAATATTTTAAAGAAATAATAAAACGAAATATTTTTACCATATGTAGATAATTAAAAATTCAAGTTGTAAAGGGATGACGTTTGAAGTACTACACACTTTCGATGTTGTTGCTGGCAGTCTATTGGCCTCATTACATTTTTAACAACATATATGTAGCAAATTCTTATTTATGTATGGCAGGGAAGGGCTTCTATAGAATATCATACTATGGAACGTACCTCCAAGAGGGAATTTGAAGGGTTCCTACCATCTTTTCCTCCTAGAGCCCTACAGGAAGACGTTGCACATTACCGACATAATGCAGGAGCTTCAAATTAGGCATCGATCGACGAGTTTCAAACCAAACATCCTAAGCTAGGATGACTAGGGGCTATGTGGCCTAGTGGCCATATAAATGGTTGGGGTTTCCAAGCTAGGATGACTAATGGACATGCCTATTCGTTCTGCTTTTTCTAGTTTCCAAAAACAACTTACGCTTTGAAAAAATTCTACCCTGAAGCATGCACACATTTTTCATTAACACTTTTTTCCAGATTAATACCCTCAGGGGAACAATTATATTTGTATGCACCTGATACGGGATATTCTACATCTACAGGCTAGAGTGTTTCCATACAGTTTGAACTTGGTAGTATGCAGAGTGAACTTTTGAATTAAAGAAACCGAAATCGCAGTTTGGTAAGCGAGCACGACCAAACTCTTTAATTTTTATGACAGTTATGATTATTATAAATATATAGACAATGAAAATAAGGTTCAAAGGATTAGTGAAGAAAGTAAACAGCCCTCTAGAAGTCATCTCTATTGGTGTTCGCTTCAATGACATGATGTTGGCGAAGTGTTGCACCTGTTATAAAATGAGCACTTAGTAGGTCAGAGGCTAAACGTGAAGCAATAAAAAGGGAAGAAATTAAAAAAAAATCCTTATTTAATTGATTAGTTTTAAAAAAATGTGTTATTAAATGATTGCATTAAGATAGAGTGGACTTTTGAATTAAAGGAATCGACATTGCAGTTTGGTAAGCGAGCCCAACGGAACACTTTAATTTTTATGACAGTTATGATTATTATAAATCCAGAGGCAAATGAAGATAAGTTAGAAAGAATTAGTGCAGTAAGTAAATAGCTCCCCCTAGATGTCAGCCATGTCTATTAGTGTTTGCTCCAGGACATGATGTTGACAAAATGTTGCTCCTGTTATAAAATGAGCACTTAGCAGGTTAGAGGCTAAACATGAAGCTAAGCCAATAAATAAAAATAAAAAAAACAATATTTAATTGATTGATTAGTTTTAAAAAATGTGTTATGAAATGATTGCATTCAAAGTGTAGTTTTGCATGAAGCTAATGTTTAAACTTCTCGTAGCGATTAAGCCAATTTTCCCCCATATAATTGATATCCAAACGGTGTCGTCTATCAAATTTCTCATCAACAGTTGAAACTAAACGACTTTTTTTTTTGTGAGAAGAAAGGATTCCGAACCGCCGTAAGGTGTCTTTTTTTTTTTTTTTTTTTTTTTACTGTGTGTGCGAAAAACTCTTTTGCCGAAAAATCGGTGTCACACTTTCAGCCGTTACGGACCACCACCGCGCATGCGTTCCGCCGAAAGGGAGTTTACCAGTCCCTATGTAGGCCAACGTGTTTTCGAATTGTTTTGGGTTCTTTTTCTTCCTCTCTCGGGAAAAAAAAGGAATGAATGAAATAAATAAAGAAACCAAAGAAGAAAATGGAGATCGGCTCTCGACGGCGAGTGTAGTATCCAGTCAGAGTTCGGACCAGCATCAGAGAGAACGCATGTCGAATTTTCTTGTGTGTTGTTGTTATTGTGTGCTCCAGTTGTGATTTCTCCTGACTGACTTGGTAAATAAAGAAGAAAAAAAAGGATTAGACCATGATGTCGATACGAACCAGCGCGCAACAGGTAAGGACCCGGCGGCGACGTTCAATGAGATTTTACGCGTTCTTTGGTCTACATTGCTTAATTTTATTCTCTTTGGACAGTTATGTGCTCCGCTATGTTGTGTTTATTTGTCAAGAGTTCTTTTTGCATGAATATATTTATTTAAATTATTCTCCACATATAATAGGATTTTGTGACATATGTAGTTCATATAGAGATTAAATATTTTTCTGTCTGAAAATTTTAGAACTTAATATTACGTTTCTGGAATATCGTTTTTGGAATGTTATACTATATTACGTGTTGGAATGTTGCCATTGCAATTCAATATTGACTAGATAATAGCAATTCAATACTCTTGATTGACAATTGTCATTCTAGACAACTGCTGCGTTTATGGAATATATAATGTCTACACTGAAACAATATTAATACATACATGGGTAAAATTTATCCTTATTGTACTGTTATTTTTTATTGCTATTTTCTGACAATTTTCCCTATTAATATTCGTTTGTATAGAAAAACAAGACTTTTTGGGTATAAGTATGAAGTTTAATGTAATTTATTAATTGTTTCCCTTGAAAACTCTAGAACTCAACATCTTAGAAAAATAATTAAACTAAATGTAGATTAACAATAATTTGTGTCTAATTTATAGCATATAAATATGTTAGCAATTTAAGCTTAAAATGTTTGTACAAAAATTAGAAGAAATGGCGACAGTAAGAAAAAGGATTTTTTTTAATCTGATGGAAGATAAAATAATTATTATCATGCGCATTTTGTACCACTATGTTGAGTTCATTTGTCAAGATTCCACATGAATTTATTTATTTTTATTATTCTATACAAATAATAGGGTTTTGAGACATATAGATGAAATATTTTTTTGTCTGAAAAATCAAGAACTCATTATTATAAAAGTAATTATTATTATTAGTATTCAGTTTATGGAATAAATATATATATACAGTGGAATACAGTTTTCAAAGTATTATATTAATTAACATTAGGTTTTAGAATATTGCTATTACATTTAAGGATTATGGTTACGTTTCTGGAATGTTATAATATCTGCAGCGAGAAATATATTAATATGCCTTTTGATAAAGTTTATTCTTCTTAGACTGTTATTTTTAACTAATGTTATGTTTAATTACCAAGAATTTCCCATTGTTAATATTTATTTATCGCAAATAATATGTTTTTTGTACATTTATGAAGTTAAATGTAATGATTTAATTGGTGTCTCTTTAAAAACTGTAGAACACCACGCATTGAAAAAGTTACTAAAAGTTCTTATCAAATTTATTACATTGTATAAAATTAACAGTAATATTCGTCTGAATTATATCATATAAATATCTTAACTTTAATGAGGAAAATATTTGAACTAAAATTAGAAGAATTAACAAAAGTAAGAAAATAATTTTTTTTAATGAGGAGGAAGGTAGAATAATTATTATTGTTCTTAATTTTTTTTGTTTGGCCAGTTGTGTTCCGCTATGTTGTGTTTATTTGTCAAGAGTTTTTTTTCCATGGATATATATATTTACATTATTCTTCAAAAATAGTAGCATTTTGGACTTAATGAAGTTTAAATATGGATTTAATATTTTTCTATTTGAAAATTCTGAACATTACGTTTTTGGAATATTGTTTTAGCAGTAATATTAATATTGTTCTAGCAACAGTATTTCTACTGGAACAACATTAATAGAAAATAGGAATGTTATTTTTCACTGGAGTTGTGTTTAAGAGAGAGCTGTAGTTAAATATTTTTCCTCCATGAAAAATTATTTGTTGAGAATAATAAGATTTTTGGTATACGTTAGCATGATGATTTAAATATTTTCCCTTGAAATCTTTCTTTGGTAAAACACCTAAAAGATAGATTTATATTGCATAACATATTTTATATACTTAACAATAATAATTGTCATTACAGCACATAAGTATAGAGAATCAGAGAATTAAATTATTCATTTAGTATATAAAATTAACATTAAAATTAATATTTATTACGGATTTAAATGTTAATGATTAACATAAATTAAATGATTAAGTTATAATAAGCATAAATTAATTATGTTAATGTAAATTCACATTAATATTAACGTTTAATACTGTATTAATTATTAAATCATATTTAGAAAAGTTATCATTCACGATCTTCTTACCGTAACTGTAATATTAACGAATCCCAGAATATTAAATCTATTTTATTATTATTATGAATGTGAATTTTATTATTTTGACCACTGGATTTATTTAATAATGAGAAGATTTCGTTTATTTCAATAATAATCCTTCAGTACGCTGCAATAATATTTCACGGGATTTTATTTCGACTATATTTGGATAGTTACGTACTGCAAGAGTGTTTGCGTTTTGATTTTTCAAGATTTTTTACCTGAATATATTAATTGTTGAGAATAATGTAATCTTGGGTTCTGTAGTTTTGAATATAGATTAAATATTTTTCTTCTTAAAATATTCAGAATTTATCATTATGTTTCTGTAAAATTATTAATATGTATCTGGTTCTTTTATTTTAATGAGCATTTATATACCAGTAAAGTATTGTAGTTATTTTCCAAGGAATTTTTTTGCATAAATACATTTATATGTTTAAGATAATATGTATGAAGCAAAAATTCTAGAAATTGCTAACATGCTATAATGCGCAACTAAACTAATTGTATGCGTAACATACATAATAATTGTCATTTGAATTCATTTGAATTTATGAAACTAGTATCTAAATTTTAAAACTTACATATATACAGGAGTTAGCATTTTAATCTCTAAATTATCAATTTCAAACTAAATAATTCTGTTACGAAATCATATTAACAAATATTTAAAACTCTTTTCATAACTATGATAATGACAAAATGTTGAATATAGAATCTATTTCAAAATTCTTTTAAAAATACATTTAATTATTTTCAATATCTAATTAGTTGAGTTATTTAATCTTTTCATTAATTATTTATTATTTATATTCTTTAAATGACTTTACTTTTTCTTCTCGAATTTCTTCTTTCTTCTAGGCAAATATAAATAAATCGATTTTCGATTTCTAATTATCATTAAATTATTAGCAAATTTGAATTTATATATTTTTTTTGTGATTGATCATTACTTTTCAGTTTTATAAGCTATTACGAAATCGAATTTTAATCGGTACAGTTAATTAATTTTTAGGTTTTTGTTATCTTGTCAATTAAAACTAGCTCTTATATTTAAGATTAACTATCATTTTTATTTTTTTTAATTTGATTAAACTTAAAATTTTTCGTAGCCGTTTTACTTTCTCTTATATTTGAAGGTTATTAATATTTTACAATGAATAAGGCTATTTACAAAGCAAAACGTGTATAATTAAATCCTTTATAAATTTAAAATACCATGTAAACGAATTTGGATCGATTTATTTAGAAATTTTTCTCATATGAATAACTATATATTTTAACTATTCTTTTCTTTCAATTTTTTAATATAATTGGTAGTGACATAATGGTATATTATTTTAAAGAGATGATTTCACTTTGCTTTCTTTAAATTTTTTTTCACAAAAAATTGTCTATCCTATATTCCATTGTCTATCCTATATTTATTTTTAAATAACCAAATTTCATTTTTGGACAAGCAATAACTAAAATGTGAGAAATTGCAATGAAAGAGATATTTCGAAATCTACACGTGATTGAATTTAGGCCGATTATTATGTAAGTTAATTACATTTTTTAAGGATACGTAATAAATGAATGCATTCATTATTCGTTTTAATAGAAAAACAAGTTCGACGATCAGTGTTTATAAAGATTTATTTTCAAAATTTTGATTAGTGAAAATTTATTGATGATTACATTATTTGTGAATGAGATCATTGGTAAACGAGTTCAATGAAAACTAATTTAACTTTTAGTTTTAAATATGACGAATAAACGTCTGACGTATAACGTTTTTTACTATGACGAATAACGTAGTAATAAATAAAACAAATCTGTTCTTAGTTTTTAAAACTGAATTCTGTTTGTGAATTATACGTAATTACTTTATTTTATTATTTACTAGTGTCATTTATTAGTATTTAACTCTTAATAATACTTAAAAAAATTGCTTTGATTTGCTTCTTGCAGAAAGAGTTCACACTTATGACACCGATTTTTAAATAAGTAATGAAACAGTTATCTTCATCACATAAAAATGTTTCATTTTGACAATACACGACAAATTCGAATTATCAAAATAATTTCGGGAAAAAAGGAACTGCTTTAAATGCATTTTGAAACCCATGTAAATATAACCTTCATTATAAGTCTTTGATTAATTTTTGGTGTACACATGATTCGAAATGTATTGCAAGATATATATTTTTTTCTAATGCTGCTGGCAAACACTTAGGCAGTTGTCTTGGATGCCTTAATGCAAGAGCTGCACCGACGTTAATCACTTAGCAGTATCCAGGAGGCGCGTATAGCCTGAAGATAAGCTAGGGACGCGGAGTAACACTACCTGACGATCCTATTAGACGGGGACCTACTATTTAAAGTGGATTCCGAACCACCAGAAATATCCATGGCACCGCCGGAAATAATTCTGTAAAAAGGAACCGCTTTAAACTCATTTTGAAATTCATACAAATATAGCCTTCATTATAAATTTCTGATTAATTTTTAATGTATTTATACACGGGATTTGGAATGTATTGTAAGATATAAATAGATAAAAAACAAAGCTAAACGAAATAGGATGAAATCTCTTAATAACGTCAAGATTTTCTCTTTCAAAAATAGTGACCAGAGGATTGCAGTGATTACGGTGTGGTGGGCAGTTGAAGGAAGTTTCTTTTGTTCGAAATGGTAGGCACCACACCTGTCATTATCCCAAGAATACGTCTACGTCTTTAAGAATGCGGGTATTTAAAATGGAAAGTGCTCTGAAGTTTGCCAAAGATTGAGACCTTTTTATATATAATTATGGTTTTTATTTCTTAATAAGATTTCATGTTAGTTTGAGAGTTGGATTGAAAGAAATGAGAAAAACTACGCAAGATTTATTTAAAACATTTTTCTTATACAATAAGATTTTTGTGTTTGGTATTATGTATATCAGAGGTGGTCAACCTACGGCCCGCTTTGAACATTTTTTCGACCCCTGAGATTTATCAAACTTTTACAAAATATATTTATTTATTATGGCCAAAGAAGTGAAAAAAAAAAATTATGTGTGCATCCATATATTTAAAAATGAACTGTTGAAATGATGAGAAAAAATTAACTTTGATTTTAAAATAATATTCATGCTAATATAGGACAAATATTGCCCGTTTTATTGATCAGTTTACAGTTATAAATTCGCAGAATAATTAAATTATATTCTCATGATATACACTCATCGATTTGCAAAAGCTAAGTGAAAAAGAAAACACTATCACAGTAGTAAAATAAGTATTTTGTAATGATTTAATTTTTTATTTATTTCATTTATATTTATATATTTTTTTATATTTTATTTTTAGTGTTATATATTTCTTTACAATGTGCGTTCAGTATCATTATTATTATATTATATATACGTACATGCAAGAATAATAGTAAACACAATAATAATAACTCATTATGTTTCCATTTTTCACTCCAAAAAATGTCTATAGTAGGGTGTCAAAAAATGTCAATATCTAATATGGGGATGTATAATTCCATATGCGGCCGCGAAGTTAGGATGCATTTCCAAAGTGGCCAGCAAGATCATTCGGGTTGGCCACCCTTGATATATGCTATAACAGTCCAGTGACAGAATGAGTAAGGCGGTGCTTTGAAAAAGGACTTTAAGGGGTAATTTTCCTTTATGGGAGCACACCAAGAAAACTCCCACCATGCAGTCGATTATCGTAGAAAAAAGATGCCTAAACATGACGTTAAAATTTATATCGAGTCTGCTTATTTATAAGGCATGTAGCAAAAGTGAGAGAGCCTGTGATCTCTTGCATGCCCGTTGCAGCTGAGCCCGTTACAACTGAGACACGAGTTGGGTTAGTATTTATATTTTGAAAGTAATAATAGTTTCGCAATAATTTGAAAGTTTAAAATAATTTGCAGAAACGACATGGAGTAGAAAAAGGCAATATTTGTAAGTTTTGGTGCTGTAATGCAAAAATTAAGACATAAAAAAATTGAGAAAGTTTGCTACAAAACTAAAATCGAGAACGCAATGGAATCTTTTAAAAATTCAATTTATTTTCTGTTTATTTAGCTTATTTTCTGTTTATTAACTACTAAATTGATCTGAAAAAACAAAAACAAAAAAGTCATTCTTGTATTAAAAATGCAAAATATAGAATTATTATCTTTCAATATTTTCTTCTTTCTTTCTATCTTTTTTATTATTTTCCTTTTTTTCCTTTTATATAATTTTTTTTATTTCCTTTTGTATAATTATTATTATTCTTTCTAAATTAATATAATTAAAGAGTTTATTACAGCTCAACTGTACATTTGTTGACTTCATTATTGAATTCTGAAACCCTCCCTTGAAGTTTCGTCATTTCTACAACTAGGGCGTGTACTCAACTTAATTTCTTCAAAATTAGCAAAGCATTTTTTAGTTCGTTTTTTAATTGGTTACTACAGCTAATTACTACTCTAATGAAAACAATACAGAAACACTTTTTTTTAAACTTTTTCTCTTGAAAAATTTAAATACTTGAAAAAACGATGTTAGAAATACTGACAAAATAATAATAAGGAGTTTTTATTTTTAATTTCTATTTGTTTGTGCACTATATTTCGTTAAAACAAAGCGCTCACCTATTTCTAAAAAAGAATATTAAAAAACCATATTATTTAAATTTTCTTATACTTTTTTGTAAAGTAAAATTTAAATTCAGCATTTTTTTCCGGCTATCGATTCGTTGAAAACTTTTATGGTAACTAAACAAATCAATTTTATCCTTAAAACAGTAATAAACATAATAAATCTTATTGATGTTTAAGTTTTTTGTTTGAAATTATTTAAATGGTTTAGAATGAAAAAATTTTAAGTTGATGAAAAGTGCAGAGAAATTTTTGGGAAAATGTTCAATAAAATTAACCCAATACTTTTTTTATTTTGCCGTGTCAATTGTTTGAGTTCGCGAATAGATATCATATAAGACATATTTTTCAATGATAAATATTTAATCATTGGTATTAACTTAATATTTTGTAAATTGTGCTTTGTAGAATTCAAACAAAAATAATTGCTTGCCTTTACTAAAGAAATTCTTAGCAAAGAAATTCAAAATACAGTTCTTAAAAATTAATCCTAAAATAATTAACTCCAAGGATTACTGTATAAGTAAATATTTAACTTTAAGGATTTGAGAGTAGTTGCTGTTGGCAAAATATATATATTTTTTTTTTTCAAAATATTATTTCTTTTTTCAGTTGCATGTTGATTCTTCAAAATAGATAAAAAATAAAATTAAATTAAGTGTTGTTTTACCCATAAAATTAATTAAGTTGCTTAAATTAATTAAGCCGAATATTGTAGAGATTATAAGAATATAATAGGGTTGGTATATTCAATAACCATTAATTATTTTTTTCATATTCAACTCATTTTATAAATGAATAAATTAATTAGTAATTAATATTGATTAATTAATTTATAGTTAGTTAATTAGTTAATATGGACATTTTCCTCGCAAAAAAGTTTCAAAAGAAACCAAAATTTTAGTGTCTTATTTTTGTTCGTTTATTAATAAATTTCACTTGTTTATTTCAATTATAGAATTACTGATACTTATGTAAATAGAAAAATATCTATCATAATTGACAAAAATTGTTGACGTTAACTTTTAATTTTGTAACGGACATGCTAAAATGTTAAAAATATTAAAAATTCAAATTCAAATTGAGATACGTGAAATGTTTCATTTTCGAATTTTAGTAAATCTTATTTTGCATTATCTCGTGCAGTCATGTTAATTGATTGAATGGGGTTAATTACGTTTCTAAGTGATTTTTATAACAATAGGAATTTTTATAAAAACAATTTCCTCCCAAAATCTAATCAAACGTCAAACGTTGTGTAACATAGATACTCATTTCATCAGATTAATTTTGAAATTCTTTAGTAATCATTAAAGTTCCAATACGCTGGTATTTTTATTTTATTCATTTGAGGATTGGAATTAGTAAAAAGAAAGAAATTAAAAATTAAAAATTAACGAACAAATTGTAATACATCTATTAAAAATGAATTTATTTTAAATATAAAATAATAAGTTTCTATTATTTTATTATTGGTAAAATAATTAAAATTATTAAATTAAATTTTTTTTAATTTTCGTAAAATTTTTAAAACCAAGGAAATAATCTTATAGATGTTTGTTTCTATGTTTTTGCTTCTATGCTATGCTTGTTTCTATGTTTGTTTCTATGATCTATGCTTCTCTTCTTCATTGGCGCAACAGCCCCATGATGGGCCAAGATCGTCTGCCTACTGGCAGATTTTAAGACAGGAGATGTTTTTTTTATTTATTTTTACCGGATAGGGTTGTCTACTCTGCGCACAACTCTCGACAGTCATATTAGACATGGACCTATGGTTTAAAGTGGATTCCAAACTACTACAAACATCCATGGCAGCGCCAGGATTCGAACCCTAAACTTGTGATACCGAGGGCCAGAATAGATCTGCTTACCATCATAATATGAAAATATTTTTATTGAATTAATAGCAGTTTATAGTTGTAATGATACTCTTTCTCTGACAAAAGGATTCTGATTGTTTTGTGATTAAATATTCATAACAAAAAGGAAATTTAATGCGGTCAACCCTTATATTGCCACAATATTTACGAGAAAGGGATAATGAAAAAAAAAAACGATTTACAAGTATTTTAATAATTTCAAACAAAAACACACATTGCATGACAATCATTAAACAGTTACAGAACATTTTATGAATCTTAATTGTCATGAAAATTTTATTTCATATTTTTAATATCATAAATAATTTTAAACGTTAGTGAGAACCCAAAACACGATGGTGAAAAAATAAACAAAAAAATGATACCAGCCACTATTGTTTTTCTCTTTAAACTCCTGCATAAGCTTCAGTTCAGCTTTTTTTTTTTATCTTTTAAGTTCAGTTTTTCTCTTTAAGCTTTGCAAAATAGTTTAACCAAAGTGGCACGCATTTACACCAGGATTGTACTGAATAAATTAGAAACAACAACAACAACAAAAAATTAAGATTTGAAGAATAAATTCGTTCCCATTTTTTTTTTTTAATTTTTATTATAAAGAATGCAAATCAATCAAATACTTGAAAAATAATATTACTAATAATTAAAGAAGGAAACATGCATTTTTTAAATGAATGTAAAAAATTATTTTAATTTTGATAAATTGAAAATATTAGCTTAGTGAAATTCATTTGATTCTACTCTCTAAAAATATATTTAAAAATATTTTTCAAGACAAGAAATTAATAAGCTTTTATTACTTAGTATTAATCCTTCAAATAATAGAAATAAGCTTATAAAGTTCAGATATTCAAACTGGCCTCTCTGAAAGGGAATGACTCTCTTTCTGGAGTTATTTTCTAAATTACGAATTAAAATAAAGCTGATTATGTCAATATGACAGTCAGAAAAGTATTACAATTTTTTTATATTATTGTTATAAAAATCCTGCATGCCCATACTTGGCTACAAATAATTTAACTTAATCGCCTGTCACGCAAAAGAAGAAAAAAACCTCGAAATTGTCTAACATACATATGTATTATCTATTATTATACACTATACACTAAAACTTATATATAATTATATAATATACATTATTATGGGGCCTGATAGCGAATGACTAGCGCTCTGGTGCCCTGTGTTACAGGTTTCGGGTTCGATTACTGGGTGTGCGATGGAATATTTGTAGTGGTTCGGAATCCCCTTTAAACAATAGGTCCTGGTTTAACATGACTATAGAGTGTTGGACGTAAGACTGACAACCCTATTCCTTAAAAAGATAAGATCTGCTGTTTAAAAATCTGCCAATAGGCAGACAGCCTTGGCTCACCATGGGGCTGTTGCGCCAATGAAGAAAAATGTATTATAATCAACATATATATATATATATTCTTTATACATAAATATATATATATATATATATATGTTAAATATTCAAAATGGGAATCTTTGACATAAATCAGATTCCGATTTTGGCACCAATCTCAGTAGCATAACCTGGTATTGTCTTCAGTTATCAATTTCTGAACAACTTTCACATTGCAAGCATGATATTAAAGTTTTACCACAATGCGGGGTCATGTTCTGTATGAAACGCCAACTTGTCTGGATGCTATATATATTCTTAACCTGTTATATATATTCTTTATATATTATACCAGTAGTCAGACGATGGCCTTCGCCCACCATGAGGCTCACGTGTCAATGAAGAAGACATTTTTATCATTATTCATTACACATTATTTCTTTATGTACAAAATATCCCAAAGGATATTATACGTGATATTACATCATAATAAGTGTTTTACTATTTTTGTAACCAAGGACAAAAGTGATGAGTCAAATGGATTTATTTATCACTTTTTATATTCCTGCCTATAAATGTTCGTTCACAAATATGAACAAATCTAAATAGACCCACGCATTTTAATAAGTTATTCAGAAACCAGTATATCTACTTTTTTAGCGAAATTTTAAAATTAAATTTATTTTTAGCAATCCATATCGCAGAAATTTCAAAAAAAATGTTTGGGTAGTTAAAAATTTTTGATATCTTACATCCAGGCTAGCATGTTATTGATTGAATTTGATTTTCTGGTCTGCAATAAAATTCAAAACATCGAATAAAATGTATTTCCAATATTTAATGTTTATTTTTTCACTAAACCACAGCTGAATCATGCTGGTTTTAATATTTACTCAAAATCTGAAAGTATTTCAAAATAATTCTTAATTATATTAAGTAAAACAGACTTGATGCAATGACTTAATAGGAAGAAAGATTGGTGGCTTGTATCCCGTGATTTAAAATAAACAACTGCTTATAAATACCCAGCTTATGTATGCGTGACACTCAAGAATGAAAATGTTATTAAAAGAAATGGTTAAAATAATGACTGATATTTGGTTAACAGTGCTGTTAGAAAGCAATAAAGCTATTTTATATTCAGCTATTTATATTCTGTTTCATATGAAACAATCATCATGAAACAAGGACATTTTATTTTTTAACAATACCAATTCATAATAAATGAGATAAAAACTGTGATAATAACTAAAATATAACTAAAATATAAAAATTATCTGATTCACGTGACATAAACTAATATCTATTTATATTTACTGTTCCATATAAATCTGTTCAAAGGCATAAGTAGTTGTGCATGTCAGTTTGTCAAAGTTTTATAATTCTTTTTATCGACTTAAATACCTTTATAAAATATAATTACCTATACTAAATTTATTTCATATGTTTTAGTTTTTAAAGTAAATTGCATACTGCATATTAATTAAAAAAATGGAAATTATTAAAATTATCGAATAAAAATTTTATATTATTTTTTAAAATATAATAATTTGTTATGAAATCGGAATAATTTTTCTTTCCATAATTATTGAATTTATCAGTACTCTTTATTAAGCGTGTAGAAAAATGTTAAATAGTGCTAAGTTTGGAAAGTCTCAAACCATGTTGGTTCTCACCATGCTATCCTAGCGTCATTGTTATAAGACATCATAATATATTTTTAAATTTTTTATTCCTATACATTTTTTTCATTTTCCATCAGAGGATTAGAGCCTTTTTTTAATTTCATTGTATATATAAAAATAATTTATATTAATATAAGCAAACGAAATGCTAAATTATTTACTTAAACTAGATGAAATAAAAATTACAACACCCGAATTATTATTATTTGATACTGGAGGCAAACAAAAAAAAAATTCGTAAATAAGTGATTCTATTTTCGAACAATTTAATTCTTCGCCATTTTGATAACTGTTCTTCGTTAACTAGAAACTGGAAGTTAGATAATTAGAATACTGAATCCAAAGATATTATGAATGTATTTATGAACTATTTTATTCTTTAATGACTTTCAACATTTAGGTTTAGTTTTGATGCCATGATAATTCAATAGCAAGTAAGGTGAAAGTTTTGCTTGGAATTTCTCTAATCTTAACAAAATAGGCCACCGCCATAACTTTCGAAACACTAAGTTTCAGGAAAATAAAAGTTCATGTCCTGATTTCGAGTGAAATATTCATATCTCGTCTCAAACAGAAACTTGGGAGGATTTATTTTCTTAAGTTATTTATAAAATACAACTAACTGCTTCTGCAGGTATGAATTTCTAGAAAAATATCGACGAAAATAATTTCGTGTAAATACGTTTTTCGAACTTATTTATAGATTCACATAAAAATTATAAACATTATTTAAAAATAATAATAAGGAAATTTAAGACTGTGATTAAATTTTGTTTCTTGAAAAAACATAACTTGTATAAATAGATTAAATATAAATATGATTGATACTTTCTTAAGTCAAGAAATGATTTATGGTCAATTTAATGATTTAGTTTTCAGTAGAAAGTACAGAAATATCCAACTCTTTTTCACTAGTTGATGTAAATATCCTTTTTTAAAGACACGCTGTAAAAATTCAGAAATCACCCATTTTAAATATATGTGCCGAAAAAGTAAGACCAATTTTTTTTTTAAACTCTTTATTTATTCGTCCAAATTTATTTCATCGCCTTCAAAGTAACCCCTCCGGACACAATGCACTTATGCAAACTTTTTTTTCAATCCTCAATGTATGCTAAAAATTCATCGGCAGGGATGAACTGCAATTCACGTTGAATCTCTTCAATCGGTACAAAACGATGTCCCCGGAGTGATCTTTTGAGTTTAGGGAATAGCCAGAAATCGTACGGTATGAATACGGTGATTGGGGAACGGTATGGGCTTCAATTTTTGGCGAAAAGGTCACGAAGAATCAATGCAGTGTGAGCTGGCGCATTCAGTGCTTTTGATGCCAATCGAGATTTGACGCGTTTGAGGCCCAAACTTTAATTGACAGTTCCTTTTGAAATTCCAACATCATCAGCTAAGTCTCTATTTGTAAATCAACGGTTTGCAAGCACCAAATCTTTATTTTTCTGGAGGTGAGCTTCGTCGGTTGAGATCGATGGTCGATCAGAGGGCTCTTCGTCTTCAACGCGTTCTTTGTCTTCTTTGCACTGTTTATACCACTTGTAAACATTCTTTTCCGATATAGGAATGCTTATCGAATACCTTCTGCAAACTCCTATACGTTTCTGGAAACAAAATTGAAGGCAAGTTCTTTGCTCAGTGAATTCAGACATTTCAAAAATCGCTGGAATCAGTTTGAGCATCTCACAAAGCCAAGCGTAACTCAAACACTAATGAATATTTTGACGTCATATTTCACACAGATGTCAAAGACAGTGGCAGCAAACTAAAAAAGAAAAAAAATGAAATTCGATAAGCATAAACCTCGGGAATTTCAAATTGAAAATTGTTCTTACTTCTTGGACACAGTAGTATTACATAAGAAAAGGAAAGAAAACGGAATGATTTCTGAAATGCCTCCTGATCTGGGGTCATATTTCACGCAATGTACCCTAATTGTAAGTGTTTTAAAGTTACTTTGTGAAGAATTATTTTTCTGTTGGTATATACCTTAGTTACAATTGTTGTTTCTAGTAAGGTAATTATAAGCTGATAAGTAAGGAAATAATTATTTTAAAAGTGTTTTTATTCATTGTATTTATTTTATTGAAGATATTATGGCATTCCATTCTCTTTATAGAATGAAATGCGAAAAATTATGCTAGAAACGGATTATTTTAGTGATTATGAGGACAATATATGTTCTGGTTCCAGCTTTCTCAACGATTCGTAGAAAGAAAGCTAAATTAAGTAATGATATGTGGTTTAATGAACAGCCTCAAATACCGAATTAGCCACATAATCTGAGGAAAATAATATTATAAGAAATACTTAACGAAAAGATTGAGGAAACAATGCTAATACCAAAAACCACATTTAAGCAAGGAAGATATTGTATATGTACAAGACATACTGTGATATGTACAGTATGTACCTGCTCCATTTGTAAAAGGCATCGCATTATTATTTGCAATAACTATAAAAAAATAAATTTCACGAAGCATGTAATTCTTATAATATATCTTATCTCATTTGTATGTCTTTACAAAATTTATAAAATATTCATTTACTAGGGTGAAATTTAACCCATGATATAGTTAACACGGGTACATGGGTAATAGCAGCATAGGTACATAAGCAATAATAATATAATATGGTAATAGAATAGTAATAACAGTATTATAACACAGGTAACATAACATTATAATAGTATTATAACATAGGTACCAGAGATACAGTTAACAAAAAAACTCTTCGGTGAACGTTGAGCGTAGGGCTGAAAATCCTACCCTGTAAAAAGAAAGCATCTCCTGTCTAGAAATCCTGCCATAAGGCATAATAAAAACTCTCCATAAAGGGTATAATAAAAACTCCATAAAGGGTAATAATAAAAACTCTCCATAAAGGGTATCAGGATACCCTTTATGGAGAGTTTTTATTTGGACTTTTTTAGATAATACCCTTTAATGGTTAGCATCAATTAAGTGATATAAATGATAATTATTGAGAACCTTAATAAATTAAATTCTTAAGAACCTAGAGCATCTTTTCATGCAGCTACCTTCATAAACGAAAACAAAGAATATTTCATTTTCAAAAGAAAGAAATTGACCGTTTCCGTTAACTATGTAATGTTATTTCACAGATAGAAAACAACTTACGCAATCTTTAATTCAAGAGTAGGTGAAGGTTGTTCATTTCAATGTCATTTATTGAGCAGTACTTCCTGGAGTTAAACCACATATTAGTTGCATGAAATTTTACAAAAGTTTTAAGTGGCGTTTCAGAAAGAAAAAAAAGAACTGTGCGTAGGAAGAGTTTTTATTGAATTCAAATAACACCTGTTTTCTGATTTATACAAAACCTTCCTTTATGTATGGTCTGATGGTCGAGTGACTAGTGCTTGTTGCCACAGGCTTTGTTTTCGAGGTTCTGCTGTGCCATGGTTGTTTGTAGTGGTTTGCAATCCACTTTAAATTGTAGGTCCCTGTCTAATATGACTGCAGAGCGTTGGGCGTAGAGTTGACAATCCTACCCCGTAAAAAGAAAACATCTCCTGTCTAGAAATCTGCCATTCGGCAGACGGCCTTGGCTCACCATGGCGCTGTTGAGTAGATGATGATGATGATGATGATGATGATAATATATATAATTAATGCAACCATAACAACCGTTGTGATTAATAAGAAGAAAAAGTACAAATTCCAGAACTGTTATTGAATATATGTTTATAGATCTTTTGATAACACATGGACTTAATGTTTGATATTATTTTTACATTAGTAGATGAATAAGAACATTTCATAATGAAAATAAAAGAATGAAGATTAAAAGTAGGAAAAATCGATTCAAAAAATAAAGTATGATTATACAGAAGAGATTTTAAACTTGGAAATTAATATTAAATATATTTGGGTACATAATAATTTATAATGTAAATGTAAATAGTAATGTAAAATGTAAAAATTTACAGTAAGGTAATTTACACATTTATACTAAAACAACATAATATAAAATGTTGCTTTAGTACAAATGCGTAAAATACAAATTTTATGGCGATTTGTCAAGTTATTTTCATTGTATACAAAATCCATCGGTTTATTGATATCTTAATTATAAAAATAATGTCGACCACACAATATGAATCTAATCTCAAAAAATAATAATAAATATTAACGGAATCTTTATTTGGATATCTTTTTTACTTGAAAATAAGAATTTATTTTACATTTTATTCATTTTATACTGGCAACATCTGAGAACAAAATTAGAAATCAACAAATTTACGAAAACAATGCCGAGAGATAAGAATGTTAGGTTAACGGTAAATAAAGAATGGAAAATGTTTAATATTTAAACATTTTTTTTTGCAAGCGTACCGAGATTGACTCATAACATTTTTATCATGAAATCTTGAGGGATTTTTGAATTACATTTTTTTAAATAATTACCCATTAGTTAATTATTTATTCAGTCCAAAATTAATGTCTTTATAAAATGTTATTATATAGAATTATTAATGCATATATCCTGATGATCGCTTGACTAACGCTCGGTGCATCAGGTTTTGTGTTCGAGTCCTAGGGTACCATGGATGTTTGTAGTGGTTCGGAATCCACTTTAAACTGTAAGTCCCGGTCTAATGTGATTGTTGCTCATAGGGCTGACAACCTTAAAAAGAAAACATCTCCTGTCGAAATCTGCCAGTAGGCATACTGCCTTGATCCACTACGGTGCTGTTCCTCCAATTAAGAAGAATACATACATACATATGCATTTTTTTTTGTTCTCCTTTTCAGGGCCTGAATGGCCGAGTGATTAGCACTCTGGCGCTCGGTACCAGAGGTTTCGGGTTCGCGTCCCGGCGGTGCCATTGATGTTATTAGTGGTTCGGAATCCACTTTAAACCATAGGTCCCGGTCTAATAGGATCGTAGAGCGGTGCGGGGGTATTATTACTCCGCGTCCGTAGCTTATCTTCAAGCTACACGCACCTTCTGGGTAGTGTTAAGTGAGTAACATCGGTGCAGCACTTTCCTTAAGGCATCAAAGACAATTGTCTAAGTGTTTGCCTGATGTATTAGAACAAAAGAAGATGTTTTCACTTTCTAAAGGAATTTATAACGAACAGTTTTCCATTTTCAGTAAGATTAATTTTACTAAAAAAACACAAAAAGTTACAAAAAAAGCACAAATGTAACAGTGCAGCATAAAAAGCTAATAAAATAATTTTGTAAAGTAAGCAATATAAATCAAAACTTTTCTTAATGTAGTAAACAGATAAAGCATATTTATTTTGGCACAGGCTTAGCATAAGACAGCACGATTAAAATACTGTAATTTATTACATAATCTTCCATTTTTATACCAGTTTAGTCAGCAACAGTAAATCTTATTAGTAGGACACAATAAACGGATTCGTTTCGGAGATTGGACTGCTTATTTTTAAAGAGGATAGCATGATTCCGTCGTTTAGTATGAGACCACAAATGAGATAACGACGGTCTCGCGTGTTACGACTGCGTGATTTACCGTATTCTTCCTAATTGTGTGCTACTTCACAAGCATCGATCTAGTTTTGTCAAACTGTCTTGGAACATGCACTAAATATATCTGACTGTTATTTAATTTTTTTTTTTTTTTTTTTTTTTTTTTGTAATGGAATTAAGACAACAGTTAATTTTATTGCATTCATAATAAAATTATGTAATTTCATTTTTCTCCAGTTTTATGCTGTATTTTAATAAGCTCATTGTTCTCCGTTATAAAATGCATCCTTAAGATGCGAGACAAAATTGTTGGATAAAATTGATAACAAACTTTATCATTATTTAATCAGATTAGATAAAGATGCGAAAAAAAAAGTGAAGTCTTATTTCTCAGTAATGAAACGTCTCCGCCTATATTTGACCTATAAGGGAACACTTTAATTTTTATTTACAAGCACTTTATATACACAAATAATGAACTCTGGGTAATTATACAAGAAAATGAAAAATTGAAATAAAATTTAATCACAAGAGCACGATTAAATCACAAGTACAGTTTACACCGAAGTCGGAGATCTTCAAGTTCTTGTCGAATCTAATTGTCAGGTCTGTGGCAGACCTTAATTATCACACAATGTATTACATGAAATCACAAGAGGCTCACTTCAAAAAACAGGTACAAACTCCGGCCTGTTCTTTTTCAAAAATCTTCCTTCAAGAAAATCCGTCAAGAGGGATAGAAGTCAGCTTCCCTCACTTCTCATTGGAGTAAGCATTTCTTATATTATGGTCAATCCCCAATCACGATGGAACAACTCATGGTTTAGTCTTTATTTCATCTGAATTATTTCGACCTGTGAAGGTCACACAGACAATCGTTAATTTCAGGAGTTTCATTACACACTGATATATACTATCAGTACAAAACACTAATTCCTGTAATATAACTACCTATAATACTGCTTGTCTGCTATCAGATGTAAGTGAGGGGTTTTTATTATGTACTTGTCAAAGAATATACATTCCTCTCTCCTCGGAATGAAATGCCAAAACTCTTCCCATGTGAAAAATTACTACAGTAAGATTATATGTCTTTATCGAGGGAACCCTGGGATTGGATGAGGAAAAAATTTTTTTTGTTTTTTTTACTAACTTTTCTCTTATGAAATCTAGTATTCTTATAGAAATGTATGGAATATTCATATGGAATATTCTTAACGCCAGATTTACAAATTACTAAGAGTGGTCAAGTAAACCTAGAAGATTGGAAATCGCATAGTAATAATGGTTGGAAATGCTTTAAAACACCAAAAATAATTAAGTGAATGTGCAGTTTATTAATCAATAGTGCCAGGATGGGTTATGATGCCAGCCGTTTTTACGCAGAATTCCTAGATGTTCATGCAAGATGCGTTAAAGTTTACTTACTAGAATTAAAATTGTCCTAACGATTTCTTCCATGTTCAGAGTCAGTCCAGTTCGTTCATCAATCATGGCGGTTCTCTGAACTTTTTGGTGCAAGTGTCCAAAGAAGCTATGGCCGGAAGTGTGTCTCATGGAATATAAGCGTATAGTTCGACCGTATAGTTATTTAAGCGTATAGTTCGACCACTCATTATGTGAAAAGGAAAACATCCGGTTTAAAAGCGGAAATGGACGAATCAATTGCTTGTTAGGGGTGCTAGTCAGACATACTTGGCACAAAAGAATTTTGAAAGGAAAAAAAATCCAATAATTATTAAGAAAATTTTGTCATCAAATTTTTTCCTTTTAATATTATGTAATTTAAAACTTTATTTATTAAAAATTAAAAATATTTTTATTGTAATTAAAATGTTCCGAAAATATTGTGTCGAAAACAAAGTAATTTCGGTTTTTTCCATGTACTTAAATGATGAAAATCGAAATAAAGAACCGAAATTTTTCTCCTCTACCAAGCCACTATGTTTGAATTCATCTGACTTAGCCACTTGCCAATTTTCCACACAATCGGTGGTGGAACCATACAAACAATGGCTTACAGATATGGTATTAATATAATGAGTAAAATTTCTGAATTTTGATTTTTATAATCAATTGATATTTTTTTTTCAACAAAACTTACCAAACAGAAATGTATGTTATTTATTGAAGCAGATTTTTCGTAATATTGTTATTAAAAAGAAAAAAAAAAATTTAATAAGAGAAATAAGTTCAATTTTTGTTTACTTTATTTCATAAAACCTAAATAGTTTGGTGTCTGTACCAAGGTGTCTGTTTATGTAATTAAAACAGACACCTTGTAAAATGAAATTTGAAATCAACAATTATGGTTTTATTAAAAAAAAATGTTCAAGAAAATTTTTACTTAGTTTTTGATGATAATGTCGTGCCCAATTTTTTTTAGCAATCTACACTCCCATTTTGCCTAGCTAAACAGATTATTGCACCCAGCTAAAGTTATCAGGTTTCGAACAGATTTCTTGGGATTAAAAAATCTAATTATCGTTTCATCCATTAAACAACATTAAGATTGCCGAAAGGTGATGATTGATCCTTTGCAAAATAAACAATTCAGAATCATTCCATCTTAATATGTAGTTTACGATGCACCTTTTGATAAAACCTACGTATTATGATACAACATTCTTCCTGCATTTTTATGAAAAATCTATTACCTTCAAAAGGATGTTGGATTTGTTAGCCATCTTTGTTTTGCTGAAAACTCATCTTAGAATTTTCTTATCATAATCATTTATCAATCTTATTCAAAACCTACACGGAATCTCATGGTTTCTCATAAAGTAAAACAACTTAAAACAATAAAATCAAAACAGTATATGGAATTTTCACATAACCTTTGTTTCTTAAATATATATAAATGAACATAAATAAGTCTAATACAAAAAAGATTCAAACGAGTTGTTACAAACAGTTACTTTCTTCAATCCTAACAAGGTAGACATGTAGTGTGTTCTTCAAGGTTACTCTGGAATAATTTGCCATATAAATTCTGATCCATCAAATGGTTTGAATGGACAATTATTCAGTCTTTTGTACTTAACGATTTATGATTTCCTTCCACCTTACTGTCCTTGGGTGCTGTTGTATTAAAAACCCTTTTCCTGCATTTGTTGAATGTTTTCGTAATTTTCATCTTACTCTCCCAATTAGTCAGAGTTTGTTATTCTTATTCTGATTTAAATAATAATTATTATTGTTTAGTTTGAAATAGCTTAAATATTTTTCTAAAAGAATGTAAAATGTAAAATCAAACAATAAAAGCAAATGTAAGTAAAATCAAATAAAGCAAAATGGACTCAAATGTAAAATCAACTTTATGATTCAAATTTTGCTGAAATTATTTTGATGGGTTTTTGGTTGCCATACTTCCAAAAAAATAATAATAATAGAAAAAAATTCAGAATTGGACTCATACTAAGTAATTATATGGACTTATATATTAAGAATATGAACTTACATAATAAATGGATGGATATATTAAGTAACCACTTTTTTATATCATGGATGGATTTATATGTTAAATAAAGATTTTGTTTTATATTATAGATGGACTTATATATTCAGTAACCATTTTTGTATTACGGATGGATTTATATTTTATGGATGGATATATGTTAAATAAGCATTTTTTAATGTTATAGATTTTAAGTATTAAGTAACCATTTTTTTATATTATGGATGGATTTATATTTTAAGTAACCTTTTTTTATATTATGGATAGGGGAGGCGGGGGCTGAATGGCCGAGTGGATAGCGCTCTAGAGCTCGGTACCACAGGTTTCGAGTCTCGGCGTTGCCATGGATGTTTGTAGTGGTTCGGAATCCACTTTAAACCACAGGTCCCGGTCTAGCATGATCGTACAGAGTTGCGGGGTCATTGTTACTCCTCTTCCGTAGCTTATCTTCAAGCTACACGCACCTCCTGGGTAGTGCTAAGTGAGTTACGTCGGTGTAGCGCTTGCCTTAAGGTATACAAGACAACTGTCTAAGTGTTTGCCAGCTGCATTAGAAAAAAATATTGTTAATGGACTTATATACACTGAAGTGACAAAAGTCATGGGATACCTCTTAATATCGTGTCGGCCCTCCTTTCGCCCGGCGAAGTGCAGCAACTCGACGTGGCATGGACTCAACAAGTCGTTGGAAGTCTTCTGCAGGAATATTGAGCCATGCTGTCTCGATAGACTCCCATAATTGTGAAAGCGTTGATGGTGCAGGATTTTGGGCACGAGCAGACCTCTCGATGATGTCCCATAAATGCTCGATGGGATTCATGTCGGGCGATCTAGGTGGCCAGATCATTCGTTGGAATTGTCCAGAATGTTCTTCAAACCAATCGCGAACAGTTGTGGCTCGGTGACATGGCGCATTGTCATCCATAAAAATTCACATCGTTGTTTGGGTACATGAAGTCCATGAACGGCTGCAAGTGATCTCCAAGTAGCTGAACATAAGCATTTCCAGTCAATGTTCGGTCCAGTTGCACCAGAGGACCAAGTCCATGCCATGAAAAAACAGCCCACACCATTACGGAGCCACCACCAGCTTGAACAGTGCCTTGCTGACAGTTTGGGTCCATGGCTTCGTGGGGTCTGCGCCACACTCGAACCCTACCATCAGCTCTTACCAACTGAAATCGTGACTCATCGGACCAGGCCACGGTTTTCCATTCATCTAGGGACCAACCGATATGCTCACGTGCCCCTGAGAGTCGCTGCAAGCGATGTCGTTCTGTCAGTAAAGGCACTCGAGTCGGTCTTCAGCTGGAATAGCCCAAGAAAGCCAAATTTCTCCGCACAGTTCTAACAGACAAGTCCCTTGTACGTCCCACATTGATTTCTGCAGTTATTTGACACAGTGTTGCTTGTCTGTTAGAATTTACGACTCTTTGCAGACGTCGCCGGTCTCGGTCGTTAAGTGCAGGCGGTCGACCACTGCGCTGTCCATGGTGGGATGTTATGCCTGAAATTTCATACTCTCGGCACACTCTTGACACAGTGGATCTGGGAATGTTGAATTCCCTAACGATTTCTGAAATGGCATGACCTATGCGTCTAGCTCCAACTAACATTCCGAGTTCAAAGTCTGTTAATTCCCGTCGTGCGGTCATCATCACGTCAAAACCCCTTCACATGAATAACTTGAACAGAAATGAAAGCTCTGCGAAAGCACTGCGCATTTATACCTGTTCTAGCGATGCTACTGCCATCTGAAAATTTGCATATTGCTATCCCATGACTTTTGTCACTTCAGTGTATTACGAAACCATTTTTTACGTTATAGATGACCTATATATTAAATAACCCTTTTTTTAATGAGTATTATTCACCTTCATGCTATCGTCGAATCTATTAAGGACACTTGTATGGGAACACCACTTAGGTAAATAAACGTAGATTTTTAGGACGGCTGACGGAAAAGTAATGCCTTTCCAGAATAACATAGGATCTCTTAAAAGGATGGTTTGGTACATATTTCAGTCGTATTCTAGCTACATTAGAAATATACCTTTCTGGTGTTTTTCGTAAATATAAAAATTTGAAGGAATTTTCCGATATTTTATTTATTTTCCCTCAAATTATTTTTAAATTTTTTCTCCTGTATTATTTATTGTTTATATCCCCCTTTTCAGAAAACTAATTTTTTTTTCTAATATTGTCCACCAATTTGATTAAAATGAATTCAATAATTTCTGAAAGCTTGACATATTTTGTGAATAGAAGTAAAAATTATTTAAAACTGTCATTTTTCATGAAATAAAATATGTTTCCATTATAAGAGGTATTTTTTTTATTCTTGATTTAATTTTTGCTATTTTTTGCTTTACAAACATCAAAATTCAATGATCATATAATCCATGAAGTGTTGAGCAATGAAATTAACTCATTTGTTCAATACTTTGTCTTTTATCTTCTTAGTCAAAAGTGGGTCTCTGTTAGAAATTTTCGTCCACCTTTTATTGCGAAAACTGAATCGTTAATTTGTTTTGGCATGTTCATGCTTGATTAAGTAACTGATACTGAACGATACGTTTTTTTCACTCTTTGTTTTGTGGTATTTCCTATAAAAATAAAACAGAAATTGTAAATTTTCCTCCGATTACAGTTTATCATTGTTAAAATAGGCATTATTGAATTCGTTTTTATAAATAAAAAATTGTATCAAACTTTATTTACTGACGTATTTATAGCCAAATTTCAATATTTCACTTAGTGCAGTTTTTTTTAAAAAAAATTCATAAATAATTTTATTTGCATGTAGAGGAATATGACGTAGTGCATTGAAGTAAAGGATACATTTTTTTAAAAATTATTTTATAATGCATCGAGGACCTATTTTTTTATAATTAAAACAATAGGTCCATATAATTTAGTATGCGATAAAAGCAAGGGAATTTTAAAGATAATCCTCCAGCATTTGATTTGGTTTTGTTTGTCACTCTACGGTCATTTTGTGCACACTATAAGCTAATTAGACTGGGAACTACAGTTTAACGCGGATTCTGAACCACTCACCCATGCCACCGCCAGGATTCGCACCTGAAGCCTGTGGTACCAACAGCCAGAGCGCTAGCCGATTGGCCATCGGACCGCGTCCGGTATTTGAAGATACGGAAGGAAACTTTGGGAAAAAAAAATCAAAACAAACCAGGCAGCTTGACTGTTTATGTGAGACGTTTAACTGTGAGATGCCGTAATCGTCAGCATATTTTGCTGTCTGTAATAAACTCCTCCATCTGATTCACAACTTTACATTCTTTAATACCTGAACATGAACAGGGTATAGCAAGAAATATGTCGCGCAAGAAATTATACAAATTTAAGGTAGGATTCCATCGGATACTAAAATCTTACGTCATAGTACACCAGCCAATCGCAAGTCTTAACTATTTGTCTACTAAGGTTTCCAATTGGTTGACGTTCTACAATTTGAGATTTTTGTATCCGGTGGAAGCTCAACTGTATGGGTTCGATGAAAAGGCAGAATATGAAATACTCTGACTTTTGTTTGAAATAGTTAAACACTTAAATATTAGAAAAATCTATTTTTAAATATTTTCTTATTTGATATTATGATAGTGTACTATTCATAAAATGTTAGTTAATTTTTAAAATAGTTGTTTTTTTTTGCTCATTGCGCCTTCGAAATGTAGTGAAAATAGATTTCATAAGTTATTTTTTTTTCTTCTAATGCAGCTGGCAAATAGACCGTGATCTTCGCCATAAGGGCTGCAGCTATATTACTCACTTTGCATTACCCAGGGGGTGCAGGTAACTTGATGGTAAGCCACGGACGCGGAGTAACAATGCCCCCGCAGCGCTCTACGATCCTATTAGGACCGGGACCTACGGCTTAAAGTGGATTCCGAACCACTACAAACACCCATGGGCAAAGCCGGGATTTGAACCCGATACCTGTGGTACCGAACGCCAGAGCGCTAGCCATTCGGCCATCATCATAAGTTATTTGATAAATGAATATTGCTAAAATTTACTTAATAGAGCAGGATTTCTAAATAGAATTAAAGAATTCACATGAAAGTTAGTAAAAAAGAGCAGTTGTATTTCTTGAACTAGTTTTTTTATGAAATAATTTTTTTAAGTTATGAAAAATAAAAGATCAACAACAACAAAAAAATCAACAAACATAAAATAACTTTTATAATTTTACAAAATCAATGAAAATAAATTTCATAATTTTTTATAATTTTATTTAACTTCAAAGAGGAATTTTTTTATTGTGAAGAAAAAAGATTTATTTCAGCTTGATTATGTTTTGGCACATATTGTTAATATATATTGGCAGGAATTCAGTAAATCAAAAAAAGTTAAAAAAAAAAATATATATATATATATATATATATATCGTGCGGATATGGAGTAACTGAGCTTTAATTGCAATTTGCAGCTTTTTTTTTCTGTATAATTTACAATTTAACGATAAGATAAATTTGTGAAAATTGTCATGTATGATGAAATGTCATTAATATTGACTTATTGTGAGATCTTTGTTATGTCAATGAAGAAATTTAATTTAAAAAGTACTCCAAAAGAATTTAAATGGATTATTAGTTTAAATAATTTTAGTTAAAAAAATTTTAATATTTCTGAAAAAGTTAAAAAATCTGAAATTTTAAAGTAGGCAAAATATAATATTAAAGTAAACATAAAAAAAAAACCTATTAATTTTAAAAGAAATTTTAATTTTTAGAAAGAGCGAAGTAGAAATGTCATTTGCAATTCTGAGAGGACTTCATAAGTGTTCTATCAATAACATGAACTATTGCTCTTTGGAAGACAGATGGAATTTAATATTCTCGGGAGTAGTTGTTAAACGTTATTGATAGTAGATGGCTGGACCTTGAGAAATGGCATTGGCATGGGAAATTCTCTCCGGTTTTTCCAAGACACGTGCATTCTTGCCACGTTTTTCAGGTTTCAGAATTACAGTAACCGTTAAAAATTCTTGGTGCAAAATTCCTGCCAAATGAACAGTTTAACTCGTTTTAGAATTTTATTTAAATAATCCTAGAATGGTATTTCATTGAATCTAATTCATATAGTGGTCATAAGTAAACAGTTTTGTTTTTGAAACGTTAATCATTGGAATGTTTTCAAGAGCTTTTTCTTAAAAGAAGGATATATTTTACTAAATTTATGCTCATACTACTGTGCCCAAAAAGTAAGACCAATTTTTTTTTTTTTTCAAAAACACTTTAATTATTCTTCCAAATTTATTTCATTACCTTCAAAGTAATCCCCTCCGGATACAATGCACTGATGCCAACTTTTTTTCTAATCCTCAATGCATTCTAAAAAGTCATCGGCAGGGATGGCCTTCAAAGCGCGCGGCGATTCAAGCTGAATCTCTTCAATCGACTCGAAACGGTGTCCCCGGAGTAGACTTTTGAGTTTAGGGAATAGCCAGAAGTCATAATGTGTCAATACGGTGGGTGTGGAACGATATGGGTTTCACTTTTGACGAAACAGTAGTGCAATGCAGTGTGAGCTGGCACATTCAGTGCTTTCGGTACCAATCGAGATTTGACGCTTTTGAGGCCCAAAATGGAATGGACCGATCCTTTTGAAATTCCAACATCAGCAGCAAGGTCTCTAATTGTAAATCGACGGTTTGCAAGCACCAAATCGTAAATTTTTTGCACTTGAGTTTCGTCGGTTATTCGGGTTCGAGTCCCGGCGGGGCCATGATTGTTTGTAGTGGTTCGGAATCCACTTTAAAAAGTAGGTCCCGGTCCTAATAGGATCGTAGAGCGTTGTGGGGGCATTGTTACTCCGTGGCTTATCTTCAAGTTACACGCGCCCCCTGGGTAATGCAAAGTGAGTACGTCTGTGCAGCACTTGCCTTAAGGCATCCAAAGACCAAGCTGTCTGTGTTTGCCAGCTGCATTAGAAAGAAAAAAAAAAGTTTCGTCGGTTAAGGTCGATGGTCGACCAGGGGGCTCTTCGACTTCAACGCGTTCCCTACCTTCTTTGAACTTTTCATACCGCTTGTAAACATTTCTTTCCGATATAGGAATGCTCACCGAATGCCTTCTGCAACATTCTACACGTTTCCACAAACAAAATTGAATTCAAGTTCTTTGCTCAGTTAATTCAAACATTTCAAAAATCGCCGGAATCAGTTTTAGGGCCTCACAAAGCCAAGCATAACTCAAATACTAATGAATATTTTTACGTCAAATTTCACACAGGTCAAGGACAGTGTCAGCAATTAAAAAAGAAAAAATTGAAATTCCATAAGAAGCGGGAATTTTAAATTGGAAATGGGTCTTACTTTTTGGACACAGTAGTATTACTCTTTAACATAATCGATACCCAAAATCGGAGTTACTTAATTGGATGTCTTTTTCTCAAAAGGAGAAAATGAATTCTGTGATTTTATATGCCTCCCTCACAATATTCTTATGTTGTCAATCAGGTTTTCAAAGTATCAAAATGTTAAAATGTAAACAAACTTTTTATTTACAGTCGAACGTGTTTTTAAGTTAGAACTGACACACTTTTTAATGGAAATTAACCGAATTTTGGTTAATAAAACAGGCCTTCATGTTCGAAAAATAGTCTTCAAGGAAATTTCACATTAGCTGGTTCTTAAAAAGATAGAGACAAACAGTAAACTTATTTAGAAAGCTGAAAATAAAAGCTTTACAATAATAAAAGGCATAAACCTAAAACATGGTTAGCTTTTAAAAGGTGTATAAGTTCTTTAATTTTTATATTGTTTTGGCAACCCATTTGTATAGCTTGAATAATTAATGAAAGTGACCTTTTGATATTCTGATTTATTTTCTAATGAGCAAACTTGCTTTGGGGCCTGATGGCTGAGTGACTAGTTCTCTGGCGCTCGGTGCAACAGGTTTTTTGGAACATTTGTAGTGGTTCGGAATTCTCTTTAAAATTGTAGGTCCTAGTCCAATATGACTGTTGGGGGTAGGGCGGAAAACCCTTTCCCATAAAAAGAAAACTTGTCCTGTCTCGAAATCTGCCAGTATCCAGACGGCATTGGTCCACCATGGGACTGTTGCACCAATGTCGAAGAAGAAACTTGCTTAGAATTTATATTAGCTCAAATCAAAATGAATCTTCCCCAAGAACGACATTTTGATAATGAAGCACACGTTCTTTTTTCCCCCATTGCGGAGGATGTTATTGCATTCTACTAACTCGGACATAGGACTATGAATCTTCTGAATTTGTTAAACATTATTAATCAGAGTACCATTTCAGTAGGTCATCATTGCTTTCTTGTGTCCCATCAATTTAGAATGGAGAGTTTTAAGGGTAGTTTCTGGCATAAAGACTTAATGTGCACATATTTGAAGAGCGCCAGTCAACTGTTAATTGTGATTTAAATTTATGAATTAAAATGACGGGGGTTAAGTGGTCCTATCCAAATTGGTATTCCGTAATTCGGTACGCCAGTTGGCACGAGGACTTAGATTTCTTCACACCTGCCTGGGGTTTTTAAAAAATATCTGTGGACTTCGTGCTGTACTTTTGTCTGCTATGAACAACCCACTGAGGACGGTGAGATTTGGTTTGGTTTGTCACTCTACGGTCTTTTGTGCACGCTTTATGCTAAGTAGGCTGGGACTTACTGTTTAACGTGGATTCCGAACTACTAACAAACATCCATGCCACTGCCAGGATTCTAACCTGAAGCCTGTGGTACCAAAGGCCAGAGCGCTAGCCAATTGACCATCAGGGCACCAGACGGCGGCGAGGAGAGATGAAGGAACTTTAGGGAAGACTTTTAAGGACATGCTCCACATTTCCGTTTCTTCATTCCTCCGTTATCTCTTAGAAGAAAACCCAGTAAAATCCCACCAGGTAGTCTTACTATCAAGATGAGACGTTTTGAAATGTCGTCACTCTCGCCATGAAAACTTGTTTCTTAAATAACTGGCTGTCATGGATGACGTCAGAGGACTCGACTGATGAGCTCATCTCCGTGTAAGCTATCACTGGGTCAGGATTCGATACTTTTTCTGGTTTGGAAACGCAGTGTTTTCAGTTCAGAAGTTCAACTATAACCACTAAGAGGCTCCAGGACTGACTTATTTTTTTATCCCCAAACCTATCTTTCTTAAATTTTTTATGTCAAATAAAATCATCTACATATGCTACGAAAATTCCTCTTTGTAAGTTACTTTGATTTTTTCTAACACTAAATAAAAGAAAAATATGTTCTTAATATATCGAACTAAATGTAATAATCAGCAATTCCTGCTTATCATCATGGCATTAATTTACACATCGTCAAAGTCTACTGTCTTGGGATTTTATGGAAGGATGGGGGGAGGGGGAGCAGCTTCTGTTGTGGTGGAGCACCTGTTGATAGAACAGGTCACTTGACTCCGTGACAGTGACTTTTTACGGGGTAGGGTTGTCAGCCCTATGCTCATCATATTAGAAAGGCTTAAAGTGCATTCCGAACCACTACAACATACATGACACCACCGGGACTCTAATCCGAAACCTGTGGCACCGTGCGCCAGAGCGATAGTCACTCGGCCATCAGACCCCCTTTAATCTTTCACGTGTATTAATTGAATACATATGGACCAAATAAAGAATAATTCATTTCTAATCTAAATTGTTAATAAAGGGAACATAATTCCTGTCTTTAAAACTGCATTTTGTGTTGTTTTATACGAAAAAAAAAATCCAACTTACTGTTGAATAATCAAATTCTCAATAAATTAATTGCTTTTATAAAGTATTAAAAAGCAGGAAAGAGGTTCAACTTATAATAGAGATCTTGTTAAATTCGCACTTATCCTACTTTTACATTTTTAAAGAACCATCTGCTTAAACAAAAGCAGATTGTTTTTTTCTTTATTATTATTCTGCCCATGGCCTACTACCTGCATTGCTCTCAATCTTCATTTCCAACTTATTTTCCAGTTATTCTTCTTAAATATTTCAAGCTAAACGGCACACACACACTCGGGAACTTCTGTTGTTTACATATGCACGTGAACAGAAGAGGATTATATCGAATCTTAAATTTTCTCACAGTAGGCAACGTGATGTGGTTTGGCAAACAAAAGCATCTAATTCACACTGAACGGATGCTTTTAGCATTCGTGACATGGAATCACGAATTTTCTATTCGTAAAATATGGAAAACGTTTTTAGGTATTTAGAAGTTTCATACCAAAACATTTACATACGCTCGTACGAATATTTTTGGAAAGTGTTTCCATTTAAATAATTAGACTTATTTTTTTTATCTGAATTTGATATTATTATTTGAATCATTTCTATTCAAATCATTATTATTCGAATCACTATTATTCGGTTCATTATTATTTGAATCACTATTATTCGTATCATTATTATTCGAATCATTATTATTTGAATCATTATTATTCGAATCATTATTATTCGAATCATTATTATTCGAATCATTATTATTTGAATCTTATTGTACGTATCGTTATTAATCGAATCATATTATACGAATCATTTTAAAACTATATATTAACAGAGTAATATTATTTGTTGGTATAGAAAAGATTAAAATCAAGCTCTAGAAAAAAAAACAAGTTTAGTCATAATTATTGTGTTTTATTTATTTATTATTATTTTTTTGAGTAAGTGTATTTAGTTAATTTTTTTACAAAAATAAATTTAAAAGAGAAAAAAATAGGAAAATCTGAGTTTTAGGCTAAATGTAAAGTTTTTAATGATTATTATTTTATACTTCGTATTCGGTTTTTAATATAAATATAAATTTAAAATATATGTTACAAAGTGTTCTGACTATTTAAAATCTATTGCATCCAAATCCATGTAATCATTTCAGCATTTGATAAATTGTTATAATATTTTATTTGATCTGAATTATTTTCCTAGTCTTAAAGAAACAAAGAACTATCATTTATTTTTTGAATAGATTAATTTTTTAATAATTAACTGTTCCTTATTTATTGTTATTTACAAGTAATATTCTAGCAAAACATCCTAAAGTGGCCTGGTAGCTAATACTTTTTATACTCTAAATGGAGGTTCTAAAATGAGTCGAACCAAGCTGAACTGAACCGTACTGCACTGAACCGAACCGAACCGAACCGTATTGAACTGAATTGAACAAAATCGAACTGAAACTTTGAAGAAATAGTTGCGAATTTAAATATGAGAGAAGTACTCGGAGCAGTGTACTCGTTATAAAGTGATCAAAAAGCTTAGAACGTTCTTAGGCCGAAATGTAGAATCCATGTTCAACTGCTAAAATATTATGATTTATTTGATCTAAAGTTTCGTCCATTTCTATTTATTTCAAATTTATTCTTATTTATATTCTTTTGGGTGCTAGAAAGTACAAGCAACGTTTCTTGTATTTTAAAATGGAATTTGTAACCTGTCATAAGCAATGATTTCAAAAATTTTGAGATTTAGAGTAGCTCCTCTATAAAAGTTTCATTTTGTTTTTAATCAAATTCTGTTATCTGTAGTATTTTAATCAACATTTGGATAAAATTGTGATAAAGTAGCCTCAGCGGGCATGCATATCAAAATACCAAGTCAAACCGAAATGTAAAAGGATAAATACTCTTTCTTTGGAAAAATTTGCCAATACAAATTAACATTAATGTATTGATTTTTTAAAAATTTGGAATTTCTCATTCTTTTACTTGGGAAAACACTTTTAATATACATATTAAAGAAAAAATAGAATAGACATTGTAGAATAGAAGTTTAGAAATTCACACATAATTTAATTTACACATTTAGAAATAACATTCAAATCAATTTACAATTTTCAGATCATTTGTATTTGATAACATATTTTCCATACATATATTAAAGGAAAACATTTACACATTTAGAAATAATATATATTTTTAACATACGCATTTAGAAATAACATTATAAAACCAATATCATCATCATCGGCGCAACAGCCCCATGGTGGGCCAAGGCCGTCTGCCTACTGGCTGATTACGAGACAAGAGATGATTTTCTTTTTACGGGGTAAGGTTGTCAGCCCTATGACCAACAGTCATATTAGACAGGAACCTATGGTTTAAAGTGGATTCTGAACCACTATAAATATCAATTGCACTGCCGGTACTCGAACCCGAAACCTGTGGCACCGAGTACCAAAGCGCTGATCACTCGGCCATCATGCCCCTAAAAAAATATACAACTTTAAAATTGGTTTTATTTGGTAAAACTCTGTCAAAAATCTTTTTATTCTAGAGCATTCTGAACAAATTAAGTTTTAATTAAGATTAAGCGCAATACCTATTTACATCGTGTCCGGTATGAATAATTTATAGGGCATTGTTTTCGGCATGAATGAAAACTTTTGATAATTAAATATAACACTTTCAAAGCTATTCTCACATCATCCATCAGATTCTGCTATTTATAGCGAATAGTTTCGTTCTCATTCTTTTACTGTTTCAAATGCAAATGAGATTTCCAATATTGTCTTTTTTTCATTGTTTTTTCCTCTTTTTTTCCGGGATTATGATTGTCTTTGGAATTTCAGAATGATTTAGAGCTGCTCTTCTTAAAATAAAATTTCGCATTCATTTTCTTTCATCTCGTTAAAATTAATATACCTTGACAAACCTTTTTTTTTTTTTTTTTTAGGATAAAGTGGGGTTTTTTTTTTTTTTTTTTTTTTTTTTTTTGTGTGTGTCTTGTTTTCTCAATTTTGTAAAAGGCGTTGTTTTTAGATTAATAAATAGATTGTTTTTATGTTTTTAACTTAAATCCATTCACATCGAAATAAATAAAATAAAGATGAATTAAAATTAAAAATGAATTCAATTTAATAATTTAAGTTTTAAAATTTTCAGTTAGTTAACTGCTAACTTCAAAAATTTAAATTTTCAAATTGAACGAGTTGGTAATTTTTAATTTTTTTTTAAAGATTTATTATTCACAACTTTCAACTTTCCGCTTTGCATTATTTAAAAAACCGCTTTGCAATTTATTTATAAAAAAATAAATAGTTAATAAACTTGAATACAATTTCTTTGGTCAACTTTATTTTAAAGTAAAAATAATTTATTTTTACTTTAAAATAAAGTTGACCAAAGAAATTTGTACATACCAAAATATAACAAAATCAACAAAATTTGAATATAACAAACATCAATTTGAAAAATCATCAAAACAAAACATCAATTTGAATATAACAAAATCACAATAACAAAACATCATTTGAATATAACAAAATTAACAAAATTTCATTCGTAATTATTTTTTTCTTTCAAACATCAATTAAAATTAAAACTAAATATTCTTAATATTTTGCGGAAAATAGCTTAATTTGTTAAAAAAAAATGTTTTGGCATTTAAGTTCCTTTAATACAACCATTAAATATATTAATTAAGTAGGTTTTTCCTCCGTCTTCCGAATCAAGATGCAGTCAATAACCTCAGATAAATGTAATTATCTGTGATTCTATTGTATAAAGGATATTTATAATTGTTTAGCACGTGTATTGGAAAGTTATAAATAGAAAAAGGAATTATACTTGTCGGAACAGCCATTCCATTCATACTTAAGAGTTACTTAAAAGAAGATTTAGGTTGTCCAATAACAAAAATAAAATCAGTAACAAATTATTTATAGACAAATTTTTTTTTCTAAGAATGAATTTACAATGTTCTATTTAAAACGTGTTTAGAGAAAAATAACCAAAGCTTTTGTAGAAATGTTTTTTTAAATGTCTTTTTAAAATGAGTTCTGATATTCATATGCATCATTAATTTATTAATTGCCTTAATTAATTACCTATTTAAAAAAATTTACTTAGAATATTTTGCCTGTAATGATTTATAACCCCATGATTTTGCACAAGAATCTGGTAATTTCCGGTTGTAATTAAAATGTATACTTTTGTCTATATATATTTTAATAAAATATATAGTGTAATATATAAATTTATACTTTTGTCATTTATTTTTTAAATGTCTTGTTAAAATAAGTTCTGATATTCATATGCCTGATTAATTTATCACTTTAATTAATTTAATAAGAAAAATTTACTTAGAATACTTTGGCTTTAATGAATTATAACAGCATGATTTTGAACAAGAATCTGGCAATTTCCGGTTGTAATTAAATATATACTTTTGTCATTTATTTTTTAAATGTCATGTTAAAATGAGTTCTGATATTTATAAGCCTCATTAATTTATTTATCACCTTAATTAAATATTTAATAAAAAAAATTTACTTAGAATACTTTGGCTTTAATGAATTATAACACCATGATTTTGAACAAGAATCTGGCAATTTCCGGTTGTAATTAAAATATATACTTTTGCAATTTCGAATATTTCCTGTTCAAATCGCGGCATTGAATTAATGAACCGATTTAACGACCTATTTCGTTACAAGTTTTTTTGAAAATTTCAACAGATAATAATTAAGAAATGAAAGGAACATTTCTTCCGTGCTTTAGGTGTAGTTATAATCACAAACCAGTTTCTTAGGTTAAATTCTTAATCTTTTAGTAGAATTTTAATTTAAAATAATCCTATAACAATTTATATTAAATATGTTTTTAAGCCTACAGTATTAAACTCTATATAAAATTATATTAAATATTTTTTTTATTTATTCAATACTTTAAAATTAAGTTAAGCATAAAACCATAAAATTAAATTATTAATGCATGTTTATAACTTACAATTTAATTAATATTAATTTGTACTTTAAACAAAATTTAATTGTGAAATTATATATTATAGATAAAATTATAATTGAAAGGACAATTTTAAGACACTTAAAATTTAACAAATATAAAATATAAATAATAAATAAAATTTTATAAATTTTTCGTTGCATTTGAAAATATATCTAGAAAAAAATAACGAATTTCTTGATATAATAAATGTTATATATATATTTGATAGGATTAGAAATTTCAAATGTGAAAAATAACAAATAAGATAAACAATTAAATTGTTAAATTTTTGATGAATTACTAAAAGATACTAAGCTAAATATACGTATTACAAATTATTACTGTGTGTTATTAAATGACCTCATTAGATTTTTTTTGCATCTATGAATATCCAAATTTGCAAATTCTGTAGTATTTTGTTTATGCTTATGATATCGGGATGATGAAATTCTTAAATTGATATAGATATCGATAACTAACGATTCGCAATCTTTTTTTAAATTATTTAAGAAATTATTTCAATTTCATTGATTTAAATTTTGCAATCTTTTGATACTTTTTACCTACTAAACAAAAAAATGATATTTTTGATAAAAATGATAACTTATACTAAAACAAAATACGATATCTACTGGATGTCAATACTTACTAAATCTTTCAATATTTATAGATATTTACAAAGCTGTAATTTTATAATTGAAACATTTAAATGACGACACCAAAAAATTGGTTATTAAACAATGACTTCGAATTTTCTCTTAAATTATTTAAGAGATTATTTTAAATCTATTGATTCTAATTTTGAAGTCGTTTTATATCTTTTTCTTTCTCTAGAGATGCATCGAAAAAAAATAGGATATTATATTTA
Organism: Caerostris darwini; assembly: GCA_021605075.1. Lineage (NCBI taxonomy): Eukaryota > Metazoa > Arthropoda > Arachnida > Araneae > Araneidae > Caerostris > Caerostris darwini. The sequence goes on along the minus strand of BPLQ01008495.1, from coordinate 91,805 downwards.
ATGATATTTACTAAGCCTATAATATCAGTAATTTTTATATTTGAAAGGCGAGATGAACTGCCTTTATTTTATTCATTCATATTTTGCAATCTTTTGATACCTTTTATTATTACTAAAACAAAATAAGACATTTACTAAATCCTGTCAATACTTAATAAATCGTTCATTATTTCTTGACATTTACAAAGTTTTTCAAATCTCTATTTTATAATTGAGACATCTGAATGACAACAATTGGTTAGTAAATAATGACTCAGAATTTTCTGTTAAAATATTTAAGAGACTATTTTAATCCTTCTGATTCTTCTCTAGAGTTGCACAAAAAATAAAATATATTTACTTAAGCCTTATATTTATTGATATATTTACTAAACCTATAATGTAGTAATTTTTAAATTTGAGAAGCCAGATGGATGGCAACAGCAAATTGATCCCTAAATAATGGCTGATGATTCTCAAACTGATTGATTACTATATTTGAGTATAGGCGTATGCTCTGGAAAATGGAAACTTAGTAACACCAAACTCTCATTTACTGAGGAAACATCTTAATCTTCTTCAGTCAGGCATGGCTGTCATTTGACCTGGAGAACTACACCAGCAGTCTCTGGTGAACTCCCTTTGCTGCAAAGAAGCCACCTGTCTCACCTCGTTGGCTTGCTGCTGCATCTGTTCCACACTTGGAGAAGGAAGGCGTTGAGAAGTCACGACTTCTTGGTGGTGTTTATGGGCATGCCTTTTGTCATTAGACAATGACAGTGCAGAAGCCAACCGTGCCGCTCTATTTAGAAAGCGAATGCAAATTAGGAAAGCGACTCGCAAAGATTCAGTCACGTGTGCTTGTCTCGGGAAAAAAAGGCAGCCAAACTTTTATCATGTATAACAAGGGTTGTTCTGAAGTCCATAATAATAATAATAATAGGCCAAGCGTTTTGTATACCTTCTGATTTCGAGATAGTGCTAATTTCTTGCACAAAAGAGGAACACACACACACCTTTGGTGTTAACTAACAATGTGTTTCCTTTGTTAATTTCGTCTCAGGTGTATTGTTAGCAGTGAATGAACTTAACAATCTTGTGTAATTGGAGAGAAAGCGAATAACTTTTGCTTGGAGAAATGAGTTATTTTGTTTTCAATTTCTGATGTAAGTTCAACAAAATGTGTGTATATATATATTAATATTGTTGAGAAATTTTGAAGAAATCATGTCAGCTTTAGAGCATACTTTTATAACATGAATATATGTTATACGTTATACGATATGAACACGTTATATACGTATACGTTATACGTTATACGATATGAATATAAGCAAATGGCTCACGATTTTCAAACTGATTGATTATTATATTTGAGTATAGGCGTATGCTCTGAAAATGGAAACTTAGTAACACCATACTCTCATTTACTGAGGAAACGTCTTAATCTTCTTCTGTCAGGCATGACTGTATATATATCGTATACAAATTTATATTTTTATACGATAATATGTTTTTGTTTGTTCTAATAATTAACTCTTATACCACAGTTATTTGGATATCAAATGGTTGTTATGTTAGATTGCTTAATTTCACACTTTTGATTAAAATATCATAATATTCAAATATTGAGCATTATTTAATTTCGGATAAAAAAAATTCTTTAATTAATTAAATTTATTTCCTGAACAATTTACTAATAAATGACACATATTTAAATCATGAGTTTTAAAATAACAGTTCGCATTAAATATAAATATTCTATGAGTATGAATATGAGTTTAATTAATAGATTTATATATAACTTTTTTTTATTTAGTTTTAAAGAATTTTTAGATAAAAAAATTGTGAAAATTGGTATTGAAGTTTTCACCACAAAAAGGGCTTTTTGCATTAACATTAACTATTAATCGAATTCAGAGTTAAAAATAGTTTCAAACAAAGTTTTTAAGTAAATTTTAAGTTGAGTTGCATTGTTTATTTTTTGCTGAATCATTATCATTAAAGCATTATTATTTTATATTTCCGTAAATATTTTAATTGTCACAGAGTTTTAATTTAGAAAATAATTAGATCAATTTACAAGTCTATTTGCCTGTCATGTGAAATTTTAAATAGTTTAAATGTCTTTAACATTTTGTATGATCAACAACAAAAAGGATAATTTCTTTGTTAGGTTAACTAAAAAATCTACAGCATTATTTAAATTTAAATTATTGATCCATTTTTCATGGATCAAGATACAAATTTTTTTATTTATGTACAAAATTCCTGTAGATAAAAGTTAATTATACCAAAGAGATTTCATAAGAAATTGGTTTGATGAGTTATAAAGCATTTTTCATTTATTACAAATCTTCTAAATTTAACTAGAAGTGAGTTATAAACGCTATTGATTCAATATTAAAAGAGTTCAACTATTGCCTTTTAAAATTTGCTTGAAGTTTCATTTCTTTTACTTAAAATTTCAAAAAACAGGAAGTGTTCTAAAAAATAAATAAAATAGTAATTAAAATTAAACACGGAAAGTTTGTGAAACTCTTTAGAAGATTCAATTTTTTTGATACTTCCTATAGAAGGATATGCTTTGATTTTCTTTCATGTACCGCATTTCTTAGTCGTATGTATTTTGTCACATAATTCTCTTTTACTGCGATCGATTTTCCTTTCAAAACTAATGGTGCAGAACAATCATTACAAACTTTACTCTACAGTTTTGATTTCTCACGCTTTTTTAAGCTGCTTTTAATGGTTTAATGAGGAAAAATTTTAAATTCGCGTCAAATTTCAAACGTTATCTTATACTTGACATTGTAGTGTTAATATTAATGCATTTGATAGAGCAAAGAAAACAATTTCCGAATTAAATGGATAAACATTATCATTGATAGAAGTAATTGGCATTTAATTAAATGCCAATTACTTTTAATAATGAATTTCAATTTCTGATATTAAATTAGTAAAAATTAGTTTGATTTAACAGATTTAAGTTTTTGTAGTTGTAGTTTTATTTAAGTAAACAAATTAATCGAAATGTTATGTGTTTTTGCTTTAAATGTTGGAAAAATTGATTTAGTGTCACTCAAGGCAGCTTGATGGCCAATTGCCTAGCTCTCTGGCCTTTGGTACCACAGGCTTCAGGTTCGATTCCTGGCGGTGGTTATTGGTTCGGAATCCATGTAAAACTGTAGGTTCCGGTCTAATTAGTCTAAAGTGTGTAAAGTATGACCGTAGAGCGACAACCTAGTGTCTCTCGGTGCTGGTAGAAATGTAGAAGAAACATTACTAGAGTGTAATTAAAAACCCTGGTATACAAAACTCAAATATTACAACTGCAATTTGAAATGGCTATCATTCAGGAATGATACTTGAAAAGTTTAATTCGCTTATCTTCTTCCTAGAATTTAACGAAAGAACTTTCTGTCCTACAAATTTATTGCGCACAGCATATTATTATAGAATAGTTTTATTTCTTCTTCGTTATTATTTTTTAATCCTACGCAGTTTGATTTTTCACAATTACTTAACGTTACTCAGAATATTTTTAGCTCGCATCAGAACACTGATAAAAAAGCTCGCACCAAAACTCTTTGTAAATAAATGAGAGAAGTAATTATTTGGAGGTGCATTTTCAAGTGAAAGTTTTGCATTAGTTGCAGCTGTCATGTTGGAAGATATTCAGGTAAAAGGTAAAACTTTTCAGTCCATCATTTAATACAAGTTATTTTGTCACAAATTTCTCTGAATCTACTCATTCTGCAAAGCAGTGACCTTATATTACAAAGATCTCAGATTAAACCCTTCTCCATTCATTTTCACCTTATGTACGTTACTATCGGGCCGCGGCTTCTACTGATGTAAGATATTATTATAGAAAATTATTATTTGTTCAGGAAAAATTTGCCCATTATTGGGAACAATGTGAGTACACCTACAAAAAATGCAAAAAAATAATATTAATAATAATAAAAATAAAAATCTCAGAAAAGATCTCGGAAATTCGACAAAGGACGAGAGATTTATTCTGGCCATTAAATTAAATATGGAACTGATTTAAGCAAAGCAGATACGTCCATACTATAAAACATTGAATGTAAATTTGGTGATAGATTTGGCAATTTTCTGAATAATTGTTTATTCAGAAAAAAATTCAAAAAAATGTTTTATTAATATACTAATACCCTCCAAAAAATGTCAAGGAGACCAACCATCACGCAAAAAAATCCTTAAAAAAAGTTTGAGTACCACTGGCTTAAATATTGATAAAGATATATAGGTTTGGTTAAACAATATTTCACATCATTAATCGAGTAATAAAATAGCAAATATTTTAAATTTTTATTTCATGCGAAAAATATAGATATCTAACTTTTAATTCTTACGCTATCCTTCACAGACAAAATTTCATAAGATAGGTATTATCCTAAAAGAGGTTTAAACAGTTTTTAAGGATTAATTTAAAATGAAAGGAAGTCTGTTTCATTCTTTGGCCAAACCATCGCGATGAGACAAGATCTGACACTTCAATCGCATGCCGGACTATAAAAACTTCCATTGCAGAGTGTGTCTGTCGGGTAATTACTGGCCACGGGAATGCAAATTGCAACAGGTTGAGGCCGACATGGAGCAGGAATAGAAAGTGGCGCATCAAGAAACGACCGAAACTATCTAAAGGAAGGTGACCCACTTGCTGGAACTGGCTGACCCTGAGTGCCAAGTCGTGGAGGAATCAGGAAAAGTGAGAATAGGCCCCAAAGGCCACCTTTTTTTTTTTTTGCTTCGTTTTTTCTTTTCTCTCTTTGGCAACAAGGCATTTTCTGATGTTTTACTTTCTGTTTCGTCCCGCTGCGCGCGTGCTTGGCGAATTCCAGAAAGGAAATCTCTGGTGCTTGAAGTCGTAAAAGGGTGGATTTCTTTGTCGTTTTTTTTTTTTTTTTTTTTTTTTTTATTAAGAGGATGAGGTTTTGAAGAGGAGACACATGCGGCTTGTGGTTGTCACTGGCGTGTGAAAATTGGGGCTATGAATTTCCGAGATATATTCTGGAAGATTGGTTTCCGGATGTGATGATTAGCATTTGTCTTACTCTGTTAACAGAGGTTGGACAATCTATTCAACCCCGACAAAGACTAGCGGATGAGGCATTTGTCGGCGAAAAGAATTAAATAGGGTTTTAGTTTAAGCTTTTATTTTAGGAGCGACAACTTTAAAAAATGGATTTTCTTAAAAATATTTATACTAAATATAATCTCTTTGTGTTGATAGGTATATTAGGAAGTTTGAATACTTTACGAACGGACAAGTCGATACTAAGATAAGTTTTCTGCGTATCAGTACTTATCAAATGAAATTTTTCATATTGAAAAATATGAAAAAATGGAAATTGATCGCTGATTGATTGATAGAAAAAAATGAAAGAAAGATTGAGATTGATTGAAAAAATTAAATTTACGGAATTCATCGCTGAAAAATTCAATTGATCGGCGATGTACATAAAACGAGGAATTACTATACTGTGGTTTTCCAATCCATATCTACAGCAAAATTTACAAATAAAAAAAACTCTAGATCCATAATAATAAATTTAATCAAAACTATTTTTATGATTAATAAACATAGCAGGAAAAATCATTGTTACAAGAAAAATTAATTGCAGAGGTGATTTAAAGTGTTAAGGGGAAAAATTATTTATTATATTTACCATCAAACTTGTACATTATATTCGTAAATTTGACAGTAATTTGTAATTCCATTTGTACTCTATGCAAAATAATGAAAATTAAAGAATTAATATAGCATTTTTAATGTTGCATTATATTTGCCAAATTATAGTGAATGAAGTTTATTAAAATTTGAAGTGAAAATATTTTTTGGAGGTTTATATTTGTATGTTATTTAAAGAATTCGTAAAAAGGGTTATAGCGAAATAAATTCAATGAATTAATAAGTATATCAGTAAGAAAAAATTAATATTTTTATTACTTATTTTTCGTTTTAGACATATTATCAACTGATATGAATAAATATTCATTTTTTATTCGCTGATGATTTAAAATCTTCTTGTTAAATGTCATAGGTAGATTCTTAGATGATTCTTATATTTGGTTGGTTATATTTGAGGCAATAAAGTCCAACAAAATTTTCTGCTTTGCAAGTGATAATGTGCTAGAATTCATTCAACGCAATTCAGTAACGTAGTGAATTCAGCTGAGTTTTTTTGTTATTGCTAGTTTTGAATTCTTTACATTGCAAAACAGCATAGACTGGTCGTAGACTTAAACACAGATTCTGCTATAGGTTCATTATCTTTTGCGGTAGAGCTTTTTAAATTTTTTTCTTGTCTCATCTGAATCTCCTGGAAGGTAATACTTTTTCTTATAATTGAAGCGCTATAAAACTTTATTATGAGAACATCAATACTATTTACAGTATTCCCATAATATAGTTTTTAATAGATTAGCACATTCGTGGGTCAAGTTTTGAAAATTTGAAGTACAAAATATTTTTTGCTGTGGCACAAAAGGTTTTTTAATCTACTCAGCTCGTTTTTAAAACTGATCTTTAATTTATAACATTTAAGAACTGTGCATTTTTGAAAAACTAGTTTAAGATTAGTTTCCTAGAAGACTGATATTATCGAAAAATATTTCATTAAAATTTTTCGATGTGAATTTGAAGAATTTTCAAGTTAAAATCTCTTGACAAGATAAAAATAGCAGGATATATTATGCTTGTTAATATATTCATCTTAAATCACTTAATCAGATTATAGGCTTTACTTCGTACTCATTTAAATGATGTTGGGAATTATGGAAATCAGATTAAATATGGGACAAAATATCAATTGAGATATATTTAATTTTTTACATGAACTATATATATATATATATATGAGAAATTTACTTTTTTTTTTGAAAATTTGTTGTTTTGATGAACTAAAAAGATATTTTGCTTGGAAAAAAGGGCTATTAAACCATTTTTTTGTACCAAAATGAAACATGTAATACACGATGTGCATAAAATGCGGGACTACCATACTGTGGTTTACAAATCCATATCCATAATAAATTTACAAATAAAAAAATCTATATTATAATCAATTTACTCAAACTATTTTAAGATTTATAATTTTGGAAGGAAAAATTATTGTTTCTGATGCATAGAGGAATAATGGTAATGTAGTATTAAGGTTGTTTGCTGTAGTTAAAAAGGGATAATTAAAAAAAAAAATTATATTTAAACATAAATCTAATGCGCGACAGAGAAATCGTTGTTATTGGTATTTTACTGAATGACGATAAATGAAATGAATTTCAACAAATAAATTACTATTTCCATTTGCGCTACATTTAATATAAAAAATAAGTAAATACTTAGCTACATGCCAACAAATAAAAATGGGAGATCACTGTTATCGTATATTACTCAATACATTTCAATATACAAAATCTGATCAAGTTTGATTTGTTATTTTAAATTAAATTACCTGAGTTACAATTAATAAATGGTATATATTAAAAATAAATTTGGAATTTCTTTAATGTTTCTGTTGTATGCGTACGAAAGATTATTCTTTGAAAGATTGACCCAATAAAAGAGAAAAGGAACTCTGGTTCTATTTTTTTTTTTTTTTTTTTTTTTTTGTATGTCTCATATCTAAAAACTTCTTTACTGCCTGGCATGCATTCATACCTTACCTTATATGCGCATACCCTTTTTAACACAAGAGAAATTATTGAATAGTTTTAAGATAAAAGATGCAAGCAAACAATAAATTAAAGTTCTTTTCATACCTAACTCTTTTTATTTTTCTTAACAAGTATTGAAATTTAAATTGTAAAGGAATATTTTGTTATTTAATGAATACCTTTTTCAAATTCCTAATTAAGTTCAGAGCTTGACACAAGAGGACGATGTTGACTAACCATAACAGATTTCTGGGCTTTATTCGGTGCAACGCAATAGTAATAAATACTTCATTAGCGCTATTAGACTCATTTGATCATTAAAAACATATCCGCCAGCAATAAAATATGCATGTGGTTAAATATTCACCTTCATTTTGTCCTTGGTTTAGTGGCAAGATTTTAAATAACATTTTGATTGCATTTTGTGTGAAAGAAAGATGGAATTCACTAGAAGGCGATTTTGTGGATAAGTAGAGTAAAAAAAAATTAAAAAAAAAAAAAAGATAATAACACTAGATGACCACAAATAATTCTCAAAAGTAATCAATAATTGGAAGCAACACGCATGGAAACTCCCAACAACTAAATAAATGTCAAATTAAGTTGTAATTTTACAGAAAGTAAAACGCCATACTATAAACTTTGAATAATGCTAAATGCGTTACGTTTCCTGTTATACGTATGTGTCAAATTTCTTGTTGTTTGACAAGATGATCTCTTGTCAAAGTGTGCGAACAGACAGACTACAAATTAAAATATCCTAATTTTTATGACACCTAACGGTTAGTTTGTAAAGAAAAGAACCAAATAAACCCGAATTTATTTTAAATTTGTAGGTCAGAAGGCCCCCTCGATTATAATTGTGGGTAAGTGGAGGGGAAGGCTTCCTTTGGCCAAATGAGGATGCTTAACGTGGAAGTTAAAACTCATTGCTAAGGGACTTTAAGATAGTCCATGAGTTTCACTGAAATAATGTTCAGAAACATAAAAGCCTAAAAAAATAATAATAATTTTTGTGAATTATTTAATTACGACCAAAGTACAGAACATTTCCTCTAATTTCAGGACTATTTTCATTCAACGACCGTTAGTTGATACTGTTTAGAAATAAAAGTTAATTAAAATGACCTGGTTAGAGACACCGCAGGGAGGATGTTGCTACACGGCACATGTTGAGATCCGTTTACCATTTGTAGGGTATGAATTAATTTCTTGTATTTCATGCTGCTGACATTGAAAGCGATGTAGCCATTTAATATGATGTGTTTACCTTCTCGGATTTGTTCGGTAAATGGAGCAGAACTCGCGAAGATTCACCGCCCGCAGGTAAAAACCATCTGAGATAAGAGACCCACCGCCATAGATACTCGCTATTAAGAAATAATAAACGAGCTTCAGTTTCTTTTGACTGAACGTGATGAGGGAAAACTTGCTTGCTGTCGTGACGGTAATCCAAATAACGTATTAAGCCTCTCTGCTAAAATATCAGAAAAATCTTGTTTTACTTTTCGTTTCAGACGAATATGTTACTGCTGCTTCAGGAAATATGTTTTGAAATCTGTATGGAATAAATTTATATGATGCAATAAATTTTATATTACATTCAAAATTTATAATTGTCTACAGTGACTTGATGGATAACGAGTTGGAATTTTGAACTACTACAGAGTGACCACTGGAAAACTAAATGATATAAAATTACGTGAAATATAAAATTATAAAATTGCGTGAACATTTTTTTTTAAGATCCAGAGTAGCTTGATGGATAGCGAGTTGGGATTTTGAACAACTACATGATGTCACTAAAATGATATAAAATTACTGGAAAACTAAATGATATAAAATTATGTGAAATAACCAAGTCAAAATTTCTTGTTAAGATCCAGAGTAGTCTGGTGGATAACGCATTGAGATTTTGGAAAACCAACAGGTTGGCCACTGAAAGATTGAAGAGTATAAAATTGCATGAAATAACCCAGTCAAAATTTCTTGTTAAAATTCAGAGTATTCTGGTGGTTAATGCGACAGGGTTTTAGAAAACTACAGATTGGTCACAGAAAGACTGAAGGATATAAAATTGCATAAAATATACCAGTCAAAATTTCTTGTTAAGATCCAGAGTATCTTGGTGGATAACGCTTTGGATTTTTGAACTACAGAGTGGCCACTGAAGATTAAATGATATAAAATTGAGTGATATACCTCAGCCAAAATTTCCTGTTAAGAACTGGATCAACATGGTGGATAACGCGTTGGGATTTTAACAATTACACAGTTGCCATTGAAAAACCAAATGATATAAAATTTATCAAAATAACTCAGTCAAAATTTCTTTTTTAAAATCCAGAATAGCTTGGTGGTTGACGCGACGAGATTTTAGAAAACTACAGGTTGGCCACTGAAAGACTAAATAATAAAAAGCTGCATGAAATAACCCAGACAAAATTTCTTGTTAAGGTCCAGAATAGTCTGGTAGATAACGCTTTGGGTTTTCGACAACCACAATGTGGTCAATGATAGACTGAATGGTATCGCTCAAAAATAACTTTAGGACAGTAATAGAACCTCTTCCTGGAAAATCGGCGACTGATCCAGTTCTTTCAAACTAAGTGATTAGGTCCCGAATCACGTGATCCATAACTTTTCTCTTCTTCATTGTTTTCTCCTTTTTTATTACTGTTTGCAATTTTTTTACTTGAATTTATTGAATTTGATATGGATTTCTATAAAATGACATGAAAAATATTTTCGCATTTAAATCACAATATGTGACGTGTATATAAAAAGAGAAAACATTTACCGATCTTTTTTTAACATCTTTTAATGTTACCCAGCATAAAAAATTATCTTTAAGATGTAGCATTATTTAAAGTGTTTGTAGCATTATTTTGTGTTTATTTACAAAAAAAACTCAATTAAAAAATAAACAAACGCAAAAATACATTTTTGTAAATATTAAAAGGCATTTGTGGGATGTATGTGTGATATAGGATATATTTTAAAAATATATTTAATATTTTCTCTGACTTGGCTTGGTTTGGTTGTCGATCTACGGTCATTTTGTGCACACTTTGGGTTAATGGGCGCACACTTTGGGTCAGCTAATTAGACCGGAACCTACAGTTTAACGTGGATTCCGAACCACTAACAAACACCCATGCCACCGCCAGGATTCGAATCTGAAGCATGTGGTACCAAATGCCAGAGATCTAGCCAATTGGCTATCAGGCCACAATATTTTCTCTGAGTTTGAACAATTGTTTTTCCACTTGGATAGAAAAAGAACCCAATGAGCTTTACTTGTTTCTGGACATCATATGTAGCCAGTTTAACTTTCCAGAAATGCTGGCTAAAAATAAATTAAAAGAAATTGAAAACAAACAAGTTAAGGCGTATATAAATCTTTCAATTTTTCAGTGTACACATTGTACCACTCACTACACACCAATTATACCTAGCCATTTATTTACATCAAAACTCTAAGCTTTCGTTTTAGAGTTTTGATGCAAATAGAAGTTTTTACATCACAATTATTTGATAATGATCGTTAATTTTATACGTAAGTTTTTAATTTAATAGTTTTAATCTACAAGTTTTAGCAATCTAACCGTTAAAAGCTAAGTTATTAAGAAAGCTATAACTACAAAGCAAATGTTTTTTTATTAGTCATTACAGACAAGAAATAAAGCTTCACCATTATGAAAGTTAACTTTTTCTCTTTTTTGAGAATAATTAAAACTTCTATCTGAAATTCTACAAGTTAAAAAGTTGAACTAGTCTTTAAACCGGTATTTCAATATCCTTGAAAGAGAATACGCTAATGATAGCAAAGACCGGACCCGCTAATTTTCTGTGAATGATATTTTTAACAGAAATAGTGAAGTAAAATACCTTGTGGACAAGACATATGCTTTTATTATTTATTTATCTTAGAATTAGTTAACATAATGAATTAATATTTAAAAAATGTATTACTGGTTGCATGTTTTTCGCTGGTATTTATTGAATTAGTTGTTTTCTATTGAATAACATGTAAACATTTTTTGCATTCATATATTAATAAAATAAGTGTATATAAAATGAAAAAGTATTTACCAATATTTTTTGTAAGACGTTTTTGAAGTTATTTTTAAGATGTAACATTATTTAAAGTGGAATTTTGTGTTTATTTGTAGATTCATAAAAATAAACAAAAAGAAAAAATACTTTTTCATAAAGGGCAGAGGATATATGGGAGATCTATGTGGATAAATTTCTAACTTAACGTTTTTTAATTAAATATTTTTTATATTTTTAAAATTTTAATTCTAAGAAATAAAGTTGCAATTCTTACAAAAAGAATTAAATTAAAAAAACCCATTACATTAAGAGTTTAATTTATAATATGTGTATTAATTAAAATTTATAATTTAAATATTTTTGATACATTGTTCCTTATTTAATCAGAATGTAATGTTGTTTTAACCCTTTAATGAATAAATATTATTTCAGATGGGTTTTTTTTATTCTGAAAATTTTTTTTTACTAAAATCAGGAGTATGCATTTCTAAAATTATATTCAATAAACTTTCATCCTTTTCTATTTAATTTAAATAAAAAAAAAATTTTGTATAAATGTAGTTATTTATATTGATATTTGATTCGTATCTGTATCAGAACTATAATACTCTAATTCATCTCCACAGCGTTTGAGATCATTATACAATATATCGTTGTGATTATTATTAAAAATGCATTCACTTTTACTGTGTTAAAGAAAAAAAGCTGAAAGTAAATACAAGCAATCATAAGCCATAAATAGAATGATGCTCCTAATGGATCTCTTGGACATTGAAGAGATAAATATCTATAAAATGATATGAATTCGAGATCAAAGAATTGTTGACATTCGTAGGATATCAATGCGAGTAAACTCGTGTTGCCTTAGAATAAATAAGCTCAAAATACTAAAATAAAGAGCTGGATTTAATTGTTTTAGTCCAAAAATTAAAAATCAAATTTCGCAAAAATATACAAATATAAAATATGAGTATATTAGGAATAATTCGTTGATGAATTAATAACATTGAGATTAATTATGATAATTTTGAATTTTATGTTATTTAATCTCTCTATCATTTTGCAACTGCTGAAGTATATTACAAGTAGGGAAAATTCTAAAAACAATATTTATGAAGACAATATTGATTTAGAGAAAGGCTGAAAGAAGATGTAGAACGTTGATGCTTGTTAAGAAAGCAAAATAAACACACCATGAAGTCTGATCAACTGTTAAAATATTTCAGAAACCAAAGTGTTAAATGAACTGAAAATAATTTCCTATCTCAAATGTCGCAATCAAATGCTTTGTATTGTAATCTCTCTTACTGTAATCTTTCTTGCGTTGTAATCTCTCTTACATTAATAGATCAGAAAAAGTCTTACACTGTTGTTTCCAATAAGTCTGCAAGTGACAATCCATGAAAAATATACAAGTTTATTTATTGAGGAATTATTTTGATTTAATTTTTTTAAAGTTTTATTCGAGACAATGAATATTATGTATGCTCATATATTTGAATTTATTTGAATTTGAATATAATTTTTTGAATACAAAAAAATGTAATATTGCACTGGAAAAATGTAACTGTAGTAATGTTTTCTTATTTGTTTCGCTACGTATTCTAATTTTTTGTACGTTAAATTAATTAGAATGGCTGTTTTTATGGAATATTATGCTCTGATGTCAAGTTTGCATACCGTTTTTTGTAACGGGTAAAGTTTTTTTTTTTTTTTTTTTTGTAATACGGTAATAAAAAGGTAATATTGTTGTAAAGTGATTAGTTTTATAATTTACTTGCTTGCATTAATCTAGATTTTTAGCAATTTTCTACTGTATTTTGCTTTAGGAACATCCCTTTTTAGTGTCCACTAATAGTCTGTAAGCATATTTGGATTCCATTTTTACTGATAACGTTTTTCCGTTGTTGAAATATTTTGATGAGATCGCTCACCATGTTTGTGGCTCACAATTCCGAGATAGTCAGGAAAGAAGTCCTAGTGTGAATTTAGAAATCGTCTTTCTAGAAATGTTGCATGAAAAAGATTTACAATTTTGAAGGGATTCAGAAACTAGTTCTTAATAGCTCTTTATATATTGCAAAGAAATTTTTTAAAAGAAGACCGTTTTAAAATATTTTCATGTAGTGTTTTCAACCCCATTCAAACTTTCCTCAAATTTATGGTCTTTCTTAAGCTTCCTTATTTGTGAGTAAATAAATATACTGTCTGCCATTTTAGCGTCACTGATCCTAGGGAATTTTGCTAAGTACAGGAAAATTGAACCACTTTTATCCATAAAAAAATTTTCATTTATCCGCGTTTAATGTACAAGTGAGGAAGATGTACGTGTTTAGAATTTGCAAGTGGTTGAGAAATGACATTTTTTTTTTGTCCAGGTATCAGATTTTTTTTAGGTTGTCGCTTCTTGACAAAATGAGTTTTTGTGACCTCTTCTATCCCACTCTCATAGAAAAGAACTAAATTTAGTATATCCTTGTTGCAGATCTAACAAAAGTGCTATAAATCGGAGCATGAAGGCTGTTGGTATTGTATCTTCGATAACAAAATCTTTTATCATACGTCTCTTTCAAATGGGTTGCATAAGCAACAGGAGTAGAAAGTTTCTCGCTTCCAATATGAAGACGTACTGATTTTAAACTGAGTTTAGAGGAATCTATGAACAACTTCCTTTCCTTAGGATCATGATGGTCTCCTCACTCAGTAATGAATCGGCATCAGTATAATGCACTGAATTGCCTTCTGTGCAGAACAAGCATTGGAATTTTGTTCCTGTTCACGATCCCTTCTCAAAGAGATTCCAACCCTTTATTCTGAACGCCAACAATTCTGCCTGATTATTGGACAGATTAAGATCACAAACTAGATCAGTGAATTTGGATTGATTAATTCTATTAAATCCTGTAGACGTTCTGTCCAAGTCTAGATCTTCAAAATCGTCTTTTTTCTGGACTTCATTTTAATGGACTTAATTGTGTAGGGTTTTCTGAATGAAAATTCACATTTTCATGTGGCGCTGATCAGAATCCCATTGCTGTGAGGAACAAGTCTGATAGATGAAGAGATATTTAATGGCCTTCTTAGACTTGTTAAGAGATATTTAATGGTTCTTTGCTTGTTATTCCAGAAATTTTTCTATTGCAGAAATAACAATCCATGAAGTGATCCTTTGGTTCTTTCATTCGATTCGAATTTCAAAGGACACATAGCTCGACTTTCGCTTAAACCAACCACTAAGACAACCAATTTCATACAAGATGCACTGCGAATAGGAAGAGTCCAATATTTGTCCTGATCACCCGAAATTCAATTTAAGGTTTTATCAAGACAGTAATATTCTCTTCTTTTAGACTTCCAAGTTAGGTCACCACCTTCATAACGGTAATTGTTTGGATGTCTTTTCACAATTTCGAGGTATTTTAAGGAATCTATTTGTGCAAAAATAAATGCTTGAACACAAAGTAAACACGATTAGTTCACTATAAATTAATGTAAACACCTTTCTAACTTGTCACACAGTTCTAAACTGAACGGAAGTGACTCACATAAACAGCACATCAAGATTATCGAGTTTGCTTGACTGTTCTGGCATGTATTTGACATTTTTATTGGAATCTATATTATTATACATTGTTGGCGATTACCTTCTTTTAATAAAACTATGAGCAAATAAAGTTGCATTAAACAAGACACTTTGCTATTTGTGAAATATACACTCAAGAACCAGAACATTATGACCACCCCTACATTTTGCAATGAGCTCGCCTGGATGACGTGGAAGGCACGTGATCAGGTGGAAGTGGTATTTAACTGGTATTAATCCACGCCAAGGCGGGTTGAAGCTGTGTTGCGCGCCAAAGGTGGGCCAACTCGTTATTGACAGGTGGTCATAATGTTTTGGCTCTTGAGTGTATATATTAAGTAAGTAAAATTACAACAAAAAAAAACTAATTGAGCCCGGTGGTTCAACTTTTGGGGTTATATTTTGTTTTAGCGGGGTGAAATACATATGAAAAGGCCTATACAGTCCATCCACTCACAAAATTGCTGTCAAACAGTGTAATATTTTTTTGTAGTAAAATAACTGAAATACGAAGAATTATTAGACTATAAGGTATTTTTTGAGAATGAAATTAGAAAATAAAGAATAATTACTAAAAATGAATTAATACAAAAAAATTGGAAGACATCTTACAATATTAATTAAATCACATTTTATAAAATTTATAGAATGTTTTTTGTTTAAATACTATTATTATAATAGCCTTTTTAATCGTCTTTTTAAAAAAATTTTATAGAAATTTTAAAGTGATTCATGGAACTTATATTTTTGATAAATTTTAAATATTTTTTCTTAAGGCTTATTTAATAAATCTATATTGTTTACATTTATAATAAAAGTATATTTATTAAATATTTATAAAATTAAAAATTTCAATAATTTACTAAATATTCTTTTTATAAATAACATCATACCACAGAAATAACAATAGTTTTTTGGAACAACACTTGGTTTAATTAGAATGAGTAAAGTTTAAGAAATTATTTGTACAGGTTATGAAGATATGAAGAAAGATCTCTACTTAATAGCATTTATCTATTTAACTAATATCAAAATAATAATGAAAATAATATAATAGAGATATGAAAAAAATACTTTTATTTATTTGATGTCTTTATTAAATCTTTAATTGATTCATTTAAATTTCATTATTAAATCATTTTTATTTCATTTCTTTAGATTTCATTATTAAATTTGTATTATTTTATTTATTTTGATTTCGTTATTAAATCATTATCGTTTAATTTATTTAACTTTTTATTAAAATTTTCTTTCCATATAATGTTATTGTCTCGTATACATATTGTAATTATTTTTGAGAAAGTTTCCATTTTACAATTATCTGTTAACAACAACTGAAAGGAGGACATTTTTTTAGTACAGATTCAAAATTAATTAACCCAAATTAAGTTTTCATCTCTCTCTAAAACTGGTTTTTTCTTCTATGAAATGATTTTTTTCTTAACTAATATCAGGTAAAAACAAGGTGAAACTGAAAAAAAAACCACTTTATAAATCATATCAACTTCAATTTTTATCGTAATTTCTTATTAATACAGAATATAAAAAGTTGTACTACCTTTATTTTGTTAATGCAAATTTTTCAACTATTTTAAAACATTTTTTGTGATAGTTCTTCCAAATCAGTGTTTTATGCCCTCTAAAACGGTTTGTTTTCTTCTTTGAATATATACATCTGCCAACGTAATACCAAAATAACTGAAGAGATTAAACATAACATAATTAATTAAATAAATAATTTCAATTTAGTTTCTAATCGTAAGTTACTTTCCGTTAATAATTAATGGCATATATATATATATATATATATATTTTGTAATTTTTACTTTTTTTAATTGTTGATTGACAAAAACTGAAAGTGAAACATTTTTATTACTAAATCTTACACGAGTCAATTCATATATATATTGTTTTATGCTTTCTAAAATTGGGGTGATTTTTTTTATTACAACATTCTTCTGTTTAACTTAAACAAGACAATAATGAAAGTAGAACAATGGGAAATCATATCAAATCCGCTTAAAAATCTAATTCATTTTCTGTTGATTATTGATATGAAATATAAATACATGTTTATTATCATTTGGTTGTACTTATTTGCTAGTTTTGTTTTTACTTTATTGACAACAAGTTAAAATGAGATAATCATTATTATAAATTTTAAAATGAGGTAACTTATATCAATGCTTTATGTTATCTAAAACTGATTATTTCCTTCTATGAAAATATCCCTCTGTCTAACTAATACCAGAACAATAGAGGCACATTATAATAAAAATAACTTCATCAATTATTGTGATTTAGATTGTTATCATAATCCATTTACCATTCCCTATATATATATATACATATCGCATTTACTTTTATTATGAATTTCAACTACCCTTTAACATCAAATGAAAGGGAAGCATTACAATAGATATAGTGATCCACTTTTTGCTTGCCGTGCATATTTAACACGGTTTCAGAATATCCCAAAATAAGATAAACTAATCCTTTAAAGTGGGTTGTTCACCCTCTGACATAATTTAAATAATTTTAAAAACCCTTTTCAAAGTGACGGAGGGAAATGTTTCCAACACCAAAAAGCCACCTCTTTTCTTTTTGGCATACCGATACGTCTTTGAAGAATTAAATTACTGTGCACCTCGTTCGTCTACCTGTTGTTGTTGTTATTTATACCCCGATACGAACCTCAAGAATAAAAGGAAATGAAAGGGAAATCGTGATTTTTCTGTTTTCTTATGACAGACAGGTATTTTTTTCATGTGTTCTTTTTAAAATAAAAGAAGAAAAAATGCAGACTTTCGCGGTGAAAACAGAAAGGCTGCAATTGGAGGTTGACGACTTTGCAAGAAGACAATGGGCCAAAGAGGAAAAAATGGTTTTCCTTTTGAGATAACTTCACCGAGCTGTGATTATTCTGTGCACTGTTTGTGTCTGATCTCTCTCGGAATAGGTAAGTGACCAGAAAATGCGACATTGGTAGAAGTCGACAACCAGTAATAGTTATTTAATCGATGGCAATTTATGGTTATAGTAAAGGAACTCGTTTGCGATTTTTGTATTAGTATAGAATTTGTTTACTAGTATAGAATTATTATATTCTTTATTTACTAGTATAGAATTATTATATTATTTATTTACCAGTATAGATTTTTTTAAATTTTTATAAAGCATTTTAGTTAAAAAAAATTGAAATTATTGTAATAATTTAAAGTAAATATTATGCAACTAATAAATACATAAATATTATATTTTTTCTTCTTTTTCATTGGTGTAATAACCCCATGGTGCGTCAAGGCCGTCTGCCTATTGGCAGAGTTCTAGACAGGTGACGTTTTCTGTATACGAGGTAGGGTTGTCAACCATACTCCCGATATTCATATTATATTGGGATCTACGGTTTAAAATGGATTCTAAAGCATTGCAATCATACATGGCTCTTTGGGGACTTGAATTCGAAAACTGTGGCACTGACCGTCAGAGCGCTAGTCATTCGGTCATCAGGCCCAACATATTTTAGTTAATAAAATTTTAGTAATATTTTTGTTATCAAGTTATCTTTATCTAATGAATAGTTACTATAATACATTAGGTAAAATACTGAAATAAATTTTGTTCTTTTGTGAAAAAGAGATTCGAAAAGAGTTTAAAAAAGGTATATTGATAAATTACCAAAAATTGTCAAAAAAATTGTCAAAATTACTTTCATTTTAATATAATAATTTTTTACACTACTTTAATATAATAAACTACACTAGAAAGTTGACCAGGAAGAAATCCAAATCATTGTTAACTATAATTTCCTTTAAGATAATTTTCATCACCATTTGGATAAATTGAGATAAAGTAACATCAGTGAATATACATCTCAAAGTATCCCAAGTGAAGTCTTTGAGATAAAACTTTATAAAAATAAATTATATTAGATTTACTTCAAATTGACTATTTTCTGAAAGCAGAAATCTAAAGAATTTGAATTTTATTTTCTGCCTTGTTTTCAGTTCATGCAATTGAAAACAAACTGAAATAAAACGACTGAAAGTAAAAAAAAAAAAGAAAGTAAACCACTGAAGTAAAACTTTCTGTTAACTATCTATTAATGCTTTTTTAAAATTACCTATAGAATTTGTTTAATAGCATATAGTTTCGCTAATCGACAATTTAAAAACTAAATATACCGTAAATAAGATAAGTACTCAAATTTTAAAGTTTCTAATGCAATAGAATCGTGGTTTTTAATCTTGTTTGTTCTCTGATTTTTTTACCTGTAAAATAGATACTAGGAATTCTTTTTCATAATATATTTTTTAATGCATGAAGTAAAAAGACAAATTAAGTCATAAACACTGCAATCTAAGTCCATTTAGCAACAATTGGGAGACTATATTGATAATTGATGACAATGCCAATGAGTACCAAGTAGTTTGCCAGCTTCATCACATGATAATCTGTATTATACAGGAATAAAATGTAACTAGTGTCATCTTGCTATTGATTATGTTTGCTGTTAGCAGTAATTAGTGATTTTTTATTATATGTGATGGGTTCTGTAGTATGAGACAATTCATTATTTCTAAGGATCTATTAAAATTCAGTTCACAATGTAAACTATATAATAGAGACATAAACAATGCAATCACAGTCCCTTTAGCAACAATTGCGATATTGACAGACTTTACTGGTGATTAATGATAATGCTAGTATCATGTAGTTTATATGCTTCGTCACATGATAGTTTGTATTATACAGGAATAAAATGTAGCTGGTGTCATCTTGCTACTGATTACGCTTGCTGTTAGTATAGATTGGTGATTTTTTTATTATATGTGGATGGGTTCTGTGGTATGAAACAATTCATTATTTCTAGTGATGATCACAGATAGAGCTAAAGCTATTATAATTTATATAATGCTCCCATAGAAGTAAGAAACGTTAGGTTTACCAAAAGTCAATGAAAATAAAGATGACAAACAGAAGGTCAGTGGATCTCAAGGTTAAGAATTATTGCCTTGAAACATTTTACTGGCAAAAATAGTGATTCTCTTTGAAAGGAATTGAATTCAACTAAATAATATTTTTGCTTTGTAAATCTGGTTTTATTTTATTAATGCATGCTAATTTTTTTTTTTTTTTTTGTAGTTCTATATAAAAATAACCTCGAATGAAGAATTGTAGGCTTAGTATTCCAATTTTTGTGAAATCTTTAGGGGGAATAAAAACCACATTATAAAATTTATGTAATAAAATATTCTGCATAGGTTCATCTGTTTGCTTTTAGCATAATAAGTTTAGCTAAACACTATTGTTTTATATTATGAAGGCTTAATTTACTTTAAGAAAATTATTTTGTGTTTGCGTTTAGAAGTTTTATATGTAATGTATTTAAACGACTAGTTTGAGATTATTTTTTTAGAATATTAATTCATAATACATTTAGCAACGTTTATTTTATGTTTTATATTTTTTTCTTGCAATAAATATCCATTTACAGGATAATTTCCAAGTTATTATGGATTTTAATACAATTCAACACAAATTCTTAATCAGTCTTTATTTCGAAAAGAGATTAAAAAAAAATTGAGCATTCCAGAGTTCTTTAAAAATATGAATTATTTCACTTTCACAAACATATCTAGAAATTCTTCTGAGGACAGTAAAGTAGTTATTTATACATTTAAATTCTGAGAGGGTATTTAAATTTTTAAACTTTCACACGCGTACATGATTGAAATATAACACGAATAATGAGCGTCAAAAACTTCTACTGTACGAATATGATCTACATAAATGCATTACATAAATGCAGTAGTCAATGTTCTTCTTTCATTCAGCATTTTAAACAAAGTGTTTTCCTACGTGTGGCTTTTTCGAAACCTCTTTTTTTAAAGTTTTGCAAGACAAATGCAAATGCAAATTGTTCTGTAACATATTTTTCGCATGTCCATTTTAGAATTCCTAACATACTTCTTAGACATTAATTAAAACCGCATCCTGATACATAAATGGTGCCTTAAAACATCGTCTCAAAATTCAAGACACGAACGTTGCCTTATGGGTAGTAACGAAAAGATTGATAAACACTGCCAATGATAGCAACTAGTGCACTCAATCACTGGTGGCATTGACCTTCGCAGGATAATTCCCATACACATAACCTTGATCTTTACAATAATGTCTGTTTTCAAACCATAATGTGGAATTTAAAACAGAAAACTAGGTTAGCAATTATTTCCAACATTTAATTGCCTATTTGTTCTAGTAATAACCATTGTGCCTTTCACATAAATGAGCTACTTAAGCAAATGAAATTCGTATAATGCTTTTATTTACTTTGGCAGCTAATTTATAAGTAATATTTTATTTAACAATATTAGAAATATTTATTTTAGATTTATTGCTAATAAAATATAATAGCCTTTTTTTCTCACTGGAAGAGTTTTGGCATTTCATTCTCAAGAGAGAGGAATGTATATTCTTTGACAACCCTCCATCACTCAAATTTGACAAAAGACAAGCAGTTTTGGGGGTAATTATATTACATGCAATCAGTGTTTTGTGATAGTTAAAGTCTGCCGCAGACCAGGCAATTCATTTGGAGTAGACTTGAGAACTCTGAAAATCTCTGACCGTGGAGTGAACCGTATTTGTGATTCAATTGTGTATTTGTAAATCAAATTTAAATCTTTAGTATAATTATTTTCGTTTTTTGTAAATAATAAATAATAATAATCCAGAGATCATTATTTGTAAGTATATATATATATACATAGTCCTTGTAAATAAAGTGTTCCTATGAACCTGAAAGTGACCCACTTTTGAAGCCGTTATAGGTCGAGACGTTACATTATAAAGAGAACTATTTTTTTGATTCCTTCCATTAGCTCACATTCTCCCTATGTATATCTTGTTCACATTTTCAATCGTTCATAAAATACTTTTTATTCATCCACTCAAATTCAAATACATTTTTTTTAACTTGTAGTAGATGACCCTTGATGCTAATACAGTTTTTTCAAATATTAATTCATTCATTAAATTTAATTAAATAATTTTAGTTTTTTTTATATTTAAGTTGCATGTATCTAGTAATAGATGGCGCCAGATGTAAGAGAAAAATTTCAACTTTATTTGTAAAGAACTTTTTTGCAATATAGTGAAAAAAAAAGTAGGAATTGACTTTAAAAAAAAAAATTATATAACTTGTTTTTCTGGCAATTGAAAGCATTTATGTTTCTGGGCATGACTTCAGAACTCCAGCTACTTGATACCATTTTAAAACATCCCTATTTTTGTGGACCAGTGTTAGTATAATGTCACTACAATTTGGAATGGGATTGGGATGCCATGTTGGGAGTTCGCACCCTTTTCCTTCTTTCTCAAAACCCAAATAAAAAATATTTCTGTCTAATACTTATTTATCATGCCCATCCACGGACAAATACGAAACAAAACTATTGCCAATTCACCAAACAGGATTTACGTAATTTGAAAAAGTTAAACTATTCTTTTTCATTGTATTTGTTTATGTTTTGAATTTAAGAAATGATTTGTATATACACATATTCAATGAACTGAATGTTCATTTCATATCGATTTAAAAACAAAAGATGATGTCAATGCATGAATATAAAGGAGAACGGTGAGCCATAAATAAAAAGAAGGATACGATTGTCAATGAGTGCACAATTCTTCACGTTCAATTTCAAGGTAGCAATAAATAAAATGTCAAATTTCTAGGTCGATATTCACAAAGGAAAATTTTAAAATGACGTTCATAATTGTTCGATAGCTCACACAAGAAACAAATTCCAATAATGACACATACACAGATAATAGTAATAGTAATGGACTGTAAATAAAACTCCTTTATTTTGGCAGCCATCAAACTCAAAGATGGAACTGACCACACAACCTCTCTCTGGGGTTACACTGATTGAACTGTTTATGCAGCCATGAACTGCCACACGCAACCTTTCTCGTTTGTTACAGAAGTTAAACTCTTTTAATTATGCAGCCATCAGACTCGAAGATGCCCTGCCACACGCAACCTTTCTCTTTGGTCGCAGTTGCTCAACTCCTCTGTTTATGCAGTCATCGCGCTCGAGGATCGACTGCCAACACAACCATTCTCTTTGGTCGCTGAGTTTCAACTCTTTTACTTACATTCCTTCTTTCTCTCCCTGGCCCTCACCCCCTGCCAGACACCCCCACAAACAGGATGTTTTTCTGGACATAGGGCGTTGACCTCCCCTAAGCAGGGGAACCTCGGTTTCGACGTAACAATAATAACAATAAAAAGGATTATTCCTTTATATTTGATAAAAACCTTGAAAGGACGAAACAATTTCTCTGAATCATTTTAAATGTTTCTTTTGATTAATGTTACTTATTAATGTTGTTAATTTTTATCAATGTTATTTTAATATTTCTGAATGAAATTTCTATTTAATAATCATTTAATGTTTTTAATAACATCAATGATAATGATTTTTTCTGTATTTGCTTTTTAATAATTTAATACGGTTTTTATTCATTACAGAAAAAAAAACAGTTTTGTCGTATAAAAGCAACATAAATATTTCATTGAAACGTTCTAATTTTTTCTTCAAAAATAATAATCAGGGAAGTTACTATATTCGATCTCCTCATAGTATTTGTAAAAACTATTAGTGGTTTGATTCTAGTAATTCTCATTCTAATAATAAAATATCTAAAAAATAATGGAGTTATTTTTGAAAGAAATTTAAAAAATAAACCAAAACTTAATTAAAGAAATAAGTAAAATAGTGCGTTGCATTTTCAAACTGTATAAACTCAAATCCGAGAAGAAAACTGAAAGCTTCCCTGTCTCTAGCAGGTAAAGGCATGGTAAGTTATAGGCTTAGAAAGTATTCCCTTAGGGCTAAAGTGATAGATGGCGAATTTCAGTGTGTTCTTTCCAAATCACATAGAAAATCTTTATATGATTGAGTCTAGACAACGCTGAATCTCCTACATTTTTGTTATTTTAGTGAGGAATAACCTCGCGTTTAAGTGACCTGCATTTGGAAAATGTATTTTATGCTTTCATTTCATATCTCTTTTCATTTACAAAGTATACCGAAATAATTTGAAAATAATACATCTTATCACTTTAATATTTACGAATGAAGGTTTATGGATCATATTTCAGTGCACTTACTATAATAGTTGTGAAAAAATAATAAAGAAAACTATTTAATGAAATTCATTTACCATTATCGCATTTCGGTATGAACTATTTGCATCGGAGCAAATAATTAGAAATCATAAGAGTTTTCAGAGCAAGATGAGCCTAGAAACAGGTCAGACTGTACTGAAACACCACCTTCTGCAAACAATGGTGAATTCGCTGGTTGCAAACGCAGACGGCAATATTGGCTACTCTTTAATGCAATGCGCATCAATAAATCAACCAACTGTTGGGAAGGATCACCTGCTAATCGCTAATTCATTTGTATTCTCGCTTGAATGATGGCGTTTTTCTATCGGGTTCAATTAATAAGTATTAATAAAAATACATAAATGACTACGCGCATTCCAGTTGACCCGGATATATGTATTGCCAGACATTGTAATTGTATTGTATAATTACAAAACCTGGAAGTGGTAGATTCATGTAGTACTTGAGATTTTCGTTTAAATGAATAACAAATAATATTTATAACGATAAAAGGTGAAATATTTATAACCATGTTGCACTTAGATAAATAAGATATATGTTTATGTATATTAAATTGTTGTTGTTCTAATGCAACTGGCAATACAGAGACAGTTAATCTTTAGGACATAAGCAAGGGCTGCACCGCCGTTACTCATTTAGCACTACTCAGGGGGCACGTGTAGCTTGAAAATATTCTACGGATGCGAATAACACTACACCCACAACGTACTACAGTCATATTAGGCTGGGACCTACGGTTTAAAATGGATTACGAACCACTACAAACATCCATGGCACTTCCGAGACTTTAACTCGACCAACATATCATTAGTCACTCGTCCATCCGGCCCTGGTTATTTTGTTATCTTTCTTTTATTTAAAAATTCCCTAGTAATAACATGTTGAGGGAATAATATTTTTTTTTGCTTGATGAAAAATTATTGAACAAAGTAAATAATGCTGATGAGAATTAGTCATTGTGGATTTTTAAGTGTTGCATTAGATTCTACAATTAATATGTTAACACCAATAAACAAATTTCACATTCTTCAATGAAAAAAATTACATAAATAAAAACTCATGGATCTGTCAGAAATCAAAATCTATTTGTATTGAAGTGTAATAAATACCATCATGACGTTACAAATAGCTTATTGATTTACTAATACTTTTTATAATAGAATGTTTTAGCCAAAGTGGAAAGTTTTAGAAAGATTTAGTTTGAATAGAAAATATTTTACATTATAAAAAACACCTTATCTTCTTCTGGTCGTCTTCCAGTAAATGTTTGATACAATGAAGCTCTCATTCGTACAAACGAATCGGGCAGAAAAATTCTGATAATGGTTAAAGTAGCAAGAATGAGCACAACGAAAGCTACCATGACAAAAACTACCACTTGCATCACTTCGGACGCCGTCCAGGATGTGTCAGGTGCCTTCTTCAGGGCCGGTGGCTCAACGTGTGGACTTTCTTGCAGAAGTGGAGAGTTGGTATTTATCTTGGACTTAAAGGGATCCTTGAGGAATAGTTCTCGAACTTCGCCCACTTTTTCACTGGAGACCGATTTGGACAAGCGATCTGCAACGTCTTGATGTCCCAGTTGCTTTAGTCTGAGTGCCAATTGATGGAACGTCTGACCTTTGCCCTCGTGAGTGTTCCAGTGTTCCAGAAGGCGGAAGCAAGATACATGTTTCGGCTCTTCATCTCCTAGAAATAAGATGAAAATAATTGAACCTAAGCAAAGAGGGTACTTACGTATTAACGCCACCGCAGCTATAGATTTGGCGGTTTTTAAGGGTGCCAATTTACACTTAAAATTTTTGTGACAAATCATAAAATATATAAAACGCTTTATTTAAAAAAAAAAAAGTAGCCAATCGGATTTCGGTGGAAAATGGGCCGATATAGAATTTAACATAGATTCAAAACAGTCTTTATTTTGGCGCATTAGCGCAGCTTCTGCTGCTGTGGCGTTAATACGTAAGTACCACAACGAGTCTTAATTAGGGGCTTGGTTGAGAGGAAGAGTAAGGCTAAAGGATTTTCCTTTAACTTAAAAATTTTCAAATTTGAGATCATACTTTAGATTATTTGAAGAAGATATAAACTATTACATAAATTCTCATTGTGAAATGAAAAGAATAATCTACTTATTGCCTACTAGTATTCTACTAATTTGCTAGTCTACTAGTCGCCTTATTTGGTTTCACAGTATAAGTATGTTATACTAACCCTAACTGTAATTTTAATAAATAAGAATCTATGATTAATTTGTTAAATTGTGAAACGAAAATTATCCCCATTAAAAAACCTAAAAGATTAACATGAAATTATATTTGGTGATTAAAACCATGATATTCTTCCATATAGTGTGCTAGTCGATTTTGGCGACAAATTGGTTGACTGTTGTTTGACTCGAACTTTGTGATGAAAAAAAAAATATCAAAATTTGGCGTCAGATCAGATGTTGGTTTACTAGCATCCAGAATGGAACAAAAGCACCAAAAGGCTTTCCAAAAAGCACAATATTATTAATGAGATAGAAAGCGATGTTTTTTTTTAAATAACGACCACATACAAATTACAATATGGTTGTATATTTCTTTGCTCTAATTGTTAATTTAAAAAACATCAATTGTCCAACGCTTGCCAATTGCATTTTCATATAAGTACTACTTTAAAAGACTTCCCTTTTAACTTATGTACTGTAATAAAGTAGCATATATATATATATATATATATATATATAAAAAAAAAAAATATACGTATATCTAATTCAGAAATCATTGATCGAGTTTTACACTTTAGAATTCTGCTTGTTTATTTGGTGATTATTTTCCCCTTGCTGTTTTCACCAAGTCCTATGCTTAACAAACAAAATAGCCTCTGTATTTGGCGCAGAAAAGAGACAAAATTAGAGACCCTAAAGTGTAGTATCCTCAATTTTTGATAAGAAAAGTGCTTTACACTCTAGCAAAAATTGAAAATAGCCAGATTTGGCGTATTTTAAGCAGTAGTTAATTTTTTTTTTTAATTTTATGGACTGAAGATTCAAAATTTGGCACATAATTTCATAGTAATATTTCGTGGGCAGAAGTGTCGCTTAAATTATATTCTAAAGTCATTTTGTTCAATAAATAAAAGCTACTAACCTTTAGGCTTTCCATGTAATTCAAAGCCGTTTTCGTGTAAAGACTCAGATAGTTTACGGCATTGATCCATTGTCAAGCTATCTGCCACCATTTGAAGTTGATGCTCATTGGTGTCGAAAGTGCCAGAACATTGTTTTTGGATAAAATATAAATGAAGTATTGTGTAAACAACCCATTGAACTATTCATTGAAGTCATTTTATTCAATTTGTATTTAATTAAGTGCACATAAATCTTCCAATATACATTCATTAACGAGACGTAGTATACAAAAAGATAATGGAAGTTTCTACATTGTGAACCGCGTGAATTTTCTATATAGCTAATTAAAGATCAATATTGAATGGCACCATCAATCATGTCATTATTAATATATTATAAATAATAAGATTAATCAAATAATCAATGTAAATAATTGATTTTTCAATTTATTACTATTAGTTTAGTTGTTCACAGCTAGATGGCAGAATAAAATATAAAAGGAGGAAATTATTTATAATAATAAATTAATTGACTGAAACAAAATCACTCTTAAAGACTCATGAGATAGTGTTTAAATATCATGCTTTTAACCTTTTTTTCCCTTAAAGTGTTTTCGTTTTTTATCCTATATTTTTATCGTCATAGATCTCTTTTGGCTTTTATGATCAGATGTGCGTATATGGTAAAAGCCAAATTATAATCCTCGAAATTTTTGTCTGAGTATTATAAATAGAAATAATTGATTTATTTGCATACATTATTTGATTAAACATATTGAACGAGACTAATATGTTTGATCACGTGTATATAATACAAAATAAATCTTTCATGATTAAATATATTTGATTTGATTTGCTGATTATATTGAATTGCTTGTTTAAGTTCTTGTTTATTAATTCATTTTTCCATATGTTAAATGGTCTATTTAGTTTCTTAGATTCATTTCAAATGTCTGATCAAAATTATAAATAAATTTACATAGTAAATAAATATTATGCTACTAAATAATCAAGTTAAAACTACGTTTCATAAACATTTATTTTTCATAAAAGAAAAAATCTAGTGTTACCAATTTCAAAATGATGTTTTATTTTTAAAGTTATTTAATTTATTAATTTTTGATGAATGGAGTACTTATGTATACAAAATCAATGTCCTTCAATATTTATGCAGAATTCATCCTTTCTCAGTTGCAAAAAAAAATCTGTTTTATTTTGTAATTTAATAACTAAAGATTTTATTCTTATTTTAAAAAATGAATGAGCAGGTTTATGTGTAAGTCTGTCCTTCGGATCTTAGTGAAAATAATCACCTGAAGGTTTTTTTTTAATCGAAATTTAGGAGGTTATAGTTACAGTTTATAATTACTAAATCTAAAAAAATCTTTCAGCACGAGGTTTAATCTTCGTAGGTAAGCTAATCTGTAAATGTGTGCTTTAAGAATTTCTGTTTTTGGAATATTAGTAGACTAAATACTCATGGGAATATACTAAGGAATTACTCATTATATTCCTTTTCCTTCAATTGCCTTGTTGGATAATGTTGAATTCATTACAAATATGCCATAGCACTGGTTAATGATCAGCTAGTTAAGTACATAGGGATAAATAAAAATTAAGCTCATGATTCATGATATGCAGATAGCCAATACTCTTAGAAATATTTTTGTTTATTGGTTTTCAATTTTATTTATTGCATTGGATTAATAAATATTATAAATCACATTCCAAGTTAGTTTTTTTTATACATTGCTTCTACGTTTTATAGTTAAATTATGAGTAATTCAGCATTTACTTTGAAGCTTTGTTTTGTCAGTGCTTGTGATATGTTCTTCGTTCCACGAAATAATACAAACTTAATTAATTAATTTTATTCGTTTGTCACTAAACAAACGATTAATTAATTGATTAGCTATTATCCATTGCAAAGCATTGTCTAGACAATCAAAAACTACCCAGTTTGGTATCTTATGTAAATAATACCCGAGGCATCGAGCAGTGGAGGAAAAAGTAGATTCCTTTTCATCACACTTGTCATATGGAAGTAAATGATGGCTTTCCCATCCACTTCCGTTTCGTTGGGCTGACCTAATATCGGAAATACTAGTTTGCTTCCTTCTGCGGTAGTTGTTTGCAATGGAAGCCGACAACTTTCGCTTCCACTTACTGAAACTCAATAACATGCGTGGTTGAAATGAAAAAAGCCAAGGAAGAAGATCTATGAGCTTTATAATTGATTAGCCGGAGGGTCATTTTTAAATATGTCAAAGTTTTCGCATTCAGTTTGGTAGCAAATGAATACATCCAAATGTGAATAAATTTCGTAAACAAATTAAACACGTTTCTTTTGTTTCTCAGTACTAAATATATCTTTTTAAAGCAAATTAGAGCAACACGGATACCAGGCGACACGTGTACTCTTGTATTTAGCCGTTAAACTGTAGGTCCCGGTCTGTTTAGCCTAAAGTGTGCACAAGAGGACCGTAGAGCGACAAACCAAACCAAACCTGTATTTAGCAAACATAAATTGAAACCCAGTCTATGTGTAATTATATATTTGCTAGAACCTTTGAAAATACGAGTACCCATAGACCAACATAACGATGATTGTTGAGTTTCCCAACTGATTTCTCAAATAAGTACTTCCATAGTTTGTTTTGAATTACCTATGTATATATTCTTTGTACATATATACTCGCTGCTATCCTAACCATCGCCCAGTTGGCCTGCATGTATTGCAATGAAATGCTGGTGACTTGTCTCAATAAAAAAGAACTCATCCAATGAACATTTACATCGCATTTGATTTTTGACGAACCAAACTGCCCTCTTTGTGATTTGGCAGAACTAATGAATCGAGCTCATCTCCATCATTTCTTGACACTTCATGGCGAATTTGAGACGGCGAGTAGTCAAGCTAGAGGACTCTTAAAGCGGTGACTTCGGTCAACTTTGTTGAATTCTTTTGTGTGCATTTTCTTCTTTATTTTGCATTTTTCCCATTTTTGCATTGCCTTGCCATTGGAAAAAAAAAATATTCTTTATTTACAGATTTATATGCAATCAATTATTTATGATCCACTTTGATCGTTCCTCACCTTAATTAATTAAATAATTAAATGAAGTCTCGCCACATCATTACGCTAAGCTCAACTAACCTACGCGCCAATTGATGTTCTCAACTCTTTCAGAAACTTAGCAAACTTAACAACAACGGGAGCTCTGTGTCGGTTGAAATCCACTTCGTATCTGCAAAAATTCATTTATATATCTCCCACTGTCACGTCCTTGCCACGAGTAAAGAAAGGAATTCTCTCTCCCTTTCAGAAATGACCCCTTCTGTATCGAAACTTCTAGAAACGTGAATAACTTACAAATCACTGTATCCGTTATTTAGCGAACACGGACTTAACCTGCATTCCCGGGGTTTAAAATACGGTTACACGTGTAGATGCTATCTACAAAAAATGTTCTATCTTTAATTTCGATTATACTAATAAGCATGTATTTAAACAACAATTTTCAGAGAACATGCCAAGTCAGATCTTAAAAAGACGGTCATATCTTGTAGCTAACAAAAATTTTTCAAGAATTCTTCTGTTTTAACCGCACCCTCAAAAACAACATTAGCAAAAATTGAATTCGCGGATTCAATAATTCATGTAGGAAATTGCAATGTTTATTATCTAAGACAGGGGTCTCCAAACTACGGCCCGCGGGCCAAATCCGGCCCGCCAGTGTCATTAATCCGGCCCGCGACAGCGAATAGTTTATTGTTGCTGTAATAAGTTGGATAAAAATACACAGAATGATAATAACTCGGTTTTATTGACTTGTTAGGTAAAGCTTAATGACAAGCATAATACGCGGAAATTTAGCTTAAGAATAACAACTAACGAACAATTGAAATGAATCCCACTAACACTATAAACTAGTGAACATCCCGCAGTTACCCTCGGTAGTTATGTTGGGGTAAAGAGTATCGCATATGTATGTATATCGATGTTTGGAATGTATATATCCTGAATCAAACATATGATTTTTATCCTGAAAATCCCTCAGGAACGCAAAAGCTAAATTAATGCGAATGAAACAGACCACTAGATATCGTCAAGTGTCACGGTCGTATCGATACACATAATAGTCATTGTAGTAATTGAATTTAACAAGAGTATGCTCTCAGAGAACGTACTCTGCGATTAGTCTAGAAATTATAGATAATGGCAGAAAAATTAAAACGGTTTTGGCCCTTGGTACTTACCGGAGTATCAATTTGGCTCTAAGGCTGGAAAGTTTGGAGACCCCTGATCTAAGAAGAGAGTTATCTGACAGAACAAAACAAGCAGAATTTCTATTTCGTATGATTATTAATGTATTTTATTGTAGGATTCAATTCGAATTTTGGATAATTAACAAATTTTCCTATATAGCACTAAAGATTATGATAAAAATTCTCTAAATCCTTCAAATATTTCTTTGTTTAACAATTTCAAACAACTCAAATATTGGAATGCAGAAATTTGGAATTGCTATACAAAAATATACATTGCAGTATAATCTATTAACATTATATACGGTATATTACGCTATACTTCCTTACTATAAGATATATCACATTATAAACTCGTTTGAAATTAAATTTGTAATGATTTATTTTTAAAAGAATAGTTATGGATACTTAATCCCAAAATATATATTTCTTATTACTTAAATATTTTGAAACCTTAAAGATTTAATACAAATTGTTTTGTATTTCTAATGTAAATGTAGAAATAATTAAAAGAAAAAATATTAAGATGAAAAGAAAGAAATATTAAAATATTACAAGAAAGAAAACTCTACTAAAACAGATTCCTCTTTTTTCACCAGTTTTTGTCACCAGAATTAAACTACCAACAAGAATTAAAACAGTAGAAATTGAAGACGACTTTTTATCTTGATTGAGCTAATTTTTTTTATTATTTTTAACTTGTATAGTGAAAGTCGTCACGCCAGTTTATGTGAGTTCTGTTAGTTCTGTACTCAGCAATTGCTTTTGAGATTTGTTTTGGTTTAATTTTATAAGATGCTCCATTTACTTTTGAAAAAAAAATCATAATTTTTTTTTACAGAAATTTAAATGTTAAATTAACAGAACTTTAAGTTTATATATGTACATAATTAAATTAAATTAATTAACTCTAATATATAAAGATTTTATAACAAAAATATATTGTATTAGATTATATAAAAAAATATATCATTTTTAAATTACAAAAATATATTCCAACAATTGAGATAACTACCAACGGAAACATTTAAGCAAATAAAGAACAATATATACTTAAAATGAGTAAAAAAAAATAGAGTTTAAAAAACAAACAAACAATTATTAGCAGAAATATTTGAAACCAGAGCAAAAATTTCGGAAACTCATTTGGTTATTTTAAAACCTTATTGTAACTACAATAAAAAACTATACTATAGCACTGTATGCAATAAAAGACAATGAAAACAAAATAAAAGACAATGAAAAATTCCATTTTTAAGTTTAAGATATTTTGTTGAAATTTCTGGAAAAATTAAAGACAATTGTTGATTGTCTTTCGTATTTATTTTCCCATTATAAGAAAGGATTTCGAAATTTACTTAAACCAAATTAAATAAATAAAGTAAAATACATATTTCAAAACAATATTAATTTATCGATAAAAGAAATAATTTATAATGTTCAAAATTTATCAAAAAAAATATTAGCAACAACTTTTTTTAATGTTGTTTAGAAATTTCCTCCAAATCTATGAAAACAGTTATTTTAATAAATAATGTATTCGATTATTTGTTTTTATAAAAAATATTTTTTTTTTAAATTTTGAATAGTCATTGTATAATAGATAAACAAGTGAAATTAAGAAACTTTCTTAAAAAAATATTGGTTGATTAATAACTAAAATTTATCTAAGAAACTAATCTATCTTCTAAACTATCTAATTGCATAAATTTATCTAAGAAATCAATGTACCTTCTAAACTATCTAATTGCATAAATAACTAATCTAAAACTATCTAATTGCATCTGTTCTAAACTCTCTAATTGCATAAATAACTAATTTAAAACTATCTAATTGCATAATTAAACTATCTAATTTTATCTAATAAACCATTCTATCTTTTAAACTATCTAACTGCATAAATTTATCTAAGAAACTAATCTATCTTCTAAACTATCTAATTGTGTAAATTTATCTAAGAATTTGAAACAGCCATACTTTTTATCAATATTTAAGAACTATCTCTGCATCTTTGAAAACAATTATTTCAGTAAATAGAGCTTATAATTGTTTATATTATAAGAAATAAATATTTCTCATTAATCTTAAAATACTTTTAAGCGTTACTTTTTGTACTTTGACAGGGTAGTTTCGATTTGCAATCTACAATAAAGGAAATTTTGCTTATTTGCAAATTGTGTTAACAATGTATAAACAGTGCAATAGTAAAAAATAAACAATGAATTATATTATCAACAATCACATACATATTATGATATTAATTTAATCCATTTATCTAAAAATATATTTAACTAAGCAGCTTTAAGCAAGATATTAATAAAATAATTAGAAACAAAATAAAATGTGATAGTTTTATCATTTTTTAAAAAATTATAAGTTTATGTTTTAGAATACTTATGACACATCTTTTTAGTTCAATAATCCATATTTATGATGTATTTCAAAGAAAAAAAACCAGTTTTATGCAAAATTTTACTTTTAAATAATAAGGAAAAACCCAATCCTTTTAAGTAAATCAAACCGTATGACCTTGAGTTCGCCTGATCTTTGCTAATACACGATTTCCGTCCATTGTTTCATGCCTATTCAATCGTATTTGAACTTGTTGAATAAACTATATTTCGAAATAGAAAATTTCAATCAATAAATTTGAACCTTTTAATGATAGTTAATTAGTGATTAGGCTTAAAATTATCTTTAGATATTTAATGATCTATTAGCTATTTAAATGGAATTTAGATAATATATTAAGGAATTGTAAAATGGAATATATTGTCAACAAATGAATCATTAAATTTCTTTAATGAGTAAAAGAAAATATGAGTGGTATTAATATTTATAATATAGATAATTAGTAGTAAAATAATTAGTAAATAAATAAATATTTTCATTCACAATGCACTTTTTCATAGTTAAACCTGGATTAATAATTTCACTAGACTAGATTAAAAAAATTACAGAATTTAAAGCAATTATTGCAGTGGTTTAATGTGCAAATATTTGTAATTGACAAAATATCCTTTAAAATGCTTTCTTGTAAATAGAAAAATGTATTTCCTTTTAATCAATTTGGTATTTAGAATAATTTTTAATATGTGTCCTTTTTTTCATTTAGAAATGTATTTTATTATTAGTAATCCTTGAAAGATCCAGTAAATATTTGGACTCATTATATTACGTCCTAAAATTCTGCTTAACATAATTTCTGTAATCACAGATATAAACATTTTATTAATTATTGGCAGAAAAAGTATTATTAATTTTAATTATAACATTAAATTTTAATTAAAGTAATTAAGCTATATTGTAATTTTATAGAAGCTGATATCATTTTTAGCTCATATTTATTAAAGCTAAAATAACTTCTCAAGATTTTTGAAAAACATATTTCTTATTTATAGGAAATGGACGAAACTATAATTCCCTCGAGTTATTAATGAGATCAAACAACTTTTTACTGAATAATTCATTCACTTAAATATCGTGAAATTAGTTAAAACATATTTTTAAGAAACATTTAGTGCTTTTAAATGCCACTGTAATACTTTTTGAAATTTTTTATTTAAATGAATTTTTTTTTCTCTTATAGGTTACCAAAAATTGTTTCCTTTTCCTGTCCATACTGATATCAATAGCATGTAAGTATATTCCTTAAAAAATTATATATTATCATTTTTTTTTCTTGACTGGCGCAAGCAGCCCCATGGTGGGCCAAGGCAGTTTGCTTAATGACAGATTCCGAAACATGAGATGCTTTCTTTTTTACGAGGTAGGGTTGTCAGTCCTACGTCCAATAGTCATATTAGACCGGGCCCTACTGTTTAAGATGTATTCCTAACACCGCAAGAATTTATGACTCGAGACCGAAGACTGTGGTACCTAGCGCCAGTCACTTGGCCATCAGGCCCCATTGTTGCATTTTATTAAATTAAAATTGTACTTGAAATAATGAACAAAAAATGACGTTTATATTTTGATTTATATATAAAATATAACATTTAATGAAAAATGAAGTATAAATTTAATTCTCAGACGAAGAAAATAAATATATTTATGTAGAACAAATTAATTTTCATTATTCTGGGGAAAAAGCATTTATCCCAAGAAGTTGGATAAATGTTTTTGTTATGTGAAAGTTGATGCAATATTTTGTTATGTGAAAGTTGATATATTTTGTTACGTTTGGATATGGGAACAATTGTTAAATTTATAAATTGTCTATATGTTTTATTCATTGAAGTAAGTAATAAATAATTAAACATCGGTGAATTCAAAGATTTAAGTAACTGAAAAGATTTAATAATACTTTTTTTATTTTTTAAACCAGTTTTAGAAAGTGGATCATAAACTAAAACTTTAATGAGAATTAAAAAATACTGATTTGATTTTATGTAATCTAAATCTAGTTCCATGGATTTTGCCAAAATACGGTGGCCAAAATACCTTATTTGAGAAACAACGAATGATTTTTTTTAAAGTTGCCTGTGGTTTCAAAATTTTACTTATAGTTTCAAATAGTTATCCATGGATAACAAATTTCGTTATTAATTTATTCATTCTATAGAAATGTAAATTTTCGCTTTTCTACATGGTTTTATATAAAGCTTTTATTAATGAAATTAGATATAAATACATAAGTTGATTCAATATATATTAATACAAAAATATTTTTAATTTTAGTTTCTCTATTTATTGTTAGTTAATTTGTCATCCAACCTTACAGTGGAATATGCAATAATGTGGAGTTATAAGTATTGTTATTCTTCTTGAACTAGTAGCCAAAATGTGAATTCATAAACAAAAGCTTCCAATGACACACTTTTTTCTATTGTTAAGCATTGATTGGTATCGTGTTATACTTACGTAGGCCATGAATTGCCACCACCTGGCTTTTAGAAAAAGACATTTACTTCTTCCAGAATGATTTTAAGAGTATCTACCCTCCTATACATATTTGCGCGTCAAATGAAAGAAAACCAAGAAAACTTATCCAGCAGCCTAATTACACTGGTCGACAGTAACTCTATTAAATGGATAATTGTAGTTATCTCTTGCGTGCTATGCTACGCTGTAGCAGAAAATAACGATAAAAGTTGCTCATTGTGCGCAGGATTTTTTGCAATTTTACATATAATAAAAAAATATATTTCACAGATAGCAAAGTATCTGGTTTGATGTAACTCTATTTTCTTAAGATTTTATTAAAAGAAAATCGTCGCCAACGACATAATACAGATTTCAACAAAGATATCCAAAATCGCGCTTTGAACATCAAACCCGCATTCATGAAAACTTTTGTTAAAGCGATGGATAAAAGTGGGCCAAGTTTCCTGTATTTAATAAACAAATACCTTATGAACAGTGACGCACGAGGGTATATTTGTAGGTCCATAAATAAAGGACCCGAGTTTATGAAGGACCTCAACTTTGATAGTATTTTGAATGGGGTTGAAACAGCTACACGGAAGTTTTTAAAAAAGGTCATAACACTTAATTTCTTGGGATTAGAATAGTTGAGAGTTATGGTGAACTCCTTCAAAATTATAAAATTTTGGAATGCAATGTCCTTAAGAAGACATTTTATGGATTCACATTTGGACTACTTTCCGTAAAATCTCGGCTCTCTTGTGAGTGATTCCACCAAGATATTTTAGCAATGGTAAAACATTATCAGGGAAAATGGAATCCAAATATGCTTGTTGTTTATTGTTGGGCACAAAAAGGGATTTTTCTTTAGTAAAATAAAATAAAAAAAATCGTTAAAAACTACAATTTGATTTAGATTAATAAAAGTTAATAAATGAAATAAAAGTAATTTTAAAACAGTGTGAACTTCTTAATATCGTATTGCAAAAAAAAAAAAAAAAAAAAAAAAAAAAAAAAAAACTTGTCCGTTACATAAAAATTGTATTAAAATTTGAAATCAGAACAAAATATCACATAACAGAAACAAATTCTAAGTAATTGAAGAGACAAAATTTTAAATTTTGTGAATCAATGTTATCTATGCGAGATGTGCTATATACGACGTCACTATGTCTATTGGGTCTTTTTTTCTTTCTGAAAGCAATAATTACAGTGTTCTTCACCAGCAAACCTGAGTCCTGATACAGGCTAGCTGCTCACACTATCACAGAGATACATATTAAGAAATAGTAAATTACGTCAACGTTATAGCTAGACTCCAATTAGCTAATTAAGTTGAAAACATTAACAAACCAATAGCTGCATGCAATTATTTTTAAATAAGTGAACATTCTCATTAACAACACATTATATACTTTTCATTTATGTTTATTATAATAATGATATCTTTTTCTGATGTCTCACCACTGTCTGATATTATTTTCTCGATGTCTAAGTCATTAATTAGAAATGATGGTAATTATTCAGATTTAATCACTGAATAATTTAGTCTTACTTGCATCTTAAAATATCTGAATACTTTCTTTCCTTCGAAAGGAGGGGAATGTGTCTCATTTCAGATTGTGGACCCGATAAACATGTCAAATGAACTGCTTTCTTCGAAAGAAATATCTCGAGTTTCCGTCATTATCATTTGCAAATGTGGATTAGTGGCTCTCCCCCCTTAAGGCGTAACCTGGTTATTAAAAAAACAGTTTTATCGCTGTTAGGCATGTGAAACAGTAAATCGTAATGAGGTACTGACATACAATTAGAGTTACAGTAACTCTTTGGATCCATTTGTTGAGTGCTAAAACTCTAACAATGAATGCAACTTTCCCTTAAAGTTATTGTGTAGGGACAAAACGAACTAACATAATTTTTAAATCATTACCAGTGCCAACTAAAACAGATGCAACTTAATCTTGAAATGATTTTTTTCTTATATTACATCCATCCACTTACACAAGTATGCACGTACGTACCCACGCACACGTTATATATCAAATTTAATTCGTGCGGGTTTTTTTCATGTAACTTTCCCTTAGAGTGGTCCGTACCATAGGTATCGGGTTCGAATCCCAGCGGTGACACGGATGTTTGTAGTGGTTCGGAATCCACTTTAAGCCGTATTTTCCTGTCTAATAGGATCGTAGAGCGTTGTGGGGATAGTGTTACTCGCGTCCGTAGCATATCTTCAAGCTGCACGTGCCCCCTGGGTAGTGCTGAATGAGCAACGTCAGTGCAACCTTTGTTTAAGACATAAAAATTAACTGTCTCTGTATTGCCAGATGCATTAGAACATGACTAACTCTCCCTTGGGTTGTTGTGAAGGGGGAAAAAAAACTAACGTAAATTTTAAATCGC
This sequence comes from Caerostris darwini, assembly GCA_021605075.1. Taxonomy (NCBI): domain Eukaryota; kingdom Metazoa; phylum Arthropoda; class Arachnida; order Araneae; family Araneidae; genus Caerostris; species Caerostris darwini. The sequence continues at coordinate 52,634 of BPLQ01008495.1, read as the reverse complement.
AATCAGCACTGACTAAGACAGATACAACTTAATCTTGATTTTTTTTTCTTATATTACACCCATCCACCTACCCAAGCACACACGTGCGTATACACACACGTTAGGTACTAAACATACAATAATTCTTGTTGTTGTTTTCCCTCCAAAAAAGCTTTTATTTAATAAAATAAATAATTCCTATATCAAACAAAATATTGTCCATCGCTAGACATTACTTTTGCCCAATTGCATTGGCAAAAATGGATTCTTCGACGAAAGTACGACTCGTCTTTTGAGGCTATCCATGAATTAAACCAATTTTGACTTCTTCATAAGAATAGATGTACCGGTCAAACAGGCCATGTGGCATCGATCGAAACGAGTAATAACCAGTAGGAGCATCGTCAAGGTAATATTGCGGGTGAGATAGGACTTCATATTAAAATGTTTCCAAATAATTTCCGACTTACTTCACAACAAGTAATATAAAAACAAATTTTTTAAAGTCAATTCCTTCTTTTTTTTTTTCACTGTATTGCAGAAAGTCCTTTATAAATAATTTTCATTCATTCATTTTAAAGTTTATCTGGCGCCATCTATGGGTAGATACATGCAACTTAAATCTAAAAAAAAATAAAATGAATTAATTAACTTTAATGAATGAATTAATATTTGAATAAACTGAATTAACATCAAGTACCATCCGGTACAAGTTCAAAAAAATGTATTTGAACTTGAGCGGATGAATAAGAAGTATTTTATGAACGATTGAAAATTTGAACGAGATATATATAAGGAGTGTGAGAGCTAATAGATGGAATTGAAAAAGAAAGAACAGCAATCTCGAATTACAACAAAATAATAAAAACAAAAATAATAAAAGCAAATATAATAAAAGCAAATACATACGATAAAAATAATAAAAGCAAATATAATAAAAGCAAATACATGCGATAAAAATAATAAAAGAAAATACATACGATAAAAATAATCAAAGCAAATATATTAGGCTATATTTCAAATTTAATTAAAAACTTTTTGATAATTTAAAATTAAAAAATATAGAATACATTAACAAAAATACTGAAACACGATCGTTTCAGATTTCAAACGTAAAAAATTAAGAATAATAATATCCAGAAAAATAAGCTAAATTAAAATCAAACGATTTTTTATATTATTGCCAATTTGTAGTTACTTTATTTTAAAAATTGAACAATATATATTAAATGAATAATAAAAATATTTTATAATAAAATAATAATAATTAATAATTAAACGCAAAAAAATAATTAATAATTAAATGAATAAAATAATTAATAATTAGTTATGAGAAAAAAATTATTAACTAATTATTAATTAATTAATGATGAGAAAATGAGAAGAGAGTGCAGCGTGAATATCTGAATATTTCTCCCATATAAAACTAAAATGAATTAATTAAATTTAATTGCTGAATTAATATTTGAAAAAACTGTATCAACATCCAGTGTCATCCACTACAAGTTCAAAAGAAATTTATTTGAACTTGAGTGGATAAATAAAATGTATTTTATAACCGATTGAAAATTTGAACAAGATATATATAGGAAGAGTGTGAGCTAATAGAAGGAATTTAATAAAAAAGTGACAGAATATTGTCATGGTGAAAATTGACATCATGCCTCTCATCGCTGTCTTGCTATTCTCTTTGTAATGTTCGATTTACACACATGTCCATAAATTAAGGATAATGAAGTTCAGGCAAAGAAAGAGACAGAAGCAAAACAAATTTAACTTATTTGTAAAGTCTATTTATTAAACAAAAGGTAAAGAGCAAAAAAGATGCTATATGTTTGACATTAATAAAAACTGATCTTGGGGAATATTACACCACTCATCAAGCAATGCCCTCCGAAGTTCCGGTTGACAGGTGGGAGGGGGTTGACGGGCTACAATTCGTCGGCCAAGCATATCCCACACATGCTCTATTGGATTCAAGTCCGGTGAGTATGCTGGCCAATCCATACGGGTGATATCCTCCAATTGAAGGCATTCGTCTACAATGTTTGCACGGTGAGAACGGGCGTTGTCATCCATAAACAGAAATTCAGCACCTATGGCGCCCCGAAACAAACGTACATGTTGTTCCAGAATGACATCCCGATAGATGTGGCCTGTCATCGTTACAGTCTGAACATGCAGGTCAGTTCTGGAACCAAGAATAATTCCTCCCCAAACGAGCCATCCTGCACCACCGTAACGGTGTCGTTCAATGGTGTTCTCTTGGTGGTAACGGGTACCTGGCGCTCTCCATATGAAAGTCCGGCGAGAATCAGACTTCAAACTAAACCTCTACTCGTCGCAAAACATCACACAAGACCACTGTTGCGGTGTCCACAATGCATGCTCTCTACTCCAGGTTAATCGCAGGCGACAGTGAGTTGCGGTCAGTGGAACGCATCTGACAGGCCTACGAGCATATAGGCCAATGTGCCTTAAGCGTCTGTACACGGTCTGCCTTGAAACTGTCGTACCGGTAGCTGAAGAGAGCTGACGGGGCAGGTCTGATGCTGTGCTCCGTCTGTTTCTTTTGGCAGTAACTGCTAAATACCGGTCCTCATTCGGCATTGTAACTCGGGGGCGACCTGTGCTGTAACATCTACTCACATTACCATCATCTTGAAATCGTTGCCAAAGCCTGGAGATGACACTCTGGGCGATTCCAAGTTCCTCGGATACTTCCAGCTGAATACGTCCACATTCCAGTCGTCCGATAATTCTACCACGTAAAAAATCATCCAAATGCTTCTTTTGTGCCATAACTATGCGGTTATTGCACTGAGAGGCTTTTAAAGCGCTTGTGAACAATTTTACTTCTTTGCCACCATTCCTTATATACCCCTCTTTTACACTCTCGTCATTGTGACGTACTATCCGCGCCATGTGTTGGTTTCCTGTAATTTGCATATTCTTCTTCAAGATGTGTGTGATAATTCTGCAGGTGAAATTTTTATTTTAGAGTTTAATTTCTGTGTGATTCTGAATTATCCTTAATTTATGGACATGAGTGTAAATGCCTCAATTATAGTCAATATAATACGATTAACAGTTAATGATTTTTTTTAGTCTGACGAGAACAGCTTTTGATCTTCCATACTAAAATTATCGTTTTTGAATCGTTTAAATCCTTTTTGACAAGTTCTTTCAATTGATACATATTTAGCGAAAGCTTAACCAAGAATTCGATATGTTTCATTCGCACTTTTAACACAAATTATTGCAAATTTGAAGTTGTTGCTTTTTTGTTTTACACATTTTACATGTTCAAAGCTATAAAACACTATGCTGTTTATACTTCTAAGAAGTGACTCATACTAAACGTCAAAGTTTGATGACAGTTGTTGGAATTGAAGTAATTATCAGTTTGGTTCCTCTAATAATATCACTTGTTACACCATCTTTTAAAACTTCATAAACTAAGTTTAATTTTTATTATATATATAATTTATAATATTGTAGCAAATTACGAGTTCTTTGATTTTTTTTCAACAAAGAATTTGTGCACAAGTTGACCGTAGAACGATAAACCAAACCAAACGTTTGGCTGTGAGTGTTTTAGGCACTTTCTTATTTCATTTTTAATGTGCAATTTCTTACAGACGATTTAATTTGATAATTACTTTCATTTTTTTAGCTAAATTTAATATATACACTTATGGTTATAATAAGATTAACTGTTAATTACTATAGACAAATTTATGATGAAAATGCTTTATTAAGGAACTTTAAACATTAACTGCAGAAACTACTGCTACAGCTAGAGTAACACATTTCATAAGTGTTAATTGATCTTTTACTTACAAATCGCACCAAGTCCATAAAAGTATGTACACCATGTTGTTTACTCATTATTTAAATGAAGAAAAAAAAACATGTTAAATAGTTTCACCCTGAACTTATCCGATAAGGTTTTACCGAGTCCTTTGTGACTATGCAAAAAAGGTTCGATGTTTTTCTTTAAATAATTTTCTAGTTTGAGTAGAAGGCGTAACTTCTGACTCCGCTTTTGGCAAAGTCCATTGATCACTTTCACTGAGGGAGTTAATCAACCCGCATACCTCATAAGGCATTTGAAGGGCATTTCAGAGGTAGGTTGAGGGTTAAATAACTCGGAGACTCTTCACACCTTTTTTTAAATTAAGGAATTTTGCTTATAGTTGAGTAGGAATTCCTACTTTCCAATTCTGAACTGAAGTTGCCATGTTTCAGTAAATATTAAAATGCATTTCACTTTATTTCGTTAAAAATTAAAAATAATTAACGAAAAATATTTTTTTTGTTGTAATGCAGCTCGCAAACACTTAGACAGCTTGGTCTTGGATGACTTAAGGCAAGCGCTGCACAAACGTTACTCACTTTGCATTACTCAGGGGTCGCGTGTAACTTGAAGTTACTGACGCGGAGTAACAATGCTCCCGCAACGCTCTACGATCCTCTTATGACCGGGACCTAAGATTTAAAATGGATACCGAACCACTACAAACATCCATGGCACCGCCGGGACTCGAACCCTATGGTACCGAGCGCCAGAGTGCTAGCCACTCGGCCATTCAGGCCCTTTAATGAAAAATATTCAATTGGAACATAAATCTGTTATAGCAACAACATAAATGCTTACTAAATAATGCCCATTAAATAATAATAATGTAAGGTATAACAAGAAATCATAATTTAAAATATATAATTTCCCAAGAATTTTGATTCCCCAAGATTTTTTGTTAAAGTTTATAAGTAAATTTTATATAATTAAATAATTGCATTAAAATTTAAAGAAAACAACTTTATGCAAATAAGTTATAATTTTTGTAGTTTCTTCAAATACTTCGACTATATTTTTTTCATTTCTTCGTTGTATATAACAAGGTTTTGTTTTCTTTAAAATATTCTAAGTATTACGGTATTAAAAATATTAAAAAAGACTGAAAATTGGTCCTAAGGTAAAAAATATTGTTAATTTTATGAATTTATATATTTTTTTTTATGAAAATGAAATTTTTATTTAATTGAAGAACCAGCAACTGTTTTGTCATTTATGATTACACTTTAGATAGAAATACTATAATTAATTCAGAAAGAGTCCAACTTTCTTAAGTTGGACTTTTCAGTATTACTCACTGTTGTCAGACTGCAACCAAATGTATACAAACAACGTTACTTATAACAGTTGGGCCGAAAAGTTCATAGGCTTACACATAGATGGAGCTACTAGTATTAAATCCATATGATTGTTAGTTAGCCTAAACCTTCAAAAGACACGTGTATAAATTTGACAGCTGTTGCACTATTAGTATGTGAGTTATAGAATTTTTAGTGTTCATCACGTGCAGTCCACTCTGCTGACTGTCGATTGGACTCTGGTGTGAAATGATGGAGCCATGTTTCATCACATTGTCACATATCGACGCAAAAATTCGGGTTTATTACGATTGAACAGCTCCAAACACTGCTTAGAAACATCAATTCGTTGTTGTTTTGGGTCGATTGTGAGCTCGCGCGGCACCCACTTTGAGCAGAGCTTTCGCATATCCAAATATTCATTCACGATATGTCCAACACGTTCCTTTGATATCTTTAGGGTCTCAGCTATCCCAATCAACTTCACTTTACGGTTATCAGAAATTATTTTGTGGACTTTTTTGATGTTTTCGTAGGTAACAGCCTCTTTGGGACGTCCACTGCTTGCATCGTCCTCGGTGCTTATTTCGCCTCGTTTAAATTTAGCAAACCACTTCTCTATGGTTGATTTACCTGGTGCAAAGTCCGAATAATGTTTATCAAGCCAAGCCTTGGCTTCAATAGTATTTTTTTTCGCCAAAAGGCAATGCTTTATTAACAGACGAAATTCCTTTTTATCCATTTTTTCAAACTAACAAAAGTTGCTTCACTAAAAATGTTATAACTCACATACTAATAGTGCAACAGCTGTCAAATTTATACACGTGTCTTTTGAAGGTTAGGGTTAACTAAAAATCGTATGAATTTAATACTAGTAGCGCCATCTATGAGTCAGATTACGAACTTTTCATTTGCTTCGTTTATTCAAGTTTATATATTTAGTTAAAAAATTATTTTTAAATTATTTAATTTATGGTTATTTAAATTATTTTTTAAAAAAATTTTTTTTTTGGTAGCAAAATCTGTTTATATTAGAGCAGAAGTTATCATTCCTATTAGACCCAAACATTCAGTGTTGTTTTAAAATATTATAATAAAATAAAGGTAAATCCATTCAATTAAAAATAATTAACGAAAAATATTCAATTGGAACATAAATCTGTTATAGCAACAACATAAACGCTTACTTAGACCCATTAAATAATAATAATGTGAAGTATAACAAGTAATCATAATTTAAAATATATAATTTGAAAAATTGCAAATGTTATGTACAATAAAATTTCAAATTAAAAAATAAATATTATAAAATTCCTAGAAAATTGAAATTACAAAAAATACATTTAAAAATTCACCAAATATCTATTTTATAAACCTAGTTATAAACCTATATACCTAGTGATTCCTCAAGAATTTTTTAAAAGTTTATAAGTAAATTTTATATAATTAAATAATTGCACTAAAATTTAAAGAAAACAACTTTATGGAAATAAATTATAATTTTTGAAGTTTCTTCAAAGACTTCGACTATATTTTTTTCATTTCTTCGTTGTATATACATACATATAAATTTCAAAATATAAAAAAAAAATTAAAAATACAACAAATAACTATGCAATATAAATAATAGAGAGTTTTTGCATAACGTACGTTAGTTACCGTAGGACGTCCGTTAGCTTTTTCTCCCTAGCGCGCATGCTCAGTTTCCTATGAGCATGCGCGCTAGGGAGAAAAAGCTAACGGACGTCCTACGGTAACTAACATACGGTATGCAAAAACTCTCTATTATCTCATGATCATTAAACCTATTAGACATTAGAAGATGTGACATTACAAAAATTTGTTTGCATTTTATGGAATTACTCTCGTTCAAAATACGTTTCATACTGTTATAATATTAAGATAAAAACAAATAGCACTATTGGACTGTAAAAACACGTCTTTTTATTCGAAAACCAAACGCACACTGCTGGTGTTACATTTCTTTCTCTCTCCAGTCAGCTCACGCCCACGCAGACAGGATGTTTACATTATCGGGTGTTGGCTTCCACTTAGATTTTTCTTTCTCAGCAGAAAAAAATGGCTTATTTTGAATTCGTAACAATATTTTTCAATTCCTTCTATTAGCTGACACTCTCCCTATATATATCTTGTTCACATTTTCAATCGTTCATTAAATACTTTTCATTCATCCACTCAAGTTCAAATGCATTTCTTTCATTAAACTTGTAGTGAATGACACTTGTTGTGAATGCAGTTTTTTCAAATATTAATTATATTTAATTAATTAATTTTAGTTTTATATGGTAGAAAAAAAAATTTATCATTTATAAGATATTTAGCAGGATATAAATTTTCGGAATAAATACAGTCAGTAGTGTAGATCGCTGGAAAAAAATTTCTTTTTCGGATTCTTTTTTCATTCTGGGTTGTAGTCTGAGTCAAGGAGGGAACAAAATGGAAAATGAAACATGTGTATAAATTAATGAGAGAAATTGAAAGTTTGTATGTGAGAGAGAATTTTTTCTAACTTAAAAACAATGAATGAAAATTATTTATGAAGGACTTTCTAAAATAGAGTGAAAAAAAAGTAGGAATTGACTTAAATTTTTTTTTTATATTACTTATTTTGACTATGCACGTGGAACTATTTCTCCATGAGGCAACACATACTTTTCATGATTAAGTATAAAGTACATAAAAACTTAATTTTTATTTTTATTTTTAACTTTTCATCCATCCCTGTTGGGTATTTCTATATATAAAAGAGAATTTTATATTCCAGAGTAAAAACACCTATATGCATTTATTCTTGACTTTTGCACGTGCAGTTAACAATGGTACGTTATTACCTATGGCATATTTTACCTGGTATTCCAATAGATTTATTATAATCGCAGAATGAAGATTGGAGAAAATTGCCGGAAATTAACACAGAAATAAAAGAGACAACCCTTTCTTGCTCAAAGAACCAAATGTTAAGGATTAAGACATTCTCTCTCTCTTTTTCTTTGTGGCTGGCTGAATTATTTGTTTACAATCATTTGTGTCGTGTTCATAACAATGCCCGTGTTCCACGGTTATTGGCATTGGTTGAAAAATGTTTGGAGAACTAGGAAGTTTATTATACGAATTTTTTTTTCATGTTTTATTGTTCATTAGAGTATGAAAGGTTTCCGCACACTATCGTATATCCGGAGTTTCCCCATATCTAGGTCTGTCATGCGAAAAGCTCGGCTAGGAAACTTGAGTTGAGCTTCATATTACTGTACCCAAAAAGTATGACCAATTATTTTTTTTTCAAAAACTCTTTATTTATTCTTCCAAATTTAATTCATAGCCTACAAAGTAATCCCATCCGGACACGATGCACTTATGCCAACATTTTTTCCAATCCTCAACGCCTGCTAAAAAGTCATCGGCAGGGATGGCCTTCAAAGCGAGGGCCGATTCACGGTGAATCTCTTCAAGCGACTCAAAACGGTGTCCCCTGAGTGGTCTTTTGAGTTTAGGGAATAGCCAGAAGTCACACGGGGTGAATACTGTGGTTAAGGAACGATATGGGTTTCATTTTTGGCGAAAATATCACGCAGAATCAATGCAGTGTGAGCTGACCCATTCAGTGTTTTCGGAACCAATCGAAACTTACGCGTTTGAGGTCCAAAACTGAGACCGAACTGACTCGACCGAGCCTTTTGAAAATCCAACACCATCAGCAAGGTCTCTAATTGTAAATCGACGGTTTGCAAGCACTCAATCTTTAATTTTTTGGACGTGAGCTTCGTTGGTTGAGGCTGAGGGTCGACCAGAGGGCTCTTTGTCTTTAACGTGTTCTCTGCCTACTTTGAATTGTTTATACCACTTCTAAACTTTTCTTTCCGATATAGGAATGCTCACTTTTGGACACAGTAGTAGTTTCATTAACAATACATTAAGCTTCATTGTATTTCAAAGTCATACTTAAATAAAATACAAAAGGTACTAAACTATCTTTTGATTGAAATGTTATTGAATGTATGAATTTATTTTTAATGAAATTTTCCTTGAACTAGATTATTAAATTTCAATGACAAAATAAAAACAGTGACATTTATAATCGATTGAACTTCTTAAGAATACATTCAGGTGTTTCTATTACATTTAAAAACAAATGAAACACCAGTGATATATCACTAGTGTCAAAAAAAATGTCACTGGTGCTTCATTTGTTAACTAAAAGGAATTTGTTTAAGGAAAATAAAAATTAAAAGGAAATTTGTTAAAGGAACTAAACTGTCTTTTGTTCGAAATGTTATTGAATGTATGAATTTATTTTTAATGAAATTTTGATTGAAATAGATTATTAAATTTCAATGACAAAACGAAAACAGTGATATTTATAATCGATTGAACTTCTTAAGAATACACTTAGTTGTTTCTATAACATTTAAAAACAAATGAAACACCAGTGATATATCACTGGTGTCAAAAAAAATGCCACTGGTGCTTCATTTTTTTTCTAAACATGTTGCTAAAAATATTTCATTTTGGTAGATTTGAACATTGGAAAGAAAAGTTAAATTATAAATAGCATCACAAGTACTATATATCCTAATATATCCTAACGTTATTTTTTATTAATTATACCGAAATTAAATACACTTCTGAATAAAATATTTATTTATCAGTAATGAAAATTTCCTTTAATGTAAAATATTTTGTTTATCTAAAAATATCTAAATGCTAAATGTACTTTTTTTACAATTAATGTGTTCCCCAGAGTTTAATTCAAAAATAAAGAATGCATACACGCATACAAAAGCCTATTCTTTTTTTATTATCAATGGCAATTAATGAAAAAGTGAATATGCCATTCTTAAATTGTATTTTTTATTATAATTAGTTTTAAGATAAAAAAAAAATTGTGATGATGTAATATTATATTTAAATATTTAAGAATGCTAAAGAAAATGTACAAAACCAGCATTAAAAGTCAATTAAATCACAAAATTCGCATTTAAAAAATACTAGTTTTATTACTTAATTTACATTACAGCAAAAATGAATTTGAGTTTATAAAATCCCTAAAATTTAAATAACCGTTTTATATTTTATTTATTGTTGTGTATTTTAATTTATATTATTGATAAAAAACATGATTTTTGAACCAATTTTAGCTGAGGCGAAAAAATAATTTCATATTAAAAACCATAACAACAAGTTATTTAGTGATAAAAGAATTAAAGCATGGCTTGAAAAAACAACAAAAATTACTATTATTAATCGAATATTTTATCTAAATATTCATCTTCTTAGTTCAGCTACTTTGTGAACCAACCTTCCTTGTTAATAAAATGTCTTTGCGTTAATAAACTGTGATGTTGATAACTCGAATATGAATTACAATAACGATAGATGAAATTATGAATATGATATGACGTTGACATTGATGACAATCATAATGTTGATAAAGAAGGAATTTCATTTATGAATGTGATGGCAATGACATCAATAATAAACAGCACTGAAATCGAAATTGCTTTATAAAATGGATTTTATCTAAATGAATTTAAACTTCTTTGAATGGTAGTAAATATAATCACTTACTAATCAATCTGAAAGTTACTTTAATAAAGACAGCGAAGTAAATATCTTTTAATAAAGATAGCAAACATCTACCAATAGAAAGGTTGGGTTAGCAGGTGCGAGTTAGTGGATAATGTATTGAGTTTATGAAGTGACGCAGTTTGTTCGAAAATATGATCAACGATTAATGATGAAATTATGAATGTAATGAATGTAACAAATATAGCAAGCATATGCCAATAGAAAGGTTGGCTGGCAGGTGTGAGTTAGTGGATAATGTATTGGGTTTTTGAATTATTGTAATGAGTTAGTGGATAATGCATTGAATTTATGAATTGCTGTAATGAGTTAATGGATAATGTATTGAGTTTATGAGATTGTTCAAAAAGCTGATCAGCGATTATAATGAAATAGAATGAAATTAGTAACGAAAACTAGTTCAATTGATAAAGTAAACATGTTTCCAGATTTAGCACGCTCTGAAAATGTGACAAAATATATATATCAGGTAACTTTAGATATTGCTCTTCAAATATTCTACGCACTGCAACCAAGAATGAATCACTTCTATTTGTGGCAAATGGTTTCCAAGTGGTTATGCAACATGAGGCCCAAAGGTGCTTTAGATTTATAGGAATGTTGGAAAATATCTTCTTTCAAGTATCTCCTCGAATTTCCTCGTTATTCATTTTGTTAAGGATGTGAACTTCATTTTTTTTATCACATTCGACTTCCCTTTTTGTAATACCTTGTTAGCACCCTTTTTGACCTAGTTTCAAAAAGGAACAATAACATTTAGAAGGAAATGTGTTAAATTGTTAATAAATTCAATGGTTTTTCAATTAATGAATGTACTTTTTATAGTCAGATTGGATTGTAGATTTTTTTTATGATTTTTAATATAGTTCTGGTAATTATTCGGAGTAACAATCATTCATTTAAAAATTTTTGGAAAAATAATTGTTGAAGGCAAAGCGTCTAATTTCTAAAACTAAATTAATTGCTTATATTTGTTCTTCCTGCAGAAATGAAAAGTACTTTTTAATATAATTAGATTAATCATTAGATTCATTGTCTGCATAAGTCATTCTTTTATTTTAATTTTAGTCCCTTAACAAGTTTTAGTTATTTATTACCGAAACATATACTGTAACATATACATGTTACTTATATGAAAACATTGCCACTTATTTTTATATATCTTACACAAGAACTTTAAACTATTGTTAAATTATTGACAATTGCTGGAGTTTAAATTTTAATTATATTAAAAAAGGTTAAAGGAAATCTTAAAAAATTTTATCATGCTAAATGGAAAACTATTAATCTATATAATTAAGAATTGTTCAAATTAACTATAGTAAAATAATAGTCGTATTAACTATCCTGTTAGTGATATTATTTGTTTCCTGAACTTTAATTTTATGAATTTTGTTTTTTAAAATTGTACGAAAGTTAAATTTAAAAAAAATATCTATGCAAAGCATAAAATATTTAATTAAATTAATCTTTACAGAATATTAAATAAACCATTAAGTATATAATTTCGTAAACAATTATCAAGTTACATTAGCTTCAAAAGAATTTTTAATATAATTGTGTATATAATAGTTAAACATTAAATTGAAAATTATTGCAATATAATTTTTTTTTATTAAATATTGCTTCAACTATTCATTTTTAAATCTTTTTAAAGATTCTTCGAAGATAGTGGATTTTGTCGGGAATCCCTAAAAAGATTTTGACAAATTTCTCCTTTTTTTTCCAAACAAGAATTGCCAATTATTTTCTACTTATTTATTCCTGAATTTAAAAATCAAAAATTTTTAATCAATGTTCTTTTCAGTTCTTTCTCAAGTATTAGATAATAAGAATTTAAGTTATCGAATCATTTTTTCATACTTGAATTATCAAAACCTCAAAGTATAAATATATTATTTAATTTAATTTTATAATAATTAATAATAATTTGAATATGTTAATATTTCTTTTTGTTTGAAATATTTAAACATAAAAGTATCATATATTGGCATTCGAATATTAAAATAAAACTTGAAAACAACATTTATTATTACTTTCAACACTATTTATCTCAATACGATATGTTTAAATATCTTTTATAAGTTGCGTTTTTAAAAAATGAGCTGAGAAGTTAATAACTTAAAACCTAATAATAGTGTGAAGGAAAAGCGGTTATTATCATTAAATATATAATTTTGTTATTTAAAACGGTAAATAATTTTTCATATCAAGAGTTGAGTTCGATGGGTTTTCAATTCCTACTATTAGCTCACACTCTCCCTATATTGTTCAAATTTTCAATCGTTCACAAAATACTTTTTATTCATCCACTCAAGTTCAAATATATTTTTGAACTTGTAGTGGATGACACCATTAATACAATTCTTTCAAATATTAATTCAGTAATTAAATTTAATTAATTAATTAAATTTTTTTTTGTTGCATATATCTATCAATAGATGGCACCAGATAAACCATAAAAAATGAATTAAAATTATGTATAAAGGACTTTCTGCAATAGAGTGGAAAAAAAAAATAGGAATTGACTTTAAAAAAAAAAAAAAACATTTTATATTACTTGTTTTTGATAAAGACAAATAGTTAACTTCCAGCTTAAATTATATTTTTTGTCCCCCAAGGTCATGTGCCACAATTCAAAATATATGATATGTTTGTAAGGATTCTAATAGAAATAACATGGTATGAATATAATAATAAACAAATCACAAAAAAAGTGTACTCATGATTAAATACCTATGTAACATTATAAACTATAGTTTTAAACTTTTATCGTTCATTAAATTAATTTGTTTGCTTTTCCAGACGCTGCCAAAAGCTCCAAGAGACTATAAATTAGTGTGCTACTATGCTAATTGGTCCATCTATCGGCCGGGACATGCAAAATTCACGCCAGAAAACATCAATCCCTGCACGCATCTCATCTATGCATTTGCTGGAATGAATAAGAACTACGAACTGAAACCCTTTGATTCGTACAATGACATTCAATTGGGTAAGTGAATCGCTTTTTTAATACGCTTTTATTGGTTTCATCTGTATGTTTGTTTGTTTGTAACTGACTCTTTTGGGCTCGATTTTGCCCTACTTTAAGCGATCACATTTAATTTAAACGACACTAAAATATTTTGATAAGTTTATTATCTCATCACGATTAGGATCGTCAGGATGAGGGATTTTATTTTAACTTATGAAGAGCAATTTAACCCATGTAGAATGACATTCAAACCTACGTGGGACAGTGGCACAACGGATAACGCACCTGACTACGGATCAGGAGATTTCCTGTCCGAATCCTGGCTGGCTCGACCTATTCGCATTTAGCCTTCGTTTTACTCACAATTAAATTATTGTAAGAACTAAAGTTCCAGTCCTCCGGTACTTGGACCTCATTTAAATATTATAGTTTAAAAAAACTAAAAAATACGCTTTTAGAGTAAATCAAGCTAAAAAGTAAAAAATAATTGTTAACATAAGAATAAAATGACTGACGAGAAAATGAATGTCACTGTTCTAAAAGCGTTGGGTAAAAGCGTGAGTAGCAATTGTTTCTTTGCGTGCTTCTATATTATTACATTTGTGTGCTATTTTTATACAGATTTTTTAGGTTATTATATGAGCGTTCAATTTTGATATTATGCTAATTTTAGATATAATTTCCTAGTTAAAATTTCAAACTATCAGATTAAAAATTTCTGTATAGAAATAGATATAAAAGATATTAAAAATCTATATTTCTGTGTAATATAATTTAAATTTGACAGAAAATGGATTCAAAATCCAAACAAAATGACATCATTTTATGGTATAAAGTAAGAACATTTGCTATTTATATTGTTGATTATTGTATTTCCTTTTCAATTGTCTGGCACAATTACTGGTATCTGTTGAATATCTCGTGGTTTCTTGTTAAAAAGAATAATTTTGTACTTAGAATACTTTAATTTTGTTAAAAATTGTTTGCATGAAAAACTAGAATAATTTAACTCGATGGCATCAATCATTTAATCATCTTCTGTAGTAAAGTGATATTTCTGGGAAAATATTTCTTTCCTGAAATTATGTTTACGTTTTAGCTATTTATATTTTTGCATAAAGAAGACTTTATAAGGAGATGTATTTCATAATTTAATTCTAAAAAGGAAAGTATTTTATAAGACACCGATAAATTTAAACTTAATAAAACTAATTTCTTTAACAGTGAATCTATTGAAAATACTTTTAGTAGTGAAAATATTTAAAGGAATGTTTCTAATATGTTCTATCCTAATAAATCCCAGAGAATGATAAGAGACCAAGTGGTAAAGCGGTCGAGGATGCAGTGTCGAACACACATGCTGGTGGAGTGTGTTGCAGTCACTGCTTTCAGAAATTAGCTTTAATAGTGATTGAGACAGCGTTCCGTAATTCTCAGTCATGTTGCTTGACACTGCGCTTACACGTTCGGATATTCTGGGCTTTCGTATTTACATGCAAACGCAGGATAGTTACCCCTAAAAGTCATTACGGAAACCTCTAGTTCCTCTTTAACGGTCAGTGGGATGCTTTTGGCATGCATAATGTTACCGTACGTACCGTTTTGAAAGTGAGCAATCTGTTTTTAGGTAGTCTGTCTCTTTATCCCCAAACATAGGTTTGAGATGCCAATAGAATTTGTGTAATTCATAGAGGTGGCAAATTTTATTGAGAAAGATAAAAGAGTTCAATCCTACTGTCGCCTCAAGTTCTTCGGTGCTTAATTTAAAAAATGGATTCATTACTTCAAAAGATCTGGAAGTTGCAGCAAAGAAGGCAACTGGTTTTATCATACAGTGTAAAAGTACTGGTACTACTGGTACAGTACTGGTTTTATCGTACAGTGTTTTCTCTTAAATGGCTTGCTTTTGAGTTAATTCAAACAAGGTTTTATCAGAAAGTTATAATATATAATTACAAAAAAGGAAGCTTTTGTTTGTCAATATATTAGCACCAATAGTAATAAGTGAATTAAAATATCGTGTCAGCGAATGTTTCTATATTAATCTATACTTCAAATTACAGATCAACGAAAATATTCTGTGTTTTAGTTCTTTTATCATACAAAAGCTCACAAGTCAAGTTTTAAAGAGTTTCAACACCAAAAAGGGAAAACATTAAACGTTATTGACAATTATGTAATGAAAGTATAGAACGAAAAATATTTAACTTTCAAGATTGTGGCATTTTGTGGTGATAATACTAAATACAATTTTGAAGAAGGGATAAGACGTATAAACTATATATATAACAAAATATATCATCTTTCGGAAGAATATTCATAGAAATCGAATGTAGTGCTCGCGTAACTCCCATATGAATAAAGTGGCTGTAGATTGTCTTCCTAAAAAACTTTAAATGCATTATTGTCAAACTATATTTACATCTTTACATTAGCATTCACATGGAAGATCAGAAAGAATTTTGTTATGGTTATTTGTTGAGAAAATATGGCTTTGTTTATACATGTTAGGTCAACAAAGTTTTGTCTATCAGTTTTGTTTATGCAGGCACAGTTAACAACGTTCCACCAAGCTGGGTTAAAGATCGAGTGTTAAAGTATTCTTGCTCTTGAAATCAGGAAGGATATATAATCAACTTAAAAACAATTTGAACTTGAAATAATTCTCTAATTCTTTTCCAATCCGCTCTTAATTTAACGACAAAGTTGCAAGAAAATGGGTACAGTAGTGTAGTAAAATAACATATGATTACTACAGCTGTACGCAAAGAATACTCGGTGTAATGGACTTAGTTTTTCGAAGAATTAGAAATATATGAGTAAGAAAATTTAACTTAAATACCTATGAAGGAAAGGATTCAAAATTCACTGGATGTACTGATAAAACATATTTATAAATTCTAATTTATTATTATATATTATTCTAATTTTAACCAATCAGAAGTAATTGATGAGTATTCTCTTATTTGTAAATGCATTATACAGAAAAAAGGAACAATGTAACAGTTAAGATATAAATGAAACTCGTTGGGTGGAACACTTTAACATCAGTAATATAAATCATATGAACTTTCGTATAATTATTCAATATATTATGTCTGCCAGGTAATAATGTAAAAGCAGAAAAAGTATTTTTTTTATGAATATGTTGCAGACAAGAAAAATAACACAGTTTTAAGTCGTCCATCATTTCAGTTCTTAAAACAATATTGATAACCAAAGTAAATTTTAAGAAATCCTGCCAAAAACTTAATTCATATTTAAAATCAATACCAAAGATACTTAGGAAAATTTGTTCCTCAGAGAAATATAAAATAATTCACTAATAAATGAAAACTATAAAAAAATAGTTTTTTCAATATATATACATATTATTACTTAAAACTACCAAATAGCCCGGTTTGACAGAAAAATAAATAACCACGTTCGGCGCATTTAATGGAGCAATTAGGTTACAGAAACCATAAATTACGAAATATTTTAATATGAAGATTAATTTTTAATTAATTAATAAAATAAAATATTTTGAGAAACGACAGGAACGGTGGGGAGCTTTAGGTTTCAGAACAATATCTCATTATAAATTCGAACAAGCGAAACCCAACCAAAACCTCTTACGTCTAAGCCAGAGATGGCCATATGTTGGATATTCCTTCCATGGAAAGTAGGAAGTGATCCCTCAAATACCACCTCATATGAACACTCGTTCAAAATTGTGAGGTGGCACAAAGAAATCCTTTAATACAATGCCAACACCTTTTCCATAAGGAATCGGATTCTATATCAGGATAATTAGATACAAACAATGCTTTTAGCTTTATATTTTGCTACTAAATCATGTTAAGCTGAAAATTATCATGTTTTTTTTGGATTTTGCATATCTTACTGAAGAATTGTCTTTAACTTTTTTCAGGTAACTACCAAAAGTTCACGAATTTGAAAACCTACAATCCGAAATTGAAAGTGATGATCGCTATTGGAGGATGGAACGAAGGATCCAAGAGGTAAGAAGATAATCAATGCTCTTTATATGCAATTCTCAAACTTTATTAATAAAATTTTTTTATGGTACACGAAATATGATATCCCATTATATTTGTCAGACGGGATTTAAAAGAAGAAGAAAAGCATTAATTTAACAATAAGTATCCAAGTTTCCTTTAACATAAATTATCAGGTATATGCTACATTATAATGATTATTTAAATGTATCCTCATTATTACATAGGGATAAAAATCTAATTCTTAAGTATCCAAAATTTTGTATCAGTAAAACGGAATATTATAGAATATTGCCTATTGACAATAAAAAATTCTAAAGGCTTGTTCAGTTCACATTAAAATAAATGTAAAAAATTGACTTGTTTACTTCGGGGTTGAATGCGATAAATGAAATAGCTCAGATATTATTTCTATGGTTTCAAGAAGTAGGGTATGAACACACCAGATATCATCACAGGGTGTTGTTATTTTAAATAATGGCGTGGTGGCTCAGTGACAACGCGGTGTGTTAGCGTTGAAGAGGGCTGAAATTCGAATCCTCTGGCAACATTGTTGTATTCATTGCTTTCAGAAATGAGGAGAATCGATAGCGAATGTGACAAAATGTGTAAAATATCTCTTATCTAGTCAGACTGCCTGGTAGTTTTAAAGGTTTTATCCGATACGACATAATGCTGGGCAGTTACGTTTAAAAATCCTCCCGAAAGCCACTTTACTGCTTTACTTACTGAATTACTGCTTTCTCCTCAATACCCAATGGTCGTGGTATACATGAGGCCTGCCAATGTACCACCATTCTGATAGGGGTTGCATAGCCCTAGTTAAAAGGTTGAGGTGTAGAGGGAAATAAACTATCAATAAGGGTCAACGTTTTCTATCTGTTCCCTGTCTAAAATGGTCAATAAGTTTCACGGATCGATGAGCCAAGTGATTAGAAGCTTACATACATTTGGGGAAAAAACTCATATTATTAATATTTTAGAAAGCCTAGCGGAGACCTAAAGTTATTCCTCACAACTGTAGATATGTAGCAGAATCATCATTATGATCATTATTAATCATCATTATTCAAAGGAATCATCGTTATTCAATAGAGGGATCTATTACAATGTACTATTATATTATATGAATAACTCCAGAAAGGGCATCTGCTTGGATTCTCTCCCTCCTTTAATCTAAAGAAGTCTAAGTAATTTCTATCTAAGTTATCTCTAATGAAAAGCATATAAGTTTGCCTAGCCATTTATAAGGAATAATTAAATATACATACATCGGTCTCATCTACTGGTTTAAGAATGGAGTTTCAAGCCGCTCCGGTTCTAAGAAAATTTAAATTCACTTAATCTGTTAAACTACATTCCAAAATTAAATGTCTTCCATTATAAAACACCATTATCACCTCTTTTTTTTATTTCGCCAAGGTTTTCGAAATTGGTGGAAGCAAGCTCAAGTCGCCAAACGTTCGTCCGCAGTGCTGTGAGCTTTCTGAGGAAGCACGGATTCGACGGCCTGGACTTGGATTGGGAGTATCCCGGTTTCCGTGACGGTGGTCAAGACGAGGACAAACAAGGTTATTCCAAACTGGTCAAGGTAAGGCAACTCCAGAGTTTCGAGTTGGATTTACAAGAAAAATTAAATACCTTATTTATTTTGGATTTGGTTTTATACACAATTTTAACAGCTCATAACAGTGAGTGTAAATTTGGATAACAGAGTATTATTGGAACTATTTTAAATTAGAAAAGAGACTATACAATATACAATTGCCTTTTCGTAAGAAATTATTTTAAGTAAGGATATTCTATTACATGGTATAAATTAACTGTAATGCAATGCTTTTAAAATCATAAAGAGACTTAATGAATGGATGTCTTATGAACTTTTATCTTAAAAGAATATATTGGTTAAAGTTTTTGTACGAATTATTTCTTAAGATAAGGATTTACAAAAAATATCATGAAGTCCAATGATATTATAGTAATGTTTTTTGAGATTCAGAATTCCTCAGACATTCACTATTTTGAAGGCACAAAATATATGTGCAGTGTTTAATTATGTTTTTTGTATCTAATTTTGAATAAGATCAATTAATTTTTTTCAAATTAAAAGTAATAATTTAACAATAAAAATAATAAAATATTATTAATAATAAACTTATAAAATAATACAATCATTTAATGCAAGACCAATCTTGTATTAAACTAAAGGCCAATTGAATTTTTTTAACAAAGTTCAGACCTAGAACATCCTGCCATTATACAAATTATACAAATGATGCATCTAAAATGGAACAGACTTTTATAATATGCATACATGGTATATGGTATATATATATATATATATACATTATATAAATGCAGGTTTATATGTGTTAATACTTATGTCTTTTTCTGCAGTATATATGTTAATGATCCACACTTATTAAAAACTTAATAAACACATTTATTAACGTAACAGCCATAGCCACTCGCAGCCATGCTGTTTTACTATTGCGGATCTGGGAGTTCTACATACATACACTTATATCCACGCCCGTAGGCGCGAACAATATAAAAACATTTGAATTATTTGAAAATTATTAATAAGACTGTCAATATCTAACGATTAGCTCGTGAATCGGATATACAGAGATCGCGGGACGTGGTTTGAAGACACTTAATAAAGTGAATCCTTTAACGAAGCAAATTTATTCATGAAACTATGCTTTACAATTTTGGCAAGATTCATTTGATTATTAAGTTGATTGTAAGTTATTACTATTTTTTTCAATGAAAATAATAATCATGCCAAATAATGCTTTTAGTATTTATTTCATTTTATTGACACTAACACAATAAACATATTCCAAAAATAAGCTTAATTTGAAAATGAGTATATGTATAAAAGGGACTGTTATCAGTCTTTGGAATTACACAAATCTAAAATAGCTAATCTACATATAAATAAATGGCCACGAAACATTAAAAGATCTCAAACAAATGATGCTTGAGACAAATGTTACCAAAATCAAAAGTATTTATGAATTACGTTAGTTTTGCTACAGAGGTATCTTTTAAGAAACATTAATTTGAGTATTTATTTGAAAACTATTTGAATAGCTAATAAATACAATTTCATTTCTTGATGACTGTACGAATTAGGAGCTGCGAGACGCATTTGATTCCGAGAATGTGCCCAGTGGTAAAGCTAAACTCCTGCTGACCATGGCCGTTCCTGCTGGACAACAATACATCGACAAGGGTTTTGATGTGCCCGCCCTTTCCAAGTAAAGTTTAAATCCTTTTTATCATTTATTTCATTATAAAACCAACCTTAGAGTAAATTTTTAACATGTTTCTAAAAATAACATGTTTCTAATAATATTACATAAAATATTTTTAAGAAATACAATAATAAATTCAAAAGTTAAAGAAAATCATATACTATTTTTAAACGAACTATAATATATTTACAAAAACTATAATATTTCAAAATTATTCTATAATAGTATTATGTATTTTTTTTTTACATGAATACATTTCACTGTTGATTGTTTGTTAATAAGCATGTAACATTAATTATGATCAGATTATAATGGATTGTGTTTATATAAGTCTATAATAATGGGAATTTATATGATAACAGGTGGGCAGAAATGTTCATAGGCTGACACATATATGGCGCTACTAGTATTAAATCCATATATTTTTAATTAGCCCTAACCTTCAAAAGACACGTGTATGAATTTGACAGCTGTTACAGTATTAGTATGTGAGTTATAGCATTTTTAGTGAAGCAACTTTTGTTAGTTTGAAAAAATGGATAAAAAGGAATTTCGTGTGCTTGCTTTCGCATTGCTTTTTGGCAAAAAAAAAATACTATTGAAGCCAAGGCTTGGCTTGATAAACATTATTCGGACTTTGCACCAGGAAAATCAACCGTAGAGAAGTGGTTTGCTAAATTTAAACGAGGTGAAATGAGCACCGAGGACGATGCACGCAGTGGACGCCCCAAAGAGACTGGTTCCGACGAAAACATCAAAAAAGTCCACAAAATAATTTCTGCTAACCGTAAAGTGAAGTTGATTGAGATAACTGAGACCCCAAAGATATCAAAAGAACGTGCTGGACATATCCTGAATGAATATTTGCATATGCGGAAGCTCTGTTCAAAGTGGGTGCCGAGCAAAACAACAACGAATGGATGATTCTAAGCAGTATTTGGAGCTGTTCAATCGTAACAAACCCAAATTTTTGCGTCGATATGTGACAATGGATGAAACATGGCTCCATCATTTCACACCGGAGTCAATCGACAGTCAGCCGAGGGGACTGCATGTGATGAACACTAAAAATGCTATAACTCACATACTAATAGTGCAACAGCTGTCAAATTTATACACGTGTCTTTTGAAGGTTAGGGCTAACTAAAAATCATATGGATTTAATACTAGTAGCGCCATATATGTGTCAGCCTACGAAGGGAGGTTGGAAGAAAACTGCATATTCAACTTTTTGGGATTGTTCATTTCAAATTGTTGTAATAAAATATGAGTAAAGTATAGAAAATTCCCATTTTGTGTACTCTGGATAATGCTAAATCATAATTGTCTTTGTATAAGTAAAATGTCCACAAGTCAAATGCATTATATCGGAAAACAACATCCAATTAGCATTTTGATAATATGCAAATATATCTGCCACCATGCTATGTCACGGGTTTGGTAATTTTCTTCTATATGAAGATTAACTCTAGATTACGTGCATTATGTAAGTTAAAAAAATATGACAATTTACAAAAATATAAAGAAATTATATTTTGTAAGTTGAGAGTGAAAGACTATATCACTTGATAGAATCATCTTTAAGTTATTTTCAGTGAAGATATTCTCTTTCGGGAAAAAATATTATGTTTGAACATGCTAAGATATAGGATGATATGGGACATGCTAAGATATGTGCTCCATTTTTTCACTGAACTCTGTTGAAGGTTTTTTTTTTAATTCTTTTAACTAGTTATAAAATTGCAGACGTATAACGAGAATTTTCCAAAATCGTAAGTGGCCATTATTATTGCTGGAATGCTATGTCTAAGACTATTTCTTACCTAATACCCGAAAGGAAATTGTTGAAGAAATGCTGCTTTATAAAAGAATTTTCCGTGTTTTGAATTTGTGTAAGAGTGAAAATGTTTTGTAGGAAAGTTATATCGTACAATGAACTTGCATTTAAAAATAAAAATATTTTTTTAAGTTATTACATTACAATGCATTACAAATTTATTCTTAAATATAAGTTACTGGTTTATATCTCGAAATTTTTTTCTGGTTTAAATATAAACATTTATTTATATATATCCTAAATTATATATTTAAAAAACATTAATGTATGATTTCATGAATCTGGTTTTTTTTTTTCAAAATGATTCTTAATATATGACGCAACTAAAATATTTCCTTGAATATATGATTTGATAAATTTGGAATTTCTCAGTATGATATTATCTGTATTAGCTAAAATAATTCCTGGATGTCTGATTTCAGGAATCTGGATTTTTTCAACATGCTGACGTACGATTACCACACAGCTCATGAAGCCGAGATCAACCACCATGCTCCACTGAGAGAAGAACCGGGTTTAGAAGACTGGAACCCAAACAAGCTCCTAAACATTGTAATTTTTGTATTTCATTATATAAAGCGATTATTAATTTTCAATACTTTTTTTTAATTAATCTCTGAAAGAAGCTCTTGTGGGATAGAAATTAAATTAAATATAAAAATTATTTAAATATGTACAAATTTGTAAAACAATTTATTTAGTTTATGGTCCAAAACTGAAATGTGTTCTTAAAACGAAATCTACAAAGTAGAATTCCAATATTACGAAAAAAAGTATGCTTTGAGAAAACGGTTAACCTAATTTCTACAATTATTAAAAGAATTGAAATAAGCTTATTTCTTTTTCAAAACTCGAACTTCTTTTTAGTCATTAAATGTTTAGATGCCTTATTCATATTTTATTATCAAATTTGTGTTATTCGTATTTCATTAATTGTTTTTACTGATACGCTTTCCCCAACTTTTCATATCATTAATTAATTTTACTCCGATTATTTTTATTTTAATGGCATAAATGTTTTCTTGTGGAGCACACATATACACTACACACACATATACATATGCAATATAAGTAAGGCTGAATCTGCTAGTATCAGTCTCAAATGACAATTTAAAAAGGAGTTATCTGGTGAAAATGTTACAAAAACATACAACTTATTATAATGAAATATTTCAAATTTGTATGATTTCTTCATGGTAGTGTTATAAAAAGCGATTTTGCTATTTTGTATGTGTAAAGTTCTGCAGTGGTCTGGTGGCTAGGTTGTGATGGTTATTGTACATTGGTGGACTTGTGCTTTCTTAATTATATCACGAAAGTCCTACGATGTAAACGATGAAAGAAAGGTATGACCTACCGGGAAGATTTTTAGAAGTGGCTGCTCTATATTTGCGTATAGTTTGTGGGAAAACGCCCAATTTCTAGTGGTTGCATAATAGATTTCTCAAGATCAAATTTTTTAAGCTCCACCAAATAATAATCCTATCTAGATCGGGTATAGTTGACAAATCTGGTGGCTAAAATTTGCCTTCATAGTGTTTAAAATAAAGGGTGGAAATGTAGTTTATAGATTTCATGTAAATCTACATTATGAGAACGTCAAGCTGAAAGATTTCTTTGAATCATAATTTACAATTATTTTTGAAAAATAATCACTCAGTGAGTAGAATTCATAAACTTACCGCGAAAATATTTCTTTTAGAAAATACAAAAATATTCAAAATATATTAAAGATAATTAAAAAAAATGGAGGTTCAATGTGACAACAATATTTTCAAATATCAACAAAACTATTACTCTTGTTACAATGTAGAGTTCTTGGTTCTTAAGTTTTAATAATGTAATCTCTAGTTAAATATAAAAACTATTTTTGAAATTTTATTAATACTAATTAACATAATCACATAATTATATTAACATACTAATGATTAAAGTTCAAATTAATAAAAATAAGATGTTCTCAACTTTTAGACACGCACCATGAATCTCCATAATTCTCAGGATCGTGGATATCCTTAGAAAGTACTTTGTAATGTCTTTAACTGTTTTTTATGTAATTAAACGTCGAAACAGTTTATAAACAGGTTTTTTTAATTTAGTTTTATTTATATTGTTACATAGTGCTAAAATTTAAATCCTCGTCATCGCTGCGTAGGCATTTTTTAAATTAGTAAACTTAACTTGGGGAATTTAAGCTTACTGTAACAGTATGAAAAGACTTTCTATCCTATCAAATGATCTATTAATATTTTACTGGTCCTGTATTTATAGGTATGCATGATAATAAGTTATCTACTCTTAATTTTCTATTATATAATTCACAATAAATTATTTTGTTTTCTATAGGAATGGTCCGTAAAATACTACATTAAAAAAGGAGCCGACCCTAAGAAGCTCGTGGTAGGTATTCCAACTTATGGGCGTTCCTACACACTGTCTGATGCTGAGGAAACAGAGATAGGATCTCCTGCTGATGGTCCTGGAGAACAAGGAGAAGCCACCAGGGAAAAGGTACTTGGCCTATTATGAGGTAGGCCAAAATTAGTACATGAAGGCTGTTTGATAAGATTAATGAATTATTGAATTTAATTAATAGTGACTAGCCAAAACAACTTTATACAAAATGTAATAATATTTGAATAAGAATAAGTTAAACTAATGTGCAAAATAATATTTTGGGCCCTGGTGGCCGAACGACTAGCGCTCTAGCCCTCATCACCACAAATTTCGAGTTGGTGTCCCGGCGGTATCATGAGTTTTTGCAGTTGTTCGGAATCCACTTTAAACAGTAGATCCTGGTCTAATATATCTTAGAGGGACAAACCTGGCGGTTGGGCGTAGGGCTAACGAACTACCCCATAAAAAGAAAAAAAAATTCATGTTTCGAAGACTGCCAGTAGACAGGCCTTGGGCCAACATTTGCTGTTGAGCCAAATATGATGACGAAGTAAATATACATTAGAACGATTTAATGTTTAATTTTATGTTTAGATAAAATGTAATAAACAACTTCATTATGCAGTGGAAAATTTACATTAAGCAAGTTATGGAATGGGTAATTTCAGGATGTCGGTTTAGTCTAGGAAAACTATTTGTAAGATGTAAAAACTTATATAATTGAGAAATATGTAATTCGCAAACATAAAAAATGCCTTATTTTTCAATATTTACGACGGATTACTCATAAATATAGAATTTCCGTTAGCAAGCATGTGAATTCCTATTCAAAATATGATATTTTTGGTAAACTTTTCCTATTAGATGAGGATTGTACATTGAAACAAGATCTTATTTTCAGATTTTCTTCTATACAAAATTTGTAATTCAGTCTATTTACCATTTATTATCACAGCCGAGAACCAATTTCTTATAATAAAAACATTTTAAATTGGGAATGTCTACATTGAGGGATACTTAAATGGTTTGCTAAATAAAAATCTTCATGGTCAGATACAGATGGAGGTGTAGTGTTTTAGAATCTTCGATTATTTTATTTCATTTATTCAAATGCGCAAAAGGACGGGAAAAAATTCATGGAATTTCTATTATATTAAGTTATATTATTAACAACAGGATTTTCTATGTAACTTACACGACAATCTTTTCAAAGTAGAATGATAAAAAACTTCTTGTTTATTTTTTTTTGTCATGTGGGATATTTTGCTTTTATAGTATAGTAAATTTATTAACTAGAAGATCAGTTATTAACAGGGAACAACTAACAGTAAACAATTATTTTTCAATTGATAAACTTTATATCATAATTATTTTTCAATATTTACTTTATGCAATTCAAAATCTATAGATGCACTAATTTGTTTTTTATTTAAATATCCTAAATATTATTCTTTGCTTAATTTATTTTATACTTTTAATACGATAGTTTGTATGCACTGTCCTGCATAGGCTAGGTGTCATAATTAGAACATTAGTTTTCTTTGGTCACAATGCATAAATTTTTTTGAAGTAAATAAAATAGTAAGATATTGACAACTAAAGTCCTGTAGCATGACAATATTTGCCGCCCTTTCCGTTGAGTAAGTGAGCTTCGCTAAGAGTATCAATTTTTTTCTTTATTTTGTAAGCATTTATGCATTAAGTATCGAGAAGAGCAGCGCATTTGATAAATCGTAGTTTTTTTAAAGACCTGAAAGACAATTTTTTTCTTTGTTCGTTAAGGATTTAAAAAACGTTTTATCTGATGAAAATAATTGATTTGATTGATTTTAATTTGATTTATAAAAATAATTTAAAAATAATTAATGTTTTTTAATAATTGTAATCAAATAAAAATAATCATATCTGATTAAATAATTTAATAATTTTTTGACAGCCTAATAATAAATAATTAGGTTGTCAAACTCATGAAACCAAAATGTTCTGGCATCCATTCCCGAACATCCATTTTTTTAAAAACTTATAAAATGCAAAACAATAAATTTTCAATATAATGAAGATTTCTTAAAAAATATATGAAATCAAATATGTAATAAATTATAACAGCAACCACAGGTTAGCAAAACCACACAGAAAAGGTGGCTAAATAAAAATTCAGAGGAGGCTTGTCGAAACCACATACATCAATCAATTCTTGAATTAAAAATTTCATAACTAAACCATTAGTTAATATTTATTAGAAATTATCAGAAAGTTTCGTTTTTAAGTAATGAATTTTAATTTTCATAACGATTATTTTTTGCAAATTTTGTAAATGCAGCACATTATATTCTGCGTACATCAATTGTATATTCTCCAAACTCTTTTCCAGATCTGCCAATTGATACAAGAACACGAATGGGAACTTGAAGCCCCATATCCAGAGTTAATGGGTCCTTATGCCTACAAAGACAGTCAGTGGGTTGGCTTCGACGATGAAGAAATCATAATAGAAAAGGTATAAGTCTGAAATATTTTTAAAAAGTTTAATGCATTAAAAAACATTGTTCGAGTAATAATTTCTCAAGCAGACATTTACAAATGTATAAATAATAAAATGCATCAATTTTTCCTCCTTAAATTAGCTTAAAAATATTATAGAAACAAAGAAGCATTTGTAGGATAATTTTACAAGGAACATATGCATTTCCATGCATTTTATAATTTTGTAAGAGAAAAGCATTCAGTTATATTTGAGTTAATATTATTAGCTTAATTTTTTATATTTATGTTTGTGAGGTTTATCTATTTATAAAAACATTTGTCAGGATGTCAACAATATGAGCCTATTTTGTTACTTTTCTTGATTCTCAAATGTTTATTTATTTATTATCTTTTTTTAACTTTTGCTTGATTCAGAAAGTTATTAAAAGTGTATTTGTTTATGCAGAATTTAATATAGCATTTACATAGTGAGAATATTTAATAAAAAAAAATTTTAGCAAGAATTCGTAATCTCAGAAAATGTTATTGCATTAGCTAAATAGTTGTAGAGAGCGATATAATCGATTTCCCACTATATTATCTATGTGTACCAAAATTCTAAGATAAGGTTTTAAATTTTCTTCTTTCCTAAATTCGAGATTCCATACCATAAAATAAAGAAACCATAATTACCAGAGAAAGAGATTCTTTCCATCTGGTAATTATGGTTTATAGTGAAACGGATTTAATTTTCCGAGCTACACAAATTTTGGCTATTCCTTTAACAGAATTTTGTTTTAGTAGAGAAAACCAAAATAATTAATGGTTCATTATATACATATAATAAGCAAATAATTTTCTTTTTATATTGTTATAGGTTAAATTTATTGTTAAAGAAGGATTAGGCGGAGGTATGGTTTGGACATTGGACAATGATGATTTCAGAGGTAAATGTTATGGTGAACAAAGTCCTCTTATAAACACTCTTAAAACCGCTTTAGAAGAAGGTTCAGCTCTTTTAACTCAAACACAATCTACAACTACAACCACAACTCCTGCACCAAAAAGAACAACACGTAGACGATTCAAGGCTACAACTGCTAAGCCTACTAAATCAACCACACCACCTGTATTCACAACTCCAGAACCTCCACAGCCATTCGAGTGTGAAGATGAAGGATTTTTCAACAACCCAACAGACTGCAAAAAATACTTTTGGTGCTTAGACAGCGGGCCTTCGAATTTAGGATTAGTAGCTCATGCCTTTACGTGTCCCTCGGGATTATATTTTAACAAACAAAGAGATTCTTGTGATTACGCTGCAAATGTGGTTTGCAGGGTTAAGAAGGTGACAACAACGACGACGACATCAAAACCACGACCAAGACCTCGCACTCGAAAAACTACTACAAGAACAACTACCACAACTACAACAACAACAACCACGACTGAAAAACCATCCAGACAAAAAATTCCCAAAGAAATACAAAACAGTTTAGAAGAATTAAAAGTCCCCTTGAACAGCATAAATATGAATGGACAGAATTTAATGGAATTACTTCAGCTGCTACAACAACTAGGGGTCAATCAAATTCAAGACAAGCTACAAGGAAAAGAATCTGTAGAAGCAACTTCAACAGTAAGCCCAACTCTTCCAGGATATAGATCCCCAAACAGGCGTAGAACGAGTGCTCCAGAAGCCACAACTGCCAACACAGAAAATTTGTTCAATCAATATGCAAAACCAGATAGATCTGCTAAAAGTGATGACAAGGCGGCACCAGTCTCTAGAGTTACAGTTAGACCAAGAGGTCCTCAATATCGTAATTCAGGTTCAGAAGCTGTCGATGCAGGAAGTGATGATGATAACGATGAAGAGGAAGATATTAGCCCTACTTCACCTTCTGGTGAAAATTCTCGAGATGCTTTTGAGTTCCCATTCGTGTACCATACTCCAAGCAGACACAGATCTAAATCCACAACAGAAGTGGAGGAAGTTTTGGAAGATTATGAAGATGATTATGATCCAACAACAACAACCACATCTACAGCAAAACCAACTCCAGCTCGCAGAGTTGTGATAAAAGTAAGGCCTGTACCTGGAGAAGGTAAAAGAAGAAATACTGCCAGACCTTCAACAAATGATAAAGACAATCGAAGAAATAACTATGTTTTAGCTCAAACGGTTGGTGTAAGGCGAGTTGTTAGACCAAACGTTCTTGAAGAACAAACGACTAAGGAAGAACCAACACCAAAAACTACCACTCAAAGAGCCAAGCCAGTAACTAGACCACCATCTCCAAGGACGACACAAGCTCAAAGATTCAGAGGTCCACCAAAACCCAAAGAACTAGTAAGTGTTTTTCTAAATTATATAAAAATATGTCTAGTTTTTAGAACTGTTTTAAAAGTGTGTTTCAATAATGAAAATAATTAAGCATAAGCATACCAAATAGAGAGCATAATAAAAATGAGCGTAATAATATAATAATAATAATAAGTATACCAAATAGAGATAATTCAAAATGTTAAGTTTAAAAAACAAAAAAACAACCAACCAACCATATTTTCATGTTTCATATATATAAAACTAGTTTTTAAAAATTAATTTAATAAAATTCAAATAAGGGATGTTGAAATTTGGATTTTAAACTTTTGAATTCTTTTTAAATTTGACACTAATATCTGAACATTTTAAGTGGTAAATCGTCAATATGCTTTCTAAATTATGTTATATATATATATATATATATCACCTTATTATTTTATTTTGTAATTGTTTTAAATCATTATAGCGTTCAGTAAATCATAATGCCTTTTTCCTAAAAATATTTATATAAAAAGATCCTTATACACTGATAAGTACTGTGTTTAAGTATATAAAAATTTCATATAATTTAATTTTTTTAATAATTGACCCAATTATGGCATGATCTATTATAGTATAAATGTGAAATCGTTATTCTTCGAAAAAAAGGCCTAATCCCTGCTTATTGCAGTGGTTTAATTTTAAATGTTAGATTGGTGTACACTTTACCAATATATTTCGCTGTCATCAGGCTGTTGCATGGATATTTCAAGACGGCCCTTCTCCTTCCCTTCAAGATGGCCGTTCTCCCTAATTTTTTCATGTCGGCAAAGCGAAGCAATCTATTTACCAAGAGATGCACTTTGAATAATGTTGAATATACTTATTTATCATAACACTGTTAAGTATGCTAACTGAGTTTTCGATATTGGAAACATCAAAAGTAAGATGTGATCACCAAAGATTGAAATTTAAAGGACAGATTACATTAATCTAAACTAAAACCCCTGATCTAACATGTTTCATGAACGAAAAGTAATTCTGCAATATCTCATCATCGTTCATCGAAATCTATATTGTATTATTGCTATTCAGTTTATTATTCGAAAACTATGTAAGTTGGCAAGAGAGAGGTTTTTAAAATAAAAATTTTAATTTGATAAATGCCTCTCTAATTATTTGTATTTTGATTGCGAATTCTTCTCTCACTAGATTGTTTTGCCAACTGGTAGACCAGCAGTGCCAGCAACAACCAGAAGGTACACTCCTTTCCGTGCTGAGCCAAGAGAACCGGCCCTGGCTCTTCTGCCCGATGGAAGAATCACATGTCTCAGAAGGGGCGTGTACCCCCACCCCAAAGATTGTTCCAGATTTTTGGTGTGTGTACCAGCCGAGCAAAACGAAGACGAGTACGACGGTTTCATTCATGACTGTCCGAAGAACACATTATTCATTGACAACAAAGGCAGATGCGTGCCCGGAGACAGAAGCACATGCAGTAACACCCAAGAAGAAAAGTGAAGGTACACGTAACACCGTTTTTGTGACAAATGAACTGCTACCAATTGTTATGGACAGTACCATTTAGTGCTCAACCTCCATGTTTCTTGTAAAAAATAAGATGCCATTCAACTGTAAAAGGAACCAAGAGGTAGTTTTACATGAACTATTGCAGCACTTTTTTTTGTGGTAAAGATTTGAAATTGAATCAATTTCTGTCTTGCTTTAATTAGATAATATTCTACCAATGTTTCGAAATTTGTTAAAAAATCATTTACAAGTGTTACACGAAAAATTCAATGAATGCTCTTTTAAAATTGTTTTGGAGTTTAATTAATAAAAAAGTCAAATATTTTAGGGTTCAACAATAAGACCAGACTCAAAGCAGAATTTTTTTAAGGAATAGCTACTTTTAAATTTCACTAAAAGTAAATTTTAGAAATGTAGCTTATTAGAAATACATTTTAATGATTAAGTACGTTAAAAATGGATACAATTCTTAATACGAATATCAATTCACAAATTTTTAAAACTATTTGCGAGTTAAAATTGTGATTATTTTATCAACATAGAATTCATATACAATTTGTAATTTTCTTCATATAATTCGTTGAGTTTTTTAAATTCAATTAAAGCTATTTAGTTTAAAATTCTAAAATTAAATTACAAACTCATTTATTAAAAGAAATCTGAGCTGAATACTTATTAATGGCTTTTTGATGCTGTAATATTTTTTACCAGTGAATTTCAAATATATAGTAACATAAATGGGTTTTACAAAATGTTCTACAGATAAAAATTTGGGGACACTGCTTTGGACAAAACAAAGCAGTAAGTGTTTTGTACATAGTATTGTTTTTGTTTTCTTGGACCTTATTTTTTATACTAAAATGGTTTCAATAAAATAAATTATTTGACTTTAAAATTGCAATCATTTTGTCAATTATTGTGTTCTTTCTTTGAATATTTTTTTATGAATCATTGTTAAAATTTCACCATAATCAATTTGTTAGTTATTTACATAAATTAAGTCAATAACATGTTTCTGCAAGTTAATTTGAAACAAATGAAATAAGATATGAATGAATAAATTGTTTGTGTATAAATGTTTTGGAATGGAAGTTTTAACTTACTTTCATAACATCAAAGCAGAAAAGAAATAGAAAAAAAATTAGAATCGCATATATTCTAATTTTTGGCGGTATTTTTTAAAGCAGAACATGGCTGGCATCTCGCAACCACCCTCTTATACTACAGCCTAATTAAATCTGAATTTTCTACATATCTGCTGTCAAAACTGTAATGGTCTATTGGCTAACAGGCTGGAATTACTAACAAATTCGCGAAAAATCTTAAATAAAATGACTTTTAACTTTACTTTGATTTGCGAGATATGCAATGCGAAAACATATAAATATTTAATTTAAACACATGTTGTTTAACATGTGTTTAAATTAAATATTTATATGTTTCAAATAAATAATATAATGCTTCAAATATCTTAGTTTTAAATATATTTCCTATCTAATGTAAAAGATATTTTGTCTATTAATGACTCGTTGTCACTGATTTAATGTCCTTATTTAACAATAATCATAAGCTTCTTCTGAGATTACTAACGTTTGGTACCTCTGAATAAATCTGAATAATCTGTAAGTTACAATGATAGTTTGTACATGAAGTTTCATTCACAGCATTCTATTCACAAACTACTTCGTTCAAAATATTTACATTTGCTTAATTTTTTTTTTAATTTTAATTTTAGTTTCTTCTTTGATTCAGCTGTCTAGAAATTATCAAGATATGACTAGTACATGCCTTGTAATGTTTTTTTCAATTCCTTCTATTAGCTCACACTCTCCCTATATATATCTTGTTCAAATTTTCAATCGTTCATAAAATACTTTTTATTCATTCACTCAAGTTTAAATACATTTTTTTTAACTTGTAGTGGTAAACACTGGATGTTAATACAGTTCTTTCAAATATCAATTCAGTAATTAAATTTAATTAATTAATTTTAGTTCTTTTTTTAGATTTAAGTTTCATGCATCTACCCATAGAGGGCGCCAGATAAAGTTAAAAAAATGAATGAAAATTATTTATAAAGGTTTTTCTGCATTATAGTGAAAAAAAAGTAGGAATTGGCTTTAAAAATAAATTTTTTATATTACTTGTTGATATGGAAATGGGCTTTTACCTGCACATAATCGAATAATAACATCTCTAATGTTATTGAAAATATTTCAGTTATCGAGAAAACATATTAATCAAGGCATCTTTCTGTACTAGATGACAAATGTTTTTGTTCTGTAATGACGCATTCGAGAAATTGTGTGGGAGTGTCATTCAAAATGAAGGGGGGAAAAGAAGTTAATCGAATTTTTAAAGTTTTATATCTTTTGAACCTATTAACCAATCTTAATATAAGACAATTTTGAAATCAGTATCAAACCTTCTATAACAATATTTTACAGACCTGTGAAGGCCACATAAAATAAAACAATCTGAGACTTATAGAAAAAAAATATATATTAAATTCTTTTATACATAAATAGTATAATATAATATAATAATCAAGTAATATAAAAAAAAAATTTAAGTCAATTGCTGCTTTATATTGCAGAAAGTCCGATATATTGTCCGAAATTCGATATATTGCAGAAAGTCCTTTATAAATAAAATTGAAATTTTCCTCTTATATCTGGCGCCATCTATTGGTAGATACATGCAACTTAAATGTAAAAATAATTTTAATTAATTAATTCAATTTTATTAATGAATTAATATTTGAAAAAATTGTATTAAGATCCAGTGTCATCCACTACAAGTTCAAAAAAAATATATTTGAACTTGAGTGGAGGAATAAAAAGTATTTTACGAACGATTGAAAATTTGAACAAGATATATATATATAGCGAGTGTGAGAACTAATAGTAGGAATTGAAAAAGCAAGTGAAGAATTTAATGTGAGAAGTTACATTTTAATAATTTTAGTACTTGATTAGATTTTTGTAGTAACTAAGCATGAAAATGAATAGTTAAACGGTTTTTATGTTTCGAGTTTGTTTGTTTTTTTTTGTTTTTTTCGATATTCATGTCAAAAAATGTTTCTTTTACAAATTTATATTAATTCAAACAGGCACTACAAAACAATCCATCGTGAATCAAGAGTTACATCATATAAAAAGACATAAGCTTTTTTTTTTTTTTTTTAAATAATGAAATATATTTATTTTATTTTTTTAAATCTTGTTTTCACGATTTGATTATGTAACACGCGCAATTTAATGAATAACTACATATTTTTTAATTAAAAAAATACAAAAATTCAATTTTTTCTTGGAGAGGGAGAAATATTTTTTTTTTTTTTTCATTACATTCATAATTTTAGGCAAACCAAATCAGAATCAATTTTTTTCCCATCAAGTAATTAAAAAAAAGGGGGATTTTTAAAATATACTTTTTCTTTATTCATTTTCATTCATAAACTGATAGCTAACTTTTGAAATACACTCATGTCCATAAATTAAGGATAATGAAGTTCAGGCAAAGAAAGAGACAGAAGCAAAACAAATTTGACTTATTTGTAAAGTCTATTTATTAAACAAAAGGTAAAGAGCAAAAAAGATACTATATGTTTGACATAATTAATAAAAATTGCGATTTTTACTCCCTGGAGCAAATTTCAAAAAAGAACCTATTTACAAAAAACAGTATAACATGGTTAGTATGATGGTTAATATGGAGTATGTTTCCCGGACGATACAATACAGGCCTTACAACGGCATGCTGAGTATCAAATTATCAATCTGATCTTGGGGAATATTACACCACTCATCAAGCAAGGTGGGAGGGGGTTGACGAGCTGCAATTCGTCGGCCAAGCATATCCCACACATGCTCTATTGGATTAAAGTCCGGTGAGTATGCTGGCCAATCCATACGGGTGATATCCTCCAATTGAAGGTATTCGTCTACAATGTTTGCACGGTCGGTAAAATTAACATAACCATCTCTCAGATATTTGACTATGTGAATATGACAAGTGATTAATAGTTAGAGTGTATGTTCCCTGCGTAGTGGTTTAAATATTAAATAATTTATTTCGTAAAACGGACATTTAAAAATGTTTTTCGTTTTAAATTAAAATTAAGGTTATCTTTTCTTTTCCATGGAATATATACAAAAAAAATTATCCTTGAAATCCTCTTGGGTTTTGTCGCAATGCGACCCCAAGAGAGAAACAACTGCAATTATCCTTTTAGTCTGTGCATAAGAGAAGGCTTATTAATATTAAAATATCTTTAATTTTTTATCATTCTCTTTCACTTTTTAAAAAAAATTTTGATGAGGGAATTCTTTCTAAAACATCAAAATATATATATCGTCATTAAATTAACACACATAAACTTTATAGCTTAGGATTAATTTAGAAAACTTTTAAAGAACTTCGTTCATCACTCGTAGACTTTCTTTTAAAACTGTATATTCTACGTTGCTTTCAATTTTTAACAATTAATATAAGAATTATTTTTATTGCTTAAAATTTGTTTGAAATTTTACGTTTTAACGCACTATTTAACCCAAATTCTTTTACATTCTGAAATATTAATGAACACCTTCGTATAATATCAAGATATAATTAAATAACTTACAAGATTCGGCAGCAGCTATTTCTTGCGATGATGCGTTTTTATACTTGGGAGGTTCATGTCCTTCGATAATGATGTTAGCTTTTTGAAGGATCTCCGCACATTGGAAGTAACATGCAACAAAAAAAGGAAGG
Source organism: Caerostris darwini (assembly GCA_021605075.1). NCBI lineage: Eukaryota > Metazoa > Arthropoda > Arachnida > Araneae > Araneidae > Caerostris > Caerostris darwini. Next base: position 16,360 of record BPLQ01008495.1, on the reverse strand, counting down.
GGTGTCAATATTTCTTTCAAAAATATCAAAATAATTTTGTTTATTAATTCTAAAAATAAATCCCACGTACCGGATTACGCGAATTTCCAATTTCTGCATACTGTTGGGCTAATATGTTCGTAGGTAGCGACTTTAATATTAGGAAATTTACTTCGTATAAAGGACATATAAAAAGTTTTACATATATTTGAATTCTAAAGGGCTGTTTATTTGTTTCTCAGAGAAAATGTACAACAAAAAATGTCCATGAGACTCCTAAAGGAATTTTGTCGAATGGCGACAGCAGGAGGGATGACAATTGTCCTTACTTTCATAACCTATATATAATTGTAGGCTTTCCATCATCTGATAGGTTTTACTTCTTTATTCTTGTTTTCCTATTTTATTTTTGTTTCCTATGCTACTTGGTCGAAAAGAACTTCTAGAAAAACAACATGAACCCGTGACAACTCACGACTAATGTTAAAAATGCTGCTTTTATATGCCTTTACTTTGTGTCAAATAGATATGGGATACGCTAAACGGAGGAGTGTGACTTTTTCCTAGCTGTTATACACGATGGCCCTGTGTACCCATTTTAGTCGCCTTTTACGACATGCATGGGCTACAGTGGGACTATTCTGACCCGGACCCACACGGGTGACGAACCTACATTTAAAGTATATATTTGATGAGGGCAATTTTTTACAAGATTTAACAGAACATTTATCGTCGATAAAATTAAACAACTCTCAGATACTTGACTACACGAAAATGATAAGTGATTTTGTACTATTAATTAATTAGATTGCATGTTACCTACGTAGTGGTTTGAATATTAAATAATTTAATTCGTAAAAGGGACATTTAAAAATGTTTTTCGTTTTAAATTAAAATTAAGGTTATCTTTCCCTTTTCCATGGAATATATTCAAATCAAATTATCCATGAACTCCTCTGGGCCTCCTGTCGCATTGCGACTCAAAGAGGGAAACAACTGCAATTATCCTATTAGTCCTTACATAAGAGAAGGCCTATTAACATTAAAATATTTTTAATTTTTTATCATTCTCTTTTACTTTTTGAAAGTAAATTTGTTGACAGAATACTTTCTCAAACTTCAATATATAAATACAGATATTGCAGTCTGATTCTCGCCGGACTTTCATATGGAGAGCGCCAGGCACCCGTTACCACCAAGAGAACACCATTGAACGACACCGTTACGGTGATGCAGGATGGCTCGTTTGGAGAGGAATTATTCTTGGTTCCAGAATTGACCTGCATGTTCAGAGTGTAACGATGACAGGCCACATCTATCGGGATGTCATTCTGGAACAACATGTACGTTTGTTTCGGGGCGCCATGGGTGCTGAATTTCTGTTTATGGATGACAACGCCCGTCCTCACCATGCAAACATTGTAGACGAATGCCTTCTATTGGAGGATATCCCCCGTATGGATTGGCCAGCATACTCACCCGACTTGAATCCAATAGAGCATGTGTGGGATAGGCTTGGCCGATGAATTGCAGCCCGTCAACCCCCTCCCACCTGTCAACCGGAACTTCGGAGGGCATTGCTTGATGAGTGGTGTAATATTCCCCAAGATCAGATTGATAATTTGATACTCAGCATGCCTAGGCGTTGTAAGGCCTGTATTGCATCGTCCGGGAGACATACTCCATATTAACCATCATACTAACCATGTTATACTGTTTTTTGTAAATAGGTTCTTTTTTGAAATTTGCTCCAGGGAGTAAAAATCGCAATTTTTATTAATTATATCAAACATATAGCATCTTTTTTGCTCTTTACCTTTTGTTTAATAAATAGACTTTACAAATAAGTCAAATTTGTTTTGCTTCTGTCTCTTTCTTTGCCTGAACTTCATTATCCTTAATTTATGAACATGAGTGTACTTGATGAGGGCAATTTTTTACAAGATTTAACAGAACATTTATCATCGCTGAAATTAACATAACTTAGTCTCAGATATATAACTTTGCGAATATGAGAAGTCCTTTTGCTACTTAATATTTAGATAGTATGTTTCATGGGTAATGGTTTAAACTTTAATTAATTTAATTCGTAAAAGGGACGTTTAAAAATGTTTGTCGTTTTAAATTAAAATTAAGGTTATCTTTTCCTTTTCCGTGGAATATATACAAATCAAATTATCCATGAACTCCTCTTGGGTTTTGTCTCAATGCGACCCCAAGAGGGAAACAACTGCAATTATCCTATTAGTCTGTGCATAAGAGAAGGCTTATTAACATTAAAATATGTTTAATTTTTCATCATTCTCTTCTACTTTTTCAATATAAATTTGATGAGGGTATTCTTTCTGAATGTTCAAAAAATATATATAGATATTTATACTCATCAATTAAATTAACACACATATAGCGGAGGACTGCCATACAATAATTTAGAACTTTCATGCGTCACTGGTAGATTTTCTTTTAAAACTATATAAGACTTCGTATTGCTTTTAGTTTTGATTAATTAATTTCAGAATTATTTTTATCGTTTAAAATTCATTTAAAGTTTTGCGATTTAACGCACTATTTAACTCAATATTAAAATTAAAATTTATAATTCAATATCCTCAACTAGCAATTTTTTTGGAAAGAGTGGCATAACTTAGATAAGGAAGGTAAGCTCGTAATACAAATTTGCTTATTCGGCACTGGCATGGATTCTTGCCTGGTTAAAATACGTTCACTGTATTTGACAAGATCTTTCCAAGATTGAATACTGCAAAATTGATGTTTATTAACAGAGTTTAATACTTATTTATTTATTGATGTTTAATACCAGAGTTTGATACTGAATTAGTTATTGATGTTTAATACCGCCTTAAAATTCGGGTTATTTTAAGGTACCCTTTGCTTTTAAATGCATTTTAATTTATTGTGTTAGCATCATTTTTTTGTGGAGGGCAGAGGAGGAGAATGTGTTTAATGTAATACGTTAAACTTTTCATACTCCAAAATTAGGAGTTTCCAACACGTCCCTAGATATCGATGGAAAATTTGGCTTTATTCCTGAGAAACCAATTTGGCGAATTTCTAAAATCGTGCCAATGTGTGGTTTACAATATATTTTTACCAACTTAAAAATACAATAAACATGTCATGCAGCATTTGAGAAATTATATTGTTTTGTTAGCTTTATATACATTATAGTTTTATTCACATTTCCATCGAATATTACGTAAATTACAATCAAATTCAAAATATCACAAATGTTTCATTGAACATATTTAAACATATATTGAACATATTGAATGAACATATACATAAAGAAGAAGTCGTTAAATTCGTTTCATGCACAGTATTAAGAAAATGGGAATTCTACCACATAGGGTTCTGGTGAAATTTGCTTCAATTTGGCGAAAACTTGGTTACGCTTACTTTGATCCTACTCGTTTGTTGGGCGTGAACTTCGTGGCGAAAAAATCGCAAAATCTTAGGATATATCGCCAAATCCCAGATATATATTCTTTTGATTATACGTTTTGACTGAAATCTATTTTTACTAGTTGGATAATAAACCGGTTATAATTATTGGTTAAAATAATATGTTAAAGGATTTCAAATAATTAGCTGTTGTCTAAACATATAGTATTTTCTATAAAAACATAAAACATAGTGTTAATTCATATAATGTTAATTTCTAATTGTGATATTATTCAAATTTCGATTGATTAAATTAAAAATGATTTACTCTAAATTAAAAAGGAAACTTCGAATTTATCATTTTAATTGTTAAGTATAAATGAAAAGGAATCTATGAATTATGTTATCTATGAATTATTTCTTCACGGTAAATACACAAGATATTTCATTTACTATTTTAACTCGTTTAATCAATTTAACAATATAATTTTTATTAAAATAAAATAGAGATTTCCAGTTTTCAATTTTCAATTTTAATCACAAAAATTTAGAATTAAACGGAGAAATTGTAAAATATTCTAACATGGTTAAAGGTTCAGTAGGCAATATCAGAAAAAGTATTTTTGATACTGAAGCATTTGAAATTAACATAAACAAACGTATTTTAAAAAGTGTGATTGACAAACCTGAGATTGAGGTCGAACGAAATTAACTGAATATTTTTCTCCTAAATTTAGCATTACTCCATTCTGATAATCTGTAACTCATAACGCATTTTTACTAAGACTAAGAAAAATGATGCTTACTGTACAAAAACTGAAGTAACACTGACTTGCATCATTGTTTCAGATGTTGTTTAAAATACGCCATCCATTGTTAAGTTAAATAGCATTAATACAGTTTTTAACAATGTAATTCTTTATAAGTAACAATTAGAAATTCGATTTAAAGTATTTTGTTTACACAAGAATGTCTGGATATTATTCAACTAAATCTAACAAAAGAATTCATAAGACCGCTTTGTGAATTATTAAAAATAACCTATCTTTTGATTCTGAGCCTGACGGCCAATTGGCTAGCACTCTGGCTTTTGGTGCCACAGACTCTGGAGGTGGCATGGATGTTTGTTTGTGGTTCGAAATCCACTTTAAACTGTAGGCCACGGTCTAATTAGCCTAATGTATGTAAAACATCACCCTAGAGCGACAAGCCAAACCAATTTGATAATACTTTATTCACTATTGATTTAGAAATTTTAATTCAGCTTGGTTCAAATGTTATTCTTTGCGGAGATTTTAATGATTAAACATTATTTGCAGAACTGTAAAAATATCAATACTTGAGGTACTAATCTTATCAATTTCTGTAAAAATACTTCTACTGAATTAATTGATCCTCCCACCCTGACTCGCTATAGACTTAACTCTGTTTCTACTATTGATCTTGCTTTTTCTTCTACCCATTAGAAATTTTCTGGGTTAAAATCTAGGATACTGTACCCCTGAGGAAGTGGGAATATTTCGCCAATTTTCCGCCAAATTCTTTAGGGTTGCAATAATATAATTAGAGGAATTCGTAGCTTCATTTTCCAAGCAATATAATGACTATTTATTGTTATTGTGATTATATTATTATTTGCAGTAAATAAGAACAGAAATATATATTCTTTTAAATAAGTATTCCAATAAATTATTGATTATTCCGAACTTATTCTTACAACGTACGTCGGTCACTGATTCAGAACAAAAAAAAATTTTATGAAGTTGCCACTCAGGAAAGTAAGAAACAAACAAGAAAAAAGATTTTTTTATTTATTAATAACTTATATTTTATTCTTAAATAATTAATTTCCTTTTTAAAGATGTTCATTTAGTTAGGATTTTGTGGCAACCGAAATTAGAATTCGCTCGGAATATTTGAAGCTTTACCCTTTTTAGAACGTTAGTTAAAGTTATAATTTAAATTTTTAATAATTGAAATAAATTAATATTAATAAAATAATGTGTCAACACAAATGTGACATCCGCAAAATATTTTACAATTTCACTGATGGAATAAAATGTTTGATTCCACCACAGAGGAAGGACATACCGCAATAAAAGGTAAATTATTCTCTAGTTTTTTCTTCTTTTTTATCTTTTGTTAATATTAATTTATCATTCGAATTCGGCTTCGTAAAGAACGTGACTTATATTTTGTTCATGAAAAGTGTGGTGGCGAATAACTTCGGCGAAATTTTATCGTATCGAAATTGTATCAATTAGCAGCGATTATTATCTTTGTTTAAACGCTACATTTTTGTGACTTAGCAAAATAAAATTCCACATAATAATTTGGCGATAAAGCGATTTAATTTGGTGTGAAAGCAATTTAGGAATAAAATGTTGACAAAATAATGATATGTTTTGGCGTTAAAGTGGCAATATGTGGCGTAAAAAGAAAACATTAAAAAATTGATATATTAGTGGTAAAAATTTGGCGATAAAGCGACATAAATTGGCGTAAAGGCATTTTAGATATATTTTTTGGCATAATAGCGCTAAATTTCGGCGTAAAAGCGGTATCATTTGGCGCAAAAGTATTCCAGAGATAAAACATTTTAGTGATAAAAATTTGGCGATAAAGCATTAACTTTTGGCGTAAAAGCACCTCAAAAAACAAGATTCACTTAGTAAAAAAATTTGGCTATAAAGCGATAAATATGGGCGATAAAGCATTTTTTTGGCTTAAAAGAAGTTATATAACAAAATTTGCTTAGTGAAAAATGGCTATAAAGCGATAAATGTTGGCGATAAAGCATTAAATTGTGCATTTCGTGGATTAAAATTTTGGCAGGATAGTGATAATATTTGGCGTTAAAGCAATAAACTTTGGCTTCAAAGCCTTTTCAAGAATAAACTTTGACATAATAGCTATTTGGCTGCTAATGTTGGCGTAAAAGCACTGTTTGGCTATAAATTTCGGCGAAATAGCATTTTACAATGACACCGAACTTCGGCAACAATTTTGTTTGTTTACTTGGCGATTTGGCAAGCCAGTAAAGGATTTTGGCGTAATATCATTTTACCGCGCAAACTGCCTGACCCATTCATTTCTATGCTTACTTACAGATTTGGCAACTTGGCGATGTGTTTGGCACAAAGGGTACAGGATCCTAGATTTTAACTTATCAATTAATCTTATCAGTTTCTGTAAAAATACTTCTACTGAATTAATTGATCCTCCCACCCTGACTCGCTATAGACTTAACTCTGTTTCTACTATTGATCTTGCTTTTTCTTCTACCCATTAGAAATTTTCTGTTTTCCTGAACTTAATTCTGATCACAGTCCTCTCAAAATTGCTTTCAAATTTAATTATGACATTCATCTAAATTGTCTTCTTCATAATACTGATTGGTTTAAATAAAAATAAATAATATAAAATATAATAAATTTAAAATGTATGTTCCGGTCTAATTAGCCTGAAGTGTGCATAAAATGACTCGAAATCAATCTCGAATAACACTAATAAATGACCTTTTGTGCAAATTTCTAATGATAATGAAATTTATTACTTTACTAATTACATTACTAATGCTTTCCAAAATGCTACTAAAATCTTTCCTGAAGCTAACAGGCAATAGACTCACCTTAATATCAAAAAATTTATTTAACTTAAAAAAGAAATGACAAGCTTCTTTTAATCCTGCTGATAAAACTCTTCTTAATGGATTTAACAAAAATATTAGAAAAAGTTTTCGAATAAAGAATGGGATGAGAAATTATTAGAAGTTCAGTCTGAAGATAGTTCACCATAGGATTTAGCTAAAATACTAAAACCAATAGACCTAAAGTTGCTCATTTAAATGGGCTGTTGCTCATTTAAATGGGCTGTTGTTCATTTAAATGTTTCTACTGCTTCGTCGGATAAACATAAGGCTGAAGTTATTGCTAAAGTCTATGAAAACCACTTCCAGATTAACTCTACTGATAATGAGGAAATGGATCATATTGATAATAAAACTGTTTCTAATTTTAATTTCCAAGTTTATGACTGTGCTCGTACTACTACTAATCCTTCAGACATTGTTTCTCTTATTAATAAACTTAATATTAAAAAGACCCCAGGTTTAGACAATAATAAAATGATTAAACACTTTTCTTCTCCCACTATTATCTATCTCCTTTACTTGATTGATAAGATTCTAACTTAATTATTTTCCCAATGCTTGGAAAACTGCTGCTGTAATTCCTATTCTAAAAACCTGGAAAAGATCCCACTAACCCAAATAGCTATATACCTAATTCTTTACTTTCCTCTATCAGTAAAATTTTTGAAGCGATTATTTATATATTCTCAATATTTTCGTTACTGAAAATAATTTTTTTAAATTTAGGATAATTTCGCTTTAGGAAAAACTTCTCTACCACACATCAACTTCTGCAAACTATTGAATACAATACTAATGGATTCCAAAATAAATATTGTATGGGTGGGATTTTCTTTGATATTCAAAAAGCTTTTGATAGACGGATTAATTTATAAACTTATTATTCTTAATTCCCTTCTACACCTGATTAAACTTATTCACTCCTACCTTACTCATAGAACTTTCACTGTTAACAAAACAAACTAAACAAAACAAACAAGTTAACAAAACTTTATATTCTATTAAAAATATTTTAGCAGGCACTCCACAAGGTAGTAAACTTTAACCTAAACTTATTAATACTTGAGGTACTAATCTTATCAATTTCTGTAAAAATACTTTTACTGAATTAATTACTCCTTCTGAAGTAATTACTTACTTCTCAAACCTGGAAAAGATCCCCCTAACCCAAATAGTTGCAGACCTGTTTCTTTACTTTCTTCTATCAGTAAAATTGCTGAAGCAATCATTTATAGATTTTGAATATTTTCGTTACTGAAAATAATGTTTTAAATCCAGAACAATTTTAGTATGAGCGATTATTATATTCGTCTAAACGATACATTTTGTGAGTTAGCAAAATAAAATTCCACATGATAATTTGGCGATAAACCGATTTAATGTGGTGTAAAAGATATTTAGGAATAAAATTTTGGCAAAATAATGATATATTTTGGCGGCAAAAAGACACGTAAAAAGAAAACATTAAGATTTTGCCATAATAGTGGTAAACTTTTGATGATAAAGCGATATAAATTGGCGTAAAGGCACTTTAGACATATTTTATTTGTTATAATAGTGCTAAATTTTGGTGTAAAAGCGATATCGTTTGCCGCAAAAGTGTTTCAAACATAAAATTTGGCGATAAAGCATTGACTTTTGGCGTAAAAGCACTTCAAAAACAAAATTCGCTTAGTGAAAATATTTGGCTATAAAGGCAATAAATGTTGGCGATAAAGCATTTTTTGGCTTAAAAGAACATATATAAGAAAATTCGCTTAGTGAAAAATGGCGATAAAGCGATAAATGTTGGCGATAAAGCATTAAATTTTGCACAAGAATCACTTCAAATAGTAAAATTTGCTTAGTAACAAAATTTGGCGATAAAGCGATAAATGTTGACGATAAAGTATTTCGCGGATTAAAATTTTGGCATGATACTGATAATATTTGGCGATAAAGCGATAAACTTTGCCTTCAAAGCCTTTTCAGAAATAAACTTTGACGTAAAGGCTATTTGGCTACTAATGTTGGCGTAATCGCACTATTTGACTATAAATTTTGGCTAAATAGCATTTTACAATAACACCGAACTTTGGCAGCCATTTTGTTTGTTTACTTGGTGATTTGGCAACCCAGTGAAGGATTTTGGCGTAATATCATTTTACCGCGCAAAATACCTGGTCCATTCATTTCTATGCTTACTTACCGACTTGGCAACTTGGCGATGTGTTTGGCACAAAGGGTACAGGATTCTAGATTTTAACCAAGTTCTCTCATGCCGGGCTAACTATAACCAACTTACATACATTGGCTATATATATATATTTAGGGCATTATAATAGTAAGGAAATTCCGAAATACATTTTACAAAACCAATTAATTATCCTTCACCTATAATTCGCCGTTTTCGGACGTCGAAGAAAAGTAAAAGGGTGAAATAAAAAAAATTTTTCGCTAGATTAACTCCTGGCAAAAAGACTGTCAAACATTGGGTTATACTATAATTATCTATTATTTGGCGACATTTTTACATTTGGTGGAAAAATGGGCTCCTCTAACGAAAAAGTACGGAAATAAATTGTTAGTCTGAAATCACAGGAAAATATTGCAGGGAAATTATTTGTAAGCATGTAAATAAATGTTTAGCTTTAGTTTTTATTATTATCAGTTTCATAAAATGCTTATTTGCTTGATTTACCATGTAAATTTTGTTCTCTAAAAATGTACCAAATATACACAGTGCAAAGCAAAAAAAATATAAATTTCTAAAAATATGAGATATTTGGTGTTATTAGCTAGATATTAAGCAGTGTTCCCGATCGATTTGACAAAACTTTAAATTTGACGAAAACTCCTTATATAAAATTACTTTAAACTAGCAGTTCATGTTTAATTATAAATATTTATTTATATATGGAAACGACATTTTAGAAATTTAATTTTTGTCATTAAATAACTTGCAATACTAGCAATTAAAAATTTTTTTTTTAATTAATTTTTTAAAATTGATATTATTATTTAAATTAGCAAAGTATTACCACGGTTTTTAAAAATTTACAACTTTTCAACATTTGTCACAACTTCATTACAATTACATAATTATCGAATATAGCATTTATTCTAAATTTTTTTTTTTTTTTTTTTTTGAAATAATTCAAATTCGAAGTTAAAAATATATCTACTGCTTATCGTAAAGAAAGCAAGATGATTTCTCCATACGTCTTATCAAATTCAAAAAAGTAATTTCCCACATTGGATAGTAAATTACATTAAGTGTTTCAATTCAAAAACACGTTATTTTATTAGGGTTTCCAACTATTAATATTAAAAATGTAAAATACGAACCCGTGGAGCGTGACTGGTGGGAAATCTTGAAAATTCAATTGAGGTTATTTCTTGATATGGCTGTAATTGTTTCTTCATCAGTAAGGTAACATAATTTTTCCAAGATGGCGGCGAAACGCGTCTTCACTCGATGACAGTTAAGGTAACACTGACTTTGCTCCACTGTTTAAAAAGTGAAATTCATTGTTCAAAAAAAAATTTTTTAATAATGTTTCTGACAGGGTCTGATGGCCGAATGGCTAGCGCTCTGGCGTTCGGTACCAGAGGTATCGGGTTCAAATCCCGGCTTCGCCATGGGTGTTTGTAGTGGTTCGGAATCCACTTTAAGCTTGTAGGTCCCGATCCTAATAGGATCGCAGAGCGCTGCGGGGGTATTGTTACTCCGCGTCCGTGGCTTACCATCAAGTTACACGCGTCCCCTGGGTCATGCAAAGTGAGTAACATCAGTGCAGCCCTTATGGCGAAAGATCACGGTCTATCTGCCAGCTGCATTAGAAGAACATAATAATGTTTCTGACAGTATTGTCAATCTAAGTAACAATGTTTAACTTTATTGCACACTTTATTGTTGGAATAATATTGTTATGGAATAAGAATATATTCCGTCCATCCCTTTTTAATTGGATATATAAAAATAATACTAATGGATATGTTTTTGTATGTAAAATATGAGTAGGTTTCAAAAACTTACCCTCATTTTACATGATACAAATATACAATTCAAAAATGACGCATTTGGGATAAAGATTCTTTCCCCCCTCCCCTAGATGGGGCCTGAATGGCCGAGTGGCTAGCGCTCTTGCTCTCGGTACCACAGGTTTCGGGTTCGAGTCCCGGCGGTGGCATGGATGTTTGTAGTGGTTCGGAATCCACTTTAAACCGTAGGTCCCGGTCCTAATAGGATCGTAGAGCGTTGCGGGGGCATTGTTACTCCGGGGCTTATCTTCGAGTTACACGCGCCCCCTGGGTAATGCAAAGTGAGTAACATCTGTGCAGCGCTTGCCTTAAGGCATCCAAGACCAAGCTGTCTAAGTGTTCGCCAGCTGCATTAGAAAGAAAATTGTTTGCTAGATTAAAATAAAATAACGCACTCGGGACTGGGTAAAAGTTTTTTAAAGTTTAGAAAACAGTTAAACAATAAATAAAGATGAATTTCAATAAATTAAAATGTATAATTACTGATATTTAAATAAATAGTAGAATACGATAATTGTACTAAAGGGGCTACTATTTTGGAGGTAATGAAAGATACACAGTAATTTGCAATTCGGTTTTTGATCCTGGAATACCCTGATGAATAGGACTCGCTCAGTTTGGATAAATTAGGGGCCTGACGGCCGATTGGCTAGCTCTCTGGCTCTCAGTACACAGGGTTCGGGTTCGAATCCCGGCAGGACCATGGATGTTTGTAGCGGTTCGGAATCCACTTTAAGCCGTAGGTCCTGATCTTACATGACCGTAGAGCGTCACATAGTCCAATCAGACTTCTAACCCACATCATCAACTGTAAAAGGAACAACTCAGCCCTAGGCACAGTGATGTGATGTGGTGTGGTGTAGTATTAGTAGTTTGGATAAATTCGAAATAAAAACCTTAAACTCTAGTTAACTTAGTAAAATTTCACAAATTCTACTAACATTATGCCTCCACGATAGGAGACGAATCTTGTTAGAGTAGCATCACAGCAGTTATCCACTTTTTTCACCTCCTTTGACCAAAATGAGAAAACTTTCCGGGCCACGAATTCTCAATATTCAACTCTGGAAAAAACATGAGAGCTTTCTTTCAACATGGTTCTCGTTGTTGTTTTTAGAGGGGGGCGGAATCCTAATGCTTTAATCACCAGCATTTAATTGCTTGTTCGCCGATTTTGTGATGATTTTTTTTTAATTTCGTTGAGGACTGGGTCGTATTGACAAATACAAACTAGCCTTGAAGAATGCGTGTCGTGTGGGCTGCACCGATGAACGCTGTTACTCATTCAGCACTAACAGGGGGCACGTGTAGCTTGAAGATATGCTACAGACGTGAGTAATACCACCCCCACAACGCTCTAAGATCCTATTAGACCGATACCTATGGTTTAAAGTGGATTCTGAACGACTACAAACATTCATGGCACCGCATGACTCCAACCCGAAACCTGTGGTACCGCTTCGACTCGAATCTGAAACCTGTGGCACCGAGCTCCAGATCTCTAGCCACTCGGCCATCAGTGTAAGTTGAAACAAAAGTTCTAAGAACTTGAACTAAGAGTCTTGTTTGCTCTGCTATCAACAATCAACTGTACGTATCTAGGGGTGACCACTGCGTCACTGAGGTCACTTAAAGTGAAACACAGAACCTGATATATTAGATATTTCCAAGATGCGCGCGCATCATGAGTTCGTAGACTATAATTTAATTACTCTGCGAGCTCATAACTGTAAACTCATAAATAAAACAGGTAATATCTGTCAAAGATTCGCGAGAATATTATTTTAAAATCAAAGTTAATTGTTTCAACAGTTCATTTTTGAATATGTGGATGCACACAGAATGCATTTTTTAATACATTGGTTATCACTCCTTTGGCCATTATAAAATAAATGTATTTTGTAAAAGTGTGATAAATGATTATTTAAATAACATTAACAAAGTAACTCTGATTATTTGTAGTGATTGAAATATTAAAATTACAATTAACTTCGAAATCCTGTTTTACATTCAATAAAAAGTAAACAACAAATAACAAACAAATAAAACAACGTAACGTTCGAAAAAGTCCACGAGAATTTTACACTGAAAAAGCCATAAAAGTAGGTGACTAATAACAAATGGTGATTTGCCACCCAAAGTCAATTTTGTTGGCAAAGACCGTGGATCTTCATAACCTCACATGAAAAGAATTTGGGGGGTCATAACTAAAGGCTGCATGGATGGATGCGCTTGATATAACCTAGCATAATTCCTCAACTTCAAATATTTTATTTGTTTAAAAATCTGATGTTTCGGTAAGTTCACTTACTACATTTAAGAATGCCTTTTCTGATTTTAACTGTTGCTATATTTGTTTCCCCAACTATTTTGGCCTCATGTTCGAAAATACATTCAAACGAGTTTCTTTTTATCGAAGTTTACAGTTCATATTCTTTTTAATAAAATTTGGTAACCAGGAAAATAATGAAAACCAACAAAATTTGACGACAAATTCTGAACTGTTTAATTCCTAAGATAATAATAAATTATTAAACTACAATGTATTAGAAAATAATGTATTGGACTACTTACCAGGTGGGCAGAAAAGTTCGTAGGCTAGCATAGAAAAATTCTTTTTTTTTTTTTATAGAATTTGATTTTATTATTCAATATAGTTGTCTTCGAGGGCGATACAATGATTATAGCGGTCATACAATTTTTCGATACCATTTTTATAGTCTTTAGCCTCAAAAGCCGAGTCTGACCTTTGGCGAGAACAGACGTGTTCTGAGCTCGCTCCTTCGAATTTGGAATTTTTGGATTCGCGATTTGATTTTATTTTCCGAACTGTTTTAAATCCTCACAAATATCATTTTTCTTATATTTTCTTAAATTACAAATATGTCACAAACTTCTTCCGGCCCGCCGGTCGTTGACTTATCTCCTGAAAGTCCGCCCTTGCACGAGCAGGGCATTAAGCAAAATGACCCTTCAACTACTGACATGGACATTACCGCTAGCGTCTCCCAAGAGGACCTAGCTAACAACGATTTTCTAATGAAGAACCCTGCATCCAAAAGAGTCTCAGAGCCAACTCTTGAGCACTACCTCTTCTTTGAAGAGTTGCTCAAAGAAGCGGCTACACTTATGGACAAAATTCATAAGCACTCCAGTGCTGCACATAATGTGCGTTCTCCAACATGGGAAAATGTTTCCCTACGTATCGAGGAATGCAGTAAGCGCATCCGCGCCATCTGCACTTACACAGGAGTTCCTGCCTCCCTCTTACCATCTAAAAAGGAGCTCATAGAAATGAGAAAAGCGAAGGACCTGGAGATCCTAGCCAAAGAAGCTGAAATCTCCACCCAACACCAACCCACCGAGGTGATCCCTGCTGCCAACATTAACCAGGCGGCTGTAACTGTTGAGCCCAAATCAGTCGGCCCAGCAACCAAGAGGAAATCCCCCGTCTCTGATGACGATGAAGGTTTCACTGTAGTGCAGAAAAAGAAAGATTCTAAAAGGGTAAATATGGCTGCGATTTCTATTCCCCCCACTAACACCCCTAACACTACGTTGGCTGCTGACTTAAGCAAGAGCTCCATTAAACCACGAGCAAATAGGATACCACCATTCTTTGTGTCCGCCAAGGGCAAATGGTGGAATGTTTTGAACCAACTTAGAATTGAAGTCCCCTCCATCGATGCTAAATTGTCTGGAAATTTTTTGAAGATAACCGTCGATAATGAAAACGAGTACAGGACCCTCGCCTCCATTCTGGAGAGTGACGGCACTCCGTTTAAAACCTTAATGCTGCAAAAAGGACAGACCCATAAAGGTCGTTATCAGAGGTCTCCCTGGCCATACCCCAGTTGAAGACGTCGTGGCCGAGCTCTGAGCACTTGAGTTCCAAATTATTAAATGTGCTCGGATGTCAAAATTTAGGACCAGGGAGCCAATGCCCCTTTTCTATGTTCAGCTTGCTCCTTCCTCTCATACAGAGGAAATTTATAACTTGTCAACTCTTCTCGGCCTGAGAGTTCATGTTGAAAGTTATAAGGGTCAACCCGGCCCTTCGGTCTGTTGGAATTGCCAAGGCTTCTTCCATTCTTCGGAAGTATGCCGGCTTCCAACTAGGTGTGTCAGGTGTGCTGGCCCGCATAGAGCCAAGCAATGTACCTTATCTATTGACCAGCCTCTTAAGTGTGCAAATTGTAATGGAGCTCATGCCGCGAACTGGCGCGGATGCCCTAAAATGCCTAAACCCAGTCAAAAATCTGGGTCTAAAAATAATAAAAATACTAAAAATAATGTCAAAAACCCAATGACCCCTAAACCTAAATTGAACAATCTTACCAGGACGCAGCCAACGTTCACTAGCCGTCCGGTTAATGAAAGTAGAGCTTACTCCGAAGTTCTCCGCAAGGCGAACGACGGTAAGCAGGTAAGCCACGTCCCTCAGCCAATCATAGCTCAGGAGGAGCCCTTGCCTTGCGCTAACTCAAATCGGCCTGCTCCGCGGGTGACTGAAAGAGTTGTTTACAACTCGATCATCATCATCATCATCATCATTCGACGAACGGAGTACCCTGGCCTATGATGCGGCCTTAAAACTCCTAAGCTTGTAAATAAAGTTCATGGGAAGAAAAACACAGGGATAATACAAAAGGCAGTGAACTTGATTATGTCCTTGTAAGTAAGAAAAAGAAACGAAAAATAAAAAACAAAACGGAATGTAAATAAAAGAATGGCGCAATTAAAAAGTTAAAATTGAGTAATTAGCCACAAGCGCAATTAAATAATAAATTTACATAGTATTTGCATTTTTTCTAAAGGGTTAGTAGCTGTTCTAAATTGGGAGTAAATATTATCGAGACCTCCGAACATTGAAAAAAGATTAGCCATTTCTGTTAGTACATACATCATCTTAACAGCTGAGTCAGCATTAAGATTAGGAGTAATAGGAGTATCATTATTTTCAAAATGCGAAGGTTTCACAGAGACCGATGGTGCGGCGTGTAAATCTTTGGAGGTTTCTTGCAGGAAACTGGCATAGGATACCCCTCCTGAGACCGTGCGGTTGCTGAAGGCGGGTCTTGCAGGTGCTCGTCCCTGATTGGGAGGTGGGCGTGGCTTGGGGAACATCGGGCAGCCTCGCCATGCGGCAAGGTGCCCCATCTGGTGGCAGTTGATGCATGTCGGGTCTTCAATGCGTTCCTTTATGTAGCAATCTTTTAAATGATGCTCACCCCCGCACTTGAGACATCGTTTTTTATAGTTGCAGTTTTTTGAAGAATGATGGAACAGATTACACGAAAAGCA